>JACVRA010000801.1:0-10238 GCA_019828545.1 Paracamarosporium sp. OC-R06-R3 | reverse complement strand
TAGCTTCCTACGCAAGCCATCATTCTCGCTATAAAGGAGCTCAATTTGGGTTGAGAGGTGGTGGATAGTTTGACCTAGCTTCCGTGCACCTACACTACGCGGGTCCCTCACCTCTGCACGTAGTGTACTGCAAGCTTTAAGCCAATCTTCTGCAGAATAAGCTGTAGAAGTAGAGGAATCTGATTCTAAGTCCTTAGGGGTTGTGTGGCGGAACCGATCGAGTATGACGTTGGGGTTTACCGGAGATATGCCGGTGGCTAAGAAGGACTTCTTTACGAGCTCTTCTCTAAACGTGTTGACCCAGGTAGGCTAGAATAGGTTAAAGAAGTCACCTTTTAATAGTGGGGATAGGCCTTAAGACTTCTGGAGATGGTCGTCGAGTTCGCTACTATAGTTAGAAGAGAGAGGCTTAAAGCAGACTACATCTAACAGCTGTAGGGTCTGGGTACTATGAGGGGGTAATACTGCTAGTATAATCTGATTCTAGTGACAGTATTTAAGAAATTCCTGCGTTAGGTGACTGCCGTAGCTATCTACAATTAAGAGGCGGTACTTTAACCTTGCCTTTGGCTTAGTATAACGGTCAAACACCTACTCTAACTAGGCTAGTCTAATATCATTATTCGTCTATCCAGAAGGTGAAGAAGCCACGTGGATAGCATGTTTTCTGGCCTTGATATCCGCCACCTAGTGGCTCTGGATGGTGGAGTTTTTCGACGCGAAGATAATGCTAGGGGGAAGAGCAGTACTGTCTACGCAGATTGCGGCTAGGAGGCTTACCCACTCATGTGAGCTATCTTGACGAGCCTGCCTAACCTCCTTCTTCTTATATTGACGCCTGCTAAAGATGCGTTTTGACCTGCTTAGCACCCCAATCGCGAAGCCCTTTTTATCTATATTGTATGTGTTCTCCTCCTCAATGTTATATTCTGTGATTTTCTGCTGCAACAAGTTAAAGTACAGCTTGTACTTATGCCCTGATTTAGCGTTGTGACGATTGGAGTCTATGCCTATAGTCTATTAAAAGGTGAGCTAATCGTCGTAACGGTGGAGGAAGCGCGTAACCTAGCTTTTAGAAACGCGTCCCTACGCAACTGTAGATGCGAAATTCTGCACTATGCTCCTTGTAGGTAGTAAATGACGCGCATTAAGCTTTCTAATATAGTTGACTAGGTCAGCTTCCTGCTGGTTGTTGAGTTTACGGTTGTTGAAGACGTTGACGTGTCGGGGGACCTGCACGCCTCGGTGCGCGCGCGACAGCGTTGTACGAGAAACACCATAATTATCTATAATATGAGTATATACAAGTTTTTCTTCTGGCTTTAGTGTATCTATTGCTGTAAGCGTATCACTTAATCCTGGCATGGTGTTGAGTTATTACGCGTTGAAATATGGTATAAATGTTGCGCGCCGGGCGTTCGATGACTCTGGGCGTTCGGTGCACGGACACGGTACCCCGCTACGCCCTGAATTAGGCCTTGCTATTTGATCTGCTGCACGGTCCATCAAGATCTCGAGTCACGTGCTAACTACTCCTCTCTGCAGGAAGCTTGCAGTATTGCAATACATATGCATAGGTGTGTGTCATCGTTGGTCGACTGATCTCCGCATCTAATTATAGAATGTTTCAGAATGCAACCGATGAATCGGGAAGCAGAAACCAGCAAATGGGATCCAATCAAGGCTGAAAGTGGAACAAAAACGCGCCCCCAGAAGGTCGTTTACAGTGGCTGGGATCACAAACGGGGACCAGTAACTGCACGTGGTCTTGTTTGATCCAAGTCTTAGCGCTTGTCTTCGAATCTAATGGTAAGAATCAAGCCGTCTCGAAACACTGCCATAAGCTCTTCTAACGTTAGATTTCCTTCCTAGCTACCAGCCAATGAGTCACCACACAAGGCAAACAAACAAACGAACTGCTAGCGGTAGGCTAGTAGTAATTCACATATAAATCTCGCTACAGCGCTCTTTTGTCAGAGACACAGTTTTGGTCGAATACACTAAGAATGCGACAGCCACTACCACATCAAGTTTGCAAGGCTATCCGCACTGGAATAAATAACCAGGTAACGTTAATTCCAATACAATCCTTGGAACAGGGCTGACTAGACTTAACCAGGGTAATCGCTGGTCGCGTCGTGACTACGGTTCCAATACATTCTCATGGTTGTATCTAAATAGGTACGTTCGATTAAATGCTAAGCTATAAACCCATTATCATTAACTTTGCCCTTAGGGATGGGAGCTTTTACTATGCCAACTCAGATGGAAGCATTTACTGGGATGACGGAAAAGGGAAGTCAGGGTTTGTGTTAGGACCAAGAGCCATGCTCATAAAACGGGACTCACTTAGCCTCGTCGCATGACTCTAGCCGTGCGTGGGAACTGGTATATATTGCTTCGCACATCTTATAGCCCACAAATGCATGAAAGTTGCAGTGCAACTAGCTTTATATCGTTTTCGTATTGGCGGCCCTCTTTATTCGTAATCAAATAGCAAACCATACGGGTCGATGCGTAGCCGTTCTCGGCAAGTGCTCCTCTGCGTGCTCTTCTGCGGGTGCTGCAAGAGCAGCATCCCAATCAAAATATTCTACATCATTCTCGACTGTGGCTCGCTCTTCAATTACCATTCTGAGATTCTGAAGCAAGAGCTACCTCAAATCAGCATGCGTCAGCAATAAATCATCCCACTCCTCTGTGCTTCCCTGCAAGCGATTTGGGTTGGCAAAATGTTCAATAACGAAAGCAAAATAGAACTATCTCAACTTCGAATTCGTAACACTGTTCTCGCATACTTAATCGACATCTTGCGTCGCAACGGGCTTGCAAAGGAAAGTGGATGCGTGCTGCGCATAGAGATGACTCATAGCGTAATTCTTAAAGTCAGTACAGAGAACCTTATCACCAAGGATCCAGCACCTCAAATATATGCTGATGCTGTCTCCTGATTGTTGCGACTGCGCGAATGCTAGAATCACAGTATATACGCCGTAATACATCCATTAGACGAAGAGACCAAATACCCTAGCATCGTCTTCGGAAAGCTCAAGTCGAGATTCTTGGCGTTCCTTAAAATCGCGTTCATGGGCGACCTTTAGGAAAGGAGAGAAGTGTGATATTAATCTCTTAGGAAGGCACCATACATCGTGAGTAACAGCGCTCGCACATGAGGAATTTGGTACGCCAACAGAGATTTCAACTCCAGGGCCTTGAAGTCTTCTATATTTAGTGATCTGCGGAATTTGATGGATGAAGACGTACAAGTCTAACGTCAAATGCCCTTATTCAGGTTTTCGAAGACTACGCTTGGTTTTAGTGTCGCCCTTGAATATCCCCTTCTTTTGTGTTTGTAGCCTTCTAGTCTTAGCTTCTTGAGGCTTAGAGAGGAATATTTACTTAAATAGGAGATTGTTTGGTACTGAGCTGCTGTGCCATCAAAATCACGTATCGTGTAGGGCGTGAAAGCCATTAGACTGGTGAGTGCCTGACTACGATCTTTCGCTAGGACAAATTAGCGATTACTAGTTTGTCTGATTGCTATTAGAAGCATACGTTACGGACGTTGTAACTATGTTATAATATGGAGAAGATGCGAGGTTGGCACGAGGAGTGTTGCTAATGCGTTGTGTAGAAGCTTCCAGATACACCCGGCTGCTCTTAGCCTGTGCGCTCTGGAACTAGGCCCGGAAACTAAAATTAGCAGTAGAACCGAGACGCTTTTGAGGCAGGTAGCCCAGAACTTGGAACTTAAGAGAAAAATAGACCCGGCTTCTTGATTAGTCGGTCGCAGAGTGCGGCGAGCATAGGTGGAGTAATATGCCGTTGCTGCCCAGCACTGTTGCCGGCGCCTTTGTCCTAAATAGTTGAAGGTTACAGTATTGGCTATGTTGCGAATTGTGCGATCGTTTCGTATTAGATAATGGTGCGATACTGCAAGCTTAGGTGCCATATTTAGGCGTCTGATAGAGCTAGATGGTTTGACAAGCACTTGCATGGTTCCAAGCGTTGGTTGAGGAAGATTGTTGGCGGGTAATAAGCTTATGATTGACAAATGCCTTATGTACACCCTTGCACGAAGGACTTGCTGAGATCGATGGATTTCGATAATTACCGTAACAAGGCATTTGGAAAGCTTGGTAAGTCCATTAGGAGTAACTTATTAACCAACTACTGTAGCATCGAGCCGGTCGTGCGACCCCCAGCTAGCGTGGCCCAAGCCATAAATGGACACGGCATGTTTTGCAGGAGGCACAAGTGGGTATTGATGGTACTTATAGGTGTAAGCCTCTAATGTTAGCAAGTATGTATAGAGTGCTAATCCTGCACTAGCATGCCGCGACTAGGTTCTTGGGTGTAATTAATGCCTTCGTTGACGACGAGCCTGAGGGAACCGAACTGCATCCGATATTACTTGATGAGTACGGTACTTAGGATGAACCTATTAACTTTACTAGTAGCAGTGATGTCTCTGCCTTTGTTAACAATAACGATTAAGCTCTCATCCTAATGCCGATGTACCAACAAGACAAATTTAAGTAGCTTTTGACGTAGGAGGCTACACTAGTGAACTTTTACTACGTTATCGCACTATCCCAACTCCGTGTAATGGCGCAGAAGTACACTAACAACAAGACCGCAATGGTAATTGGCGTAGTAAGGCGTCCAGATTAGAACGCAGCATAGACGTTTCCTAAGTATATTTGCATAGCCTTGCTGGAGGGCGGCAATTCGTTGCGTATCTAGGTAAAGCGGCGGAGCGTTGGAGGTGATGAGTTGCCTAAGTGGCCTAGTGGAGGCTCTGTCTACCTCTTACTTGATAAGATTAGGCAGTAAGGCTATCTCTTCCGCCCATTCTACCACGGTTTCGATAAATATCGGCTGCGGGCCTACTTGTAGAAGATGGCAGAGATTGATAGCATGCTGGGAGTTTGAGAGATGGCAGTGGCGATTCGCAACAAAGATTGAGCGGCGAGATGTGCCTAGCGCGGGCTCCCTAGCCTCGTTGGTTTGGCGTTAGTCCAAGAACTCAGTATATAAATGTGCTGATAAATATGAGGTGCGGTAACTCTAGCATTTTAAACTTCGCTGCGCTACACAACTTTAGGAGAAATGTCCTGTATTGGTGACACTGGAGGGTTTGCGTAATTGCATAGCTTCCAGACCGTGATGTTGCGGCGCTGCGCAAATTGCAACTCCCAGTTTACATTAACTCTCAATTTAATTACATCAACTCTCAGTTTATATCAACTCCCAGTTTATATCAACTTCTGATTTACGCCAACTTCTGCGCCGAGCTGAAGGTTCGAGGATTGAAGGGGATCAGGATAGCCGACGCTGGCGTATTTCCGGAGATGCCGACCATCAACCTCATGCTTACTTTCCTGGGCATTGGTGAGCGCGCAGCAGGATTGATTGCTGAAACATGGGGCTGGAAAGGTTAGGAGAAGGAAAAGCTTTGAGGGCCCTCGGAATTACCGGATACTGCTTCACTGTTAACTGCATGTTCTCATACAGCAGGCTTGTACCATAGCTCCAAGTTAAATACGATTCCTCAACCGGCGTCGAAGTAACATAGATCCAACTTACCTGCGCTGTTAGCAAAGCGAGCTCATAGCGAATGTATTGACAGATCATGAATCGAAAGACTTGGTTTCCAGCTCACACGAGAAACAAGACTGAAATTTGTCACATGTGATCTTCAAGAAAGAGCTCTGCAGCTGGGGAATTATTCCAAGGCTGATAACTACGTGGATGCCAGCCAGGCAGGATCAGACCCTCTGCTGAAGTGATCAAACCCGTAGATAAGCCAGTTAATAATGACGGGCATCGGTGAGTTGGTTCCCATGAGGCCGTTGTAGAGACTAGATCTGTTTAGCGCAGATGCTACGGATAATTGGCTCGCACGTCGGTCCGCGGCCCTGGTTCGTGCAACACGTTCTTACTGTATCAGGAAATAAGATCCTGGAGCCAGGTTGGGCTCGGAGGTCTCAAGCCAATGACAATCGCTCATTGTCAGTCATCGGCATGAATCCAGGTGGAACTCCAAATAGCTCAAACGAATGTGCTCTGTAAGATCGCGGCCTTTTCAGCCATCATCTAACTTCGCAAAGAAACCCGACCTCACAATCTCAAGGCATCTGTATCAGTCTATAGGAAGATTACATAGGTCTGTGGGGCCATAAGACATGATTTCGAATCCAAGACCGCGCACAAAGTTCCCGAAGTCCAGAAATGGCTGCGGACGATGTAAAGACAGAAGAATGCGTGCATCTCCCATGGCAAACATCTTGTGTCTGACAGATGCAGCGCAAATGCGATGAGAGCCTGCCAAATTGTTTACAATGCAGTAAAAGAAATCTACGATGTCCAGGATACGAACAGACACTGAGATGGTCGACTAAGTACGAGACCTATCATTCGGCCCATACCAAACACACCATAGCTGAGAGAAATATACCCGCAATTTCAAGCGCTCCGAAGCCAGTCAGAGATGAACATGCGGCCTTTTTGAGTGTCACAGACAGTATGGTAGTACTAGCTGCTGCGTTAGGCGCGGAGATGGAGAGCCAGTCGACATACGAAGACCGTACAGCAGATGCCGTATCGTTGTCTTCTGACACATCAAACCAATTGGAGCTGCTGCTGCCCACGTCGCTCGTTGCTCCCACAGAGGACGATCGCACACCCAGCAGTCATATTGCTGAAGAAGCAGAGAAAGAAGTGGTAGTTACCAACGACATGGATGCCATCTTTCTTACACACACTCAACTTGATTTCGAATTTTCCGACTTGCTTGATCTGACCGTTCCTACTACCGTCGAGAATGACTGGCAAATCGATGTTACTTCAACAGGAGAGGATTTTCTCGATGTCTCACCCTTGGACACACCTGTCTATCCTACGGAGCCCAATGCGAATCACAGGCCTTCACAATCACTGCTCCTTGACTTCTACCGACTTCCACAGGGCACCATGAGTCTGACATCAATGATGGACATTCAAACAATCTTGGTACAACACTACTTTCAGAATGTGTGTGCTATCTTCTCCTCATTCGACTCGCACCTGAATCCTTCCAGAACAACCGTTGGCCGTATCTGGCAACAATCACGGTCGAAAAATTACGCTATACAATCCATGTCCGCTGCACAACTAGCGAACACATTCCCGAGCATGGCCCCTATTGGCACTCAAATGCAGACCAAAGCTTGGCAAACTTTGCAGAACGAATTGTCCTTTATGAAAGAGAGCAACAACGTGATGGAACGGGTCCTAGTTTGTTCTTAACGGCCGCGCTCAATGGAACGTCTATCAGCATCTCCTGATAAGCGCAGCACATGTGGAGGTAGAATTGCTTAGCATGAAAAACATCCCCTGCGAACTTGCCTATGACCATCTTGCTGAGCCCCGAAACAGATTAGATTCGGAGAACTAGTAGGTGTAAACGCAACGCTTATCGCTACCCCTCCCTCACAATTGGACTTGCGCACCGTGTTACTTCTTTGAGGAAAACGGTCCAACCCTTAACATTGCTAATCTAATTAGATTCGTCTAAGCCGCTCCCAAAATGTTACTTTCCAATTTATAAGTGTGACTTCGATCTCCGGCTGGACCCACTGCACAACACCCTCTAACATTGAGCTGTAACACCTCTTTAACCAAGCTATCTCTTAACACATTACTTGTCCTACGAAGACTTCGAGTAAAGATGTTTGGAACACAGTCGGTGCGCGATCAGTCGTCTGTCTGTCCCAAATTATCCGTGAGTCCCCACAAAACAGTCGGCGAGCTAGATCAAGAGCTCCCTATCCCACCGTTCGATCCCGCAATCCATTTAAGCTTTCAGCCTCCTCCCAAACGGTACACTTTCACTGAGCTCGGTCTGCCTGTCCCCAAGGGTGTCCCAGACCTCTGTTACACAGAACCTTTTCAGCTTTTCTCCGAAGAGGGGGTTCGTGTGCTTCGACGAGAAATATTTCGCCGGTCATTCCTCGACAAATACATGCATTCTTGGGATCGAGCGCCATGCATCATTACTGGATTCTCGCGTTCCGATGAGGTAAATGACTCCTTTCATTCACACAAAATTCAGGAACTAGAATAACATCACTCCACTGCAGGACGCAACATTCGTACGCCAAGCCATGACACATCCCGTCACCCAAGCAGCCGTCAACTTCGCATTCGGTGCCGAACTCGAATTTCGAAACGGACTTAATGACATAGGATACGTCAATGTCCAGCTCGGTCCGGAGGGACTGAAAGGCGTGTACAAGCTCGGCGAAACACCATCCAAGCCTCTACCCGGGGGCAAGAATGTCGGCGTTTCCAAGTATGATGGTCTACCAATTGATGCTTGGCACAGGGACCATACACCTGTCGTCCTAGTGTTGATGCTGAGTGACACATCCACCATGGTAGGAGGCGAGACGGCCGTTCGCATAGGAGACGGGAATATCATCAACGCCGCAGGCGCTGCCATGGGCGCAGGTGTGATGATGGCGGGTGCGTACCTCGACCATGCAGCGTTGCGGGCAAGCAATTGCGCAGAACGAGTAAGCATGGTGAACAGCTACTGCTTTGCGGATCCGAATGCGGACGATACCGGTTACTCATTAGCGAGTGCGCATTACACGCGTGACAGTCATGCAATGACCCGCAATTTGTTTATGGAGCAGAAGCTCACAAAATTGAGAGCTCGGTGCGATATTGCCCTGCATCGAGTCCAAGAAAGAAGAAGAAGGGGAGAGGATCCAGATCAAGAGGAGATAGAGGGATGGATCAAGGACCAGATCCACTTTCTAAAGCATACAGGATGGGAGACTTTCCATCGTATCCAAGACTATGTTCATAAAGAGAGGCCAGAGAATGCGCTCAAGGATTACCTTGCAGACGCGTAAGGCTATGTGTGTCACCACAGTCACGAGCGAGCGCCTCACCCTAACAAGCCATAGGGCCTTCCGCACGCAATTACTTAAGGCAACTACTATATGCTATAGCTCGCTGTAAACAACTTGATTTGCTACCATCCACCGCATCTTTTGCGCATATCCCAAAATCATGTCCTGTGTTACCGCGGCGCTTACAGTTTTTTCTGCGCTGCTTGCCTAAACCTCTTCGACCTCTGACTTCACCAATTTCCCTTCAAGTTACGCTCAAACATCTATTGGGCTATCAAGTACTTTCTTTGTTCATTGGACAGGTTCTCAGCCTCCTGACTATGCTTTCTTCCGCGCAATTTGCGCTCAGAAGCAGTCTCGTTCGACTCTGAAGAGCTTTTACTCTTGCTCGTGTAAGAGCCCGATTTATGTTTCTCCAGTCGAGTTCGCCTCTGTTGTATGGACTCACACGCCAGACCTGTTTCATTTACAGATCTGTAATTCGTCTGCATAACCGTTCTTGCTATAGGAACGCATCTGTTAGTGTTAAGATAAGTGATTATTGATTCATATGCTAGGGGTGCTAATCTATATATCCCCAGCATGTGATTCATGATGTCAGCACCGTGGTTTTCAACAGTTGGACCTGCTACGCCAGACCAATCAGGACTAGTAGGGCCAGCCTAGCAGGTAGCGTAAACGCCTGCCGTGGAGACTTTCCTCTACTTCGGCCGCAGGTAGCGTTGACAGAAGCTCCTTCACATACGCCGCCGCTGTCCCCGCCGCGTACGGCTGCCATCTGTTATTCCTGTGCGAGTCGGCGTAATCTCAGATGCCGCGGATGACAAGGCACGGGAAGCCTCCGCTGCAGACGAGGCTGAGATTGGGTGGCGGTGGCAGCGGCCCGGTCATTGGTTGCTATATGGAGCGCTTCCAGTCAAGGCAATTCAAATTGAGGTTCACGGTGACCCGTGCCGTTTATACACTGGTCCGCTAATAGTTGAATAAAGAATTCTCAATCGGATGTGTCAAATTCGTAACGTGGGCTCTGGTAGTCTGGTGCGTTTATGTGCTGTATAGCAGCTTACAGACTACTAAACTAACGAACATGTCTCACACTCGATATCATGTACACGTTGAATCTGCGTCTTGGATCTGGCTTAGTTGGACCAGGCTGTAATGCAAAAGGCACAGTCCAATGCAACAAGAGTAGACAGCAAGGCCTTTTCAATGACCCCAAAACTCAGGATACGAGATTGAGGGATAATAGGGGGCTGAATGTGGGTGAACAGGTAGTGTGACAGATACTACGTTGTTGCCTGATTATACCGTGTCTTGGCAGTCAATGCACGTCGT
>JACVRA010000079.1:0-14934 GCA_019828545.1 Paracamarosporium sp. OC-R06-R3 | reverse complement strand
TATACTATTATAATTTTTTATAATAATTTATAGTAATTCTATACTATTATATATAGTATAGACTTTAGTAGAGGCTTAGTATTCTTAGCCACTTACCTATATTAGCCACTTGCCCATAATATACGTTACCTAAAGTATAAATATTAAAATATATTTTTAAATATTAATATAACTAATTATATTACTACGTTTATTAAGCTATATACTAGCTATAGTAGACTCTTACTAGTATTATTTATATAATTTTAAATTTAAATAGAAAATATTAGGTATATAAAGAGTTATAGTATAATACTACCTTAAGGCTATAGTAAAATAGTCTAATAAATAAATATATAAAAGTTTTATACCCTAGGCTATAATAAAATAGTTTAGTTAATAAGTATATATTAAAAGTAATTAAAATAAAAGTAATAGAAATTATTTTATATAGTTCTATTTTAGCTACTTCTTTTCTTTATAAATTAAAATTCTTTAGTAATATATATATTTTTTAATAGTATATATACTAGTAAGACTATAATATTCTACTATAAAGTCTTTTATTTAAGTTATAAAGTAAATAATATTAATTATATTATCTTTAACTATAGTACTTTATATTATTAATAGAGTTAAGGTAGGTCTTACTTAGTAAGAATATATATTCTAAATAAAATTACTATAATAAAAATATATAATTAAATAATAAATTATAAATAATTTATTAAGTATATTTATTTTACTTTTATTTAATACTTTAACTACTTTTATTTTATTTTTATTTAATACTTTAACTACCTCTACCCTATCTTTACTTAAGCTTTAATTAATTTAATCTTAACTTTACCTATGCTTAAACTACCTTAAACTTAACCTTTACTTAATTTTTAAATATACCCTACCTATTTACTAGTCTAGACTGGCAAATGGGTAGGCCTACCCATTAGTAGATAGTAGGTAGGGTAGGGGTAGTCTAAGTATAAGTAAAGGTAAAGTAGAAATAGTTAAAGTATTAAGTAAAAATAGAATAAGGGTAGTTAAAGTATTAAGTAGAGGTAAAATAAAAATAGTTAAAACTTAAATAAGGGTAAAGTAGGTATACCTACCTAGATTACGTAAAGTACTATAGTTAATAATTATATAAATAGTAAAAGTATTATTTATTTTATAACTTAAATAAAAGACCTCTTATAAAAAGATATATATATTCTAGGAGTATTTTTATTTTATAGAGAGGAGTAGCTAAAATAAAACTATTAAAATAATTATTAAATTAAAATAGATTTATCTAAGATACTAGAATAATATCTATTAAGTATATATATTTATTATAGCTATTTATTATAATAGTAGCTACTTTAAGTAGTGCCTAGGTCTTTAATACTTTTATAGTAGTAGTTAGGCTATTTCTTTTTTAAACCTATTTTATATAGGCCTACTCTATATAGGACTATACCTAGAAGCCTCTTTTTTTTTCTTTTTCTCTTTCTCTTCCTCTTCTTCTTTCTCTTTCTCTTCCTCTTTCTCTTCCTCTTCTTCTAAGGATACTAATAACTTAAGTTTAAATATATTACTTAAAAGTTTAAATAAGTTATTAACCTAACTACTATCCTTACTATTCTTAATTCTAATCTCTTAAGTTATATAAGTATTATTCGTCTCTTAAGTAATTGTGTATTTAAGTATTAAAAGCTATTAAATTATACTTATAGAAAGGTTATACCTTTAATTACTAATAATATTTTTAACTATATTAAAAATCTACTTTATACTAACTTTAATAATTAGTATTACTAGAATGTCTTTAGTAACTTAAGTAAGCTATAGATAAACTCCTTTATTATCTTTTTACTATTAAAGAAGATTAAAGCCTTTGCTTTATCTTATATAGAAAGTACTAAGGTATAATTTACCTTTTTAATAAGTAGCCCTTAAGTAGTCTTCTTTAGCCTTAAGTAAAGTAGAAATAGAGTACTAGGATAGATTACTTAATAATTACTACTATAGTTTATAAAACTATTTACTAGTTTATATTCTTTTAGGGTAGGTTATTAAAATTAGAGTAATATTCCTTTCTTTAAGAGAGTTATAATAGTTTAGATACTAAAAGAACTTCCTATAGTATATATACTTATTTTAAACCTCTTAAGTCTTATCCTATATATATAGTTAGAAAGTCTTTATAATAAATAGCTATAATAATATATCTTATATACTATAAGCTTTTAAGTTAGATCTAATATAGTTGTATAGTTAAATAGGTATCTACGTTTACCTCCTATCCTTACGTAATACTTGGATAGCTTTATTTAACCCCTTTTAACTACTAATTTTATAATATTAGGCTAATTTATAATCCCTTTATTATTTTAATCTTTACTTAAGTCTTCTATTATCTTATTAAGGAAGTCGAAAAGGCGGTTATATATAAGCCAAATATATAAGATTTAAGGCCTCTTATCTTGGCTTAAAAAGGTAGTTGTATCCTTAAAGTTCTTTAATATCTTTATAATAAGCTTAAGATAATACTATTTAGTAGCCAATAGCTAGAGTTATTTTAAATTATAGAAATCTACCTTAGAAACTTTGCTACTCCTTATATAAGTATTTAAACTTATCTTTAGTATAATTTTAGTTTAAAGCTATTTATTAATATAATTTCTTAGATAAATTATATATATATATATATATTATATATAGAGTTCTATTATGTCTTTATATTTTATATAATAGAGAGATGCTTCTTTAGCTTCTTATCCTTCTATATAAGGATAAAGCGCTTAAAATATTATAGTAACTAATTAATTATAATATGAATAATATAAAGCTACCTTAAATTAGTAAGTAATAAATAGCTATAATAATTCTATTAATCTTATAAAGAAAGTTTAATACTAATACCCTTATTTTAATATTATTAATATAGTGCCTTTATAGGGTTTTAATAACGTCTATCTTATTTAAAGCTAAGAGTCTAAGGTACTAAATAATATCCTAAATAATAAGATTAATAATATAAGTAAGGTAGAGAATTATATTTTCCTATCCCTTTTAATTTATACCTACTACTTTAAGCTTATTTTAAAGCGTTAAAACTAGTATACTATTATTATTAGTATTATTATAGATAATTACTAGTAGTTACTATACTATGTCTATAGTTAATAAAACCTAAAGAATTTCTCCTACTATAGAAATACTAGTATACCTTTTTTAAATTAAGATAAAATTAAGTAGTCTATCTTAAAGTTACTAGTTATTATTAATATAGTAGTCTTTAATTATAAAAAAGCTAAGGTAATTATTTATAGACTACGTATTAAGGGTAATAGAAATTTTAGTCTCTTTTCTAAGGTTCTAAAGGAGTATAGCTTTTACTTTTATAAACTACTCTCTAAATATTAGCTTAAAAGTATATTAACTAATTATTAGAATATTTAACCTAAGAAATTAAATAAAGCACTAAAAGAATAGGCGCTTAATAAAGCAAAATAATTAGTTATTATTTATAATAATATAGACTAACTCTTTTTAAAATACCTCTTCTAAGTAAAGTAGTATAGTAGTAGGCATATTATTTCTAATAATAATAGTATAGAGAGGAGTTATAGATAATTAAAAATAAAGTAGTAATAAATAGCCTAATATAGATTTAATTTATAGTAGTTAATTAAGTACTTTATATTAATACTCTTTATAGCTAGATATATAAGTATAGTACTATAATTATAGTAGAATATAAATAGATAACTATTATCTAGGTATATAGCCTTATTAAAGTACTACTATATAGTACCTATATATAAAGTAGAGTTCTAGCATAGATTTAAATTTATAGAATTATTTACCTAAAAGGTACTTACCTACTAAGTTTTTTATTTAGTATATATTATTTCTCCCTTATATATTTCTATATTATTAGGTAGTAGGTATTAAAGAAGATAAAGAAGTTATTTTTCTCCTTCTAAAGTAAAATAGTTTATATTAAGTCTAAATTAATTAAGTTTTTCTAGTAGGTAATTGCTAAGGTTTTACTTAAGGCCGGCCATATTTAATATAGAGGAATAAATAAATTAATAGATAATTAAAACTTATTAAAAAAGTATAAAGGAATATAGATAACTCTATATTATTTAAAATATTATAATTATATTAAATCCTTAGTTATGTAATAATAAGTCTATAATAATTGGCTATTATTAATATTTAACTATAGTATATTCCTACTTATTAGAATCTATAGTATATATTTTAGTTTAAGAATTTCTTAAAGTTTATTTCTTTCTTACTATTTATCTTTTTATTATTTATCTCTTTACTATCTATCTCTTTATTACTAGCTAGAACATCTTGTTAGGATTTAAGATTCTAATATAAAAGAGGACAATTGGTTAAGTAGATTCCTACTATAGGAAGGCATATACGGGCTTAACCTACACGCTTATATATATTAGTACTTATAGAGGGGTTACGTAACCGCTCTATAAAAAGCGCTTTATAGAGAGCGCTTTAAGGAGAGCGCTTTAAGGAAAGCACTTACTAGTAAACAGCCCTAATACAAGTATATAGAAATAAGAGAATTACTTTTAATTCTTATATTTAATCTATTTCTTATAGTAATAACCTATTAGTAATCTATTATTTAAATTTCTCTAATACTTTTATTATATTGCTTATGTAGTATAATATTATTTTATTCTTATATTAAATACTCTTACTTAAGAACTAACCCTACTTACCCCTTTGTACCTAGCTAACTTTAGGGCTTTAACATCTTAAATACCCTTAATATAAGTATTAGTAACCTTTTAACTATGTCTATTAATACTCTTAAGAGTAATGGTATTACTAGTACTAAAGACTACTAAAATTCTACTATTAAACCTAACTTATACTATAGTAACTATAAGTATACGAAGATTTAAGTTCTATAACTTAATATATACTTTTATTTCTTAAGATAAGAATAAGAGGATAAGAATAAGACCCTCTTTACTACTACGTATATAAAAGGTAATGTACTTAAATGGATTTAACCCTATATTAATTAGTACTTTACGTAAGATAATAAAGCTAATAATACTACTAATTAGATAATAGAGGACTATAACTACTTCTATATAAAGTTTAAGATATACTTTAAAATAGTTAATATAACTTAAATTACTAAACAAGCCCTTTAGAGTATTAAGTAAACTAGATTAGCAGTTAACTACGTAGCTGAATTTAAAAAAAACTCTAATTAAACTAAATAAAGAGAAGCATTTCTAATAATATACTTTTACTAAGAACTTAAGAAGTTTATTAAATAAGAGCTCTTATATAGCAGTGCCATAACTAATATACTCTAAGAACTTATAAACAAAGCAATTTAAATTAATTTAAAATAGTATAACTTAAAATAAGACTTATACTATAACTTAAAAGGAGTAGGATATAGAAAGTTAACGTTTAGAGGAAACTATTAAGCCTTATAACTACTACCTTATACTCTAAAGATTAACTATAGATACTAACCTATAAAAGGAATCTACTATAGCTAGCTTAACGTTCTAATAAAGGGATAAGGAAGAAACCTATAAACTACTAAAGAATTATTTAATAAAATTATAGGACTTAGTAATATTACTTTAGTACTTAAGAATAAGTATAATAAGGGTACGTTTATACGGAGGACCGTTATAAGACGAGAAACTTACACTTATTTTATATATTATAAGCTAAGATATATAGCTAAGAACTATAAATCTAAGAATAAGGTTATTAGATAGTTAAATATATTAACCTCTTCTAAATTAATAATAGAATAGGAACTAAAGAAAGAATAGGAAGTTATTCTAACTAAGAAACAAGCATAGAGGCTTAATAAAATTATAATACTCTTAATAATAAGTATAAAATAATATAGTATAAGTAACCTTAATAATAAATACCTAAAAGGAGGCTAAGAAGGTATTTTACTTAAGATACCTACACCCTATTTAAACGTAAAAGAAAAGGAAAGCGTTTTAATAGTTAATATATAAAACTACCTTAAAGAACTTTAGTAACTAAGAGATAGAAATATACTTATAGAAAGTATCTTATACCTAAGTAGTACTTACTAAAAGTAGAAAGTAATATATACCTTATTAGTAAACTAAACCTAGGCTAATATCTACTATAATAATAATAATAAGAATATAAGAATAATATATTAAAATAAAGAACCTTCCTACTAGCAATAATATAACCTAGATTACTAAAATCCTATATACCTAAGACTACATATAAAATACTATAAATATAATATATATATAATATACTATTAGGGAAAGGAAGAACTAAACTTTAAATTACAACGTTTACTTAAATATTACTAGACTTAATTTAATTACCCTATTACAACCTATAATAAACATTTATAGGATAAATAAGAAGTAATATTCTTTTCTAACCTTATTAATAAGTAAATCCTTATAGTAAAACTAATTATTAATAATTTATATACTTAAAAATTATAGTATACCTATTTAAATCTAGAATACCAACGGTACTTAGAGGAAAAGAGGAAGTATAGATTTAAAAAAGAGAAATACTACTATTAAAAGTAAAAGGTAGAAAGTAACCCTTATCTTATACTAGAATTATATAAAGAAATGTCTTTTTTAGACTTAAACTCTAACAAAAAGAAGCCTTTATTAAGCTAAATAAGATATTAACTACAATAACACAAATTAAGCTACTGGCATAGCTTAGAAAGATATAGATAAAAGCTTTTATATATAAGGACAAGCTTAGTCTCCTATATTAAAAAAAGTAGATAAGGTAGATTGGCTCTATTTTAGCTATACTAAAATAAAGAGATAATAGATATAAAGGGTATACTTACTTTTATACGTAGTTACTAAGTAGAATAATATTCTACTTTAAGTAGTAATATTATATAAGGTAGTTATACCTAAGTATATAGTTACGTTTAAACGTAAGATTATATAATCTATTAGTATACTAGGCCGTTATATTATCCTTCTTTAAGGTAGGCTTAGTCTCTTAAGTCTATTAGCTCCTACCTTCTTCTTTATTACTTACCTTATACTAGCTTACTTATAGCTTTATTATCTTCTTCTATTATTTTTAGCTACTTCTCTATTTTATATGCTTTTAGCTATACTTCTAGCCGTACTAGTAGTCTAGGTTTATCTAGATAGGCTAGGTAATAGTCTTTAACCTTCTATAAAGTATTTATAAATCCTTAAGTATTATATTATATAGAGTTAAGATTATAGCTAATTTAGACAGCTTTATACTATAGACGTCCTTAATAGATATGGCTATTAAGGATCTTATTAACCTACTATTTAAAGTTATTATTAACCTCTATTAGTTCTTCTTTTAGTTCTACTTAATTTAGGAGCGCCTTAGTAGTAGCTTTTTATAAGCGGTCTATATAAAAGACGTCGTATATATATATATATAGTAAAAGCCTAACCTAGTAAAAGTGGCCCTTTATAATAGTAATAGAATAAGATTTATACATTTACTAATTAAGCTTCTAACTAAAGCAGCTAATAGTAAAACCCCTTAATATAATATAAACTTAGTTATTAATAGAGAAGTTTAATTTTTAGTATTTCTTATTTACCTATTATACTTAGTACTCTTAAGCTTAAGCTATTCCTCTCTATACTATCTCTATAGTAGTGTTGACGGCTTTATAGTATACTTTAGTATAATTTTATATCTCTTCTTAAAATATCTACTTTTTAATTATAAATAATAACTTAGTATATTCCTCTTAGTCTTAGTAGTAAACTACCTAGTATCTAAACTTAATCTTATATAGTAAGAGGCCTATAGTCTTATAAAATAAAATAGCCTAAGTCTAATCTATATAGGGTAGTAGATTAGACTAGTTATTTTAATAATAGTTAATAAAGAGATATAGGTACTAGTTAATATACTAGTTTATAATCTCTATATTACTATCTATCTAAAGATAGTAGACTGTAGAGAGCTTCTACTTAATTCTTATAAGGTAGTATAACTTATTTATAAATACTAAGATAAATTATAGGCCTTAATTAGAAATAATTAACCTAGGTAGGCTATATACCTACTAGATGTAGTAATAGTATATATCTACTACTTATTCTACTATAGCTATTTTATAGCAAGATAAAGAGAAGTAGTACTTACCTAAATAATTAACTATTATAAAGACATTATTATACCCCTTTTTATTAGGTAGGAATAACTTAAAATCTATTAAGACGTCCTACTATACTTACTCTAGTATTAGTAGTAATTTTAGTAGCCTAGGGGTATAATTATAAAATATATAGCTCTATTAGTAAGCTTTATAGGCTACTATATAGGTATTAATATCTCTAGCTATCTTTAGCTAGTAGTATTAATCTTTAAATAGCTTAACTATTTTCTTCTTTTCTAAATAAGTAGTAATCTATATAGCATAGACTACTTAAATAAAATAGATATATAGAAAGTAGATAGTAGAGATAAATAATTAACTTTAGTAAAAAAGTAGGCCCTTATTATTTAGTTACTATATTAAATTGCTAGCTAATGCTTTATCTTATAGCTTCTATAAAGTCTTATTAGTATAATTTACCTTAATAACTTAATCTATAAGCGTATACGGGTTGTCTAAAGGTAGGGAAGCTATAAAAGTATTAGATATAATAATTTTAAACTAAAGTAGCTATAGACCTTAAGTAGTAAAGTTATATAGCTAATTTATATATATTTAAACTATACTAATATCTAACTACTCTACTTATAGGAAGGTTCTTATATAAGCTACTTTATCCTTTTTCTTTTAGGTCTATAGCTCTTTTTACTTTTATAATAGTACGTCGGCCACTACGTTTATTATACCTAGTTAATAAGTAAGCTTTAAGTTAAAATTAACTACTATTATTACTTAGTATATTTATTAGGGCGTAAGCTCTCTCTTAGTTAAAAAGTACTTAAGTACTTAGTAGTTAGTAATAGTACTAAATAGCTAAGGTATTTATAAGTTAATAAGCTAAGACCTTTACTTTTTAAGGCTGTAAATAATTATAAGTATTTCTTTATTATATATATTATAGTTTATTTATAGTCTACTTATAGTCTTTAAGTAGAAGGTAACTAGTTGCTAAAGACTATTATTTTATAGCTATAATAGTACTTTAGTAATAATATTATTGCTTACGTCCATTTCTATACGTATTTAATAGTAGGGCAAGTAGTAAGTAAGTATATTATTTAATAGTATAAAGTCCTTAGCTTACTAAAAGGCTATAAGCTTTAGTTTTTTAAAAGTATACTAGACGCCCTTCTTAAGTAGCTTAGTAAGCGGCTAAATAATATGCCTATAGTCTTTAAAAAAGGTCCTATAGAAGTTGTAGAACCTTAGAAATAACTATAAGCTTTTTATTAAGGTAGAGATAGGCTAGTTTTATATAACTATAACCTTCTCTAGATCCTTCTAAATACCTTAAGTGCTAATAATTAGGCCTAAAAACTTTATCTTAGTTACCGTAAACTTACTCTTTATAATATTTACTTATAGGCCGGTGTTTTAAAGTTGTTTTAATACCTAGGCTATATACTCTTTATACTATAGCAGGTCTTTAAAGTAGATTAAGATATTATTTAGGTAGGTAGTATAGAAGTTATCTAATATACTATATAAAATTTTATTAATATATTACTAAAAGGTTACTAGCCTATTATAAAGGCCAAATAGGAGTACGTAATACTTATAGTTATTATAGTATATATAAAAGGTAATTAAGTCTTTAACTTCTTAGTTAAGTTAAATATAATAAAAGGCTTATTATATATTTAGCTTAGTAAATACCTTAATATAGGCTAGTTATATAAGGGTCTCTTAGATTAAGGGGATAGAGTAGACGTCTCTTTTAATAATAGTATTAAGCTTATAATAATTAATATAAAATTACTACCCCTCTTTAAACTTCTTAGTAAATAGTATTAGTAAGGTATATAGGGTATTACTATATATAATAAAGCTATACTAAAAGTAGTTATTTAGGTATTCTTTAACTAGCCGTAACTATTCTAGAGATATACTATATAGTAGACTAGTACTTAGCGTATTTTTAATAGTTAACTTAATATTATAGTTAATACTATTATAGTATAGTAGTAATATATTTAAGTTCTTCTTTAAAAAGTAGACTAAAGTTATACTAGTATAGTCTAGTACTAATAACTTTTAGGTAACTAGTTAGTAAAACTCCTCCTCTAAATATACTAAGTCTACTTATTTATTTTAGGTAAGCTCTTTTCTATAGTCTTAAATTAGCTACTCTACCTTATAGATATTAATATAGTCTATTACTATATCTTTTTATTAAATGTATATAATAAAGGCAGCTGCTCCTATTATATTTATTTTAAGACTAGCCTAAGTAAGCTTTATATAAGAGATAGGTTTCTTATACTTTTCTTATACTAATTACTAATCTTACGTTTATAGTACTTAATAGTAGAGTTACTTCTCTATCTTTATTAAGTTCCTTTAATAGTCTTAACGTTAAGGAGATTACTAAAAAGATTAATAGGTATACTATATAATTACTACATCTACTAGCTTATTCTAATAATTAGTATTAAGCTAGTATTTTAGATTAACTTCTATAGTAGGTCTATATATTAGTATAATAATATTACGTTTATAGTTTATTAGTACTATATTTAGCTACTTAAGTTTCTTTTACTTATAGTTAATCTATACATCTACATCCTTAAGAAGCTTATAGCCGATAATTAAGTTATAGTGGCCTATATTATAAAGAATAAAGTAGGTAGTAAGGTAGTAGCTATCTATTATTAAATCTACTTAAAAGTACTTATCTACTTATTTATTTAATTAGCTATTATATTTAGTTAGAAGGATAGCTTTTATACTTTAAATAAACACTTTAAGTCCTTTTTTAATAATATAGAGATACTTTAAGTAGACTAAAATATAACTATTAGCTCCTATATTAATAAAAACCTTAAGCTTAATAGTAAGACTATTTATTAAGATATAGTAAGATAGAGTAAAAGTACTCCTACTAAATAAAAGGTCTTATATACTAATTACTCTAGTAGGGTACTCTAAGGAGGAGACTTCTCCTAGAGCTAAGCTTTTTTTAAATTACTTTTAGAGATACTCCTATTAGTAGTATTAAAGTAGATATTATTATCTATATTTATAGGTAGTTTAATAGCCTTCTATTTAATAAATCTATCTAAGTAATTATAGACAACGTAACTAACTTTATAGTAGTAAAAGTAGGTAAATTAATTAGCTTACGTTACTATAGTATAAAGGTACTATAGTACTAATACTAATACTAATACTAGTAAAAACGTATACTTATAGGATTTAATAAGTAGAGTAATAGCCTTCTTATACTTAGCTTATATAGTAGCTTAGCTATTAGTAATAGCAACTTTATATACTAGGTTATAAGTAATGCCTATAAACTTATTATAGTTATTCTTAAGTTAATAAACATTATAGCTTATATCTATATAAAGTTAATTAATAAGTTTTTTATAAAACTCCTTAATCTATTAGTCTACTAGAAGCTTACGCTAGGTAACTAGGTAAAAAAAGTTAGTCTAGAAGCTTAAAAACTTAGTAGTAGTATATAATTAAAGCTAACTAAAGGCCTAGTAAATATTCTTCTCCTTATATAAATTACTAAAGGCCTAGCCTAAAGTATCTATAAGAAATTTACTATTAATAGTATTCCTACTATTATAGAGGGTACTAATTAAGGTTTTAAGCTAGTTTTAAGCCAGGTTCTTTATATAGGTAGTTATATATACGACGATACACTTCTAAATATTCTATATATTACTTTTAATAAATTAGTTACTATTTAACTATAGTTTATTTTCTATATACACTCTTTAGTAGTTAAACGTAGTAGTAGTCTTACTATCTAAAAATAATAAAGGATTTAAGAACTTAATAAAATACTAGTTAATAAATTAAGTACCTAAAATAATAGTAGTAGGTTTAAAAAATAACTAATATAAAAAACGTAAGTTATTAAGCTTATCTAATTCTAAGCTTAAAGGGCTAGTTAGATTAAAGCTATCTTAATTCTATAGTATAGACGGTAGGACTTAGAAGTACGTAGTATAATATTAAGTTATTAATAGCTTTTTATTAATAGCTAGGGCTTTAAGTGTACGTAGTTTTTTTTAGACTATTTTAGCTTTTTACTACTCTTATATAAAGGCCTACTACAGCTCCTTGCCTTTAGCTAGGGCATTAGTAGTAATCTAATAGTATATATAAATCTATTAATACTCTACTTTATAAAGAAGTAGTTAACTAACCAGCTCTATAGTAATTACTAATAGATCCTTTTAAAAATACTTAAGGACAGCCTTTAGTATAGCCGTAATTAAGTTATTACTAGTAAGGGTAGATAGCTAAGGTGCTTATAAAAGTTCTTTATCTATACCTTACTAAAGATAGGCCAGCTTTATAAAGATATCTTAGTTATAGTTTTCCTTAGTAATAAAGCCGTAGCTCTAGATTTAATCTTTAGGGTAGATAAAGGACTTAGTTAAGTTATATATATTATTTAATATTTCTCTCTTAAGTATTAATACTATAAATAAGTATATTAGTACTATAGTGTATATTGGCTATAGGTAGAGCAGCTAAGATTAATTCTCTAGTAAAAAGAAGGTAAGTTAGTAATACTTAAGGTAGTTAGTAAGTAGAGGTAGATTCCTCTTTTATAGAGGCTAGGGCTCTTATAGCCCTCTTTATATAAGTAGTTAATTGTCTATACTTAAGTATATTTAATAGATAGGTATTTATTCTTTAACTTCCTTTAAGTAGTACGTTGCTTAGTAGTATTTAGACCCTCTCTTTAGTTCTACTAATAAAAAGCATAGGTAATCGTATCCTATAACAAACTAACGGCTTAGTATAGTTATATAATAGATTTCCTAGGGTAGCCGTTATTAAGTTATATATACTAATAGATTAAGTAGTTTAGCCTAATATTATATTACCATCCTCTAGCTAAGTTGGTAATCTTAATATAATATAAAAACAAGCTTAGTTTTCTATATTAAAAGAAGTAGATAAGGTAGGTTGACTCTATTTTAGCTATATTAAGATAAGGAGATAATAGGTATAAAGGGTATACTTACTTTTATACGTAGTTACTAAACGAAATAATATTCTACTCTAAATAGTAATATTATATAAGGTAATTATACCTAAGCGCGTAGTTACATTTAAACGTAAGATTATATAACCTACTAATATATTAGGCCGTTATACTTACTAGCTACTATAGTCTAAAGTAGCTTATTTAGTCTACTTTTAAATATTATAAAGGAGTATAGACAAGAGACTATTATAAAGGTATATAATTATTTTAGTATATATTAAGGTATTAAGGTATTATAAAGAGAGTAGGGTATTATAATATTTTAATATATAAATACTTATATAATTATTAAGCTATTTAGATTATATATACGTATCTACTTAAACCTTTTACCTATTTTATTTATTCTACTAGTTATTAGTTATAATACCTTAATACCTTAATACCTTAATATATAATTATATATCTTTATAATAGTTTATTATTTATACTCCTCTATAATAGCTAAAATTAAGTATAAGTTACTTAAGACCTTTCTTTTTAAAGTTCCTATTTTTAAGGGTTTTACGTGTGAAGAGTTCTTTGCCCTTTTAAAGATATTAATACTAGTCTTTTATTATAATAGTTACTAATTTATATAAAGTTAAGTATTTAAATCTATTAAAATTAGTAATATCCTTATACTTTGTAGTTAGACTAGATTAAAAAAAGGCTACTCTATAAATTCTAAGTTTACCTTTAAAGAAGTGCTTAGTTTAAGTTTATATATTATTTAATAGAGAGATTAAGCTACCTTACGTTTTAAAGAGAAGTAAGTTATTAAAAAAGCCTACGCTTTAAATTACTAAGTAAAATTATAATTAAAGAAGAAGCTGTAGAAAGATAATAAATATAATACCCTATTAAATAAAGACAAGATTATAATGCTTAATAATTAGTAGAATATTAAGGCTAAGAAGCACTTTAATACTTAAAAGAGTAATTAGTATTATTATAGCTTTTTATTATATTTATTTATTTTTTAATAGCTAAATGGCTTAAGTCTATACTTACCTATACCTATAAAAAATAGGCTAGAATTTAAGATAAGATTAATAAAAAAACCTTTAAAAATATATCTAAGAAGTTAGTAACTATAGCTACCTTCTTAGTAATAATATCCTTAATAAGTTATAGTACTTCTTATATCTAGGATACTAATAGTATATTAAATAGAATTTAGTATAAGGTTTACTAAAAAGGGAAAAAAAAGTTTTAAACCTATACTTTTAAGGATAACTAAGAGAAGGCTATATATATATAGTTTATCTAAGATCTTACTACTAAAAAGCTAAATATAGTATTTAAAGAAGACTTTTAGTAAGTTATTATATACTTTTATTATATATATTTACTTATTTTATTAGATTATTTAAGCTTTTAGTCCTACCTACTATTTAAGGCAAAGCTATAGACGTTAATAATCCTTATATAGAATTTAAAGAGGATAAGTATACTAAAGAGAAGAATAAAAACTCTAAAATTAATAAAATATTTAACTAGGCCAAAAATTATTATAATAAAAATATTCTGGCTAGTAATAAAGAGATAGATAACGTATATTATAGACAAGTAGCTAATATAGGCAAGTGGCCAAGAATACTAAGCCCCTACTAAAACGTACTATTACCTATAGTATAATATAATGTCTTAATAATAAGATATTCTATTACTATAAAATAAAGCTTAAATATAGCTTATGCTTTAGGCTATTAAATAAGACGTAACTCTATTAGTGTAACGAGGCTTGGGACTCACTGATCAT
>JACVRA010000078.1:0-18114 GCA_019828545.1 Paracamarosporium sp. OC-R06-R3 | reverse complement strand
TTCTTAATTATAATTTTATTAAGTCCTTAATAATCTATATAAAGCCTAAGGCTACTATCTTTCTTTTTTATAAAGAGGATTAGCGCCTCTACTAGGGATTTTAAGTAATAAATTTAACCTCTTACAAGGTATTCTTTAATATACTTCTAAAGAGTCTCTAATTTAGAAACCGTAAGGTTGTATATAAGGAAATACAATAGTTACTAGCCTAACTTAAGCTCTATATATAGATCGTTTTTATTATAATCTGGTATAGCTTTATAGTCCTTGTTAGAGCCGAGGTCCTTAAACTTAGAGTAGATATCTAGCATTAGTTCCTCTTTAGGGCCAGTAGGTCTATTTAGTGCTAAGTTGCCTACGCCCAACACTATATAAGCATAAACAGCCGTATATAGGTTTTAAAGTATATAATTAAACTCCTCTATACCTTTAATAGTAATCTTCTTAAAGGGGAGATACAGTTCCTTAATCTTCTTTTAAAAAAGGATTTAATAACTTACAACGTTTACCTTTAAGTTTATTTAGTTAAACTATAGTAAACTTAAGAATATATTATACTTTAAAAGGTCTACTACTATAAATAGTAATGTTTAAATCTACTTTTATTCTTAAGAGTTTATAAGCTCTGTATTAAGGACTATAGTACTATATATTATTATTTAGGATTTATTTACTATTTTTATAAGTAGATTGTTTAAAGATATTATGTCTACCCTTAACTATTTAGCCTTTACTAAGAAGAGGAGGTTTAGGGTAGACGTAGAGTCTACTAAAGCTTTTATAGACTCTTATTTAACTCTAGCCTTAAGAGTAAGCATCCCTTTTAGCTACTTATATAGCTAGTTAAATAATAAGCCTATTTTATAAACCTCTAGGACTTAATTAATATAATTTATAATTAAATTAATATAGGTAAATAGGGCTACTATAAGTCCTTCTACTACTTATTTTTTTTTAATAGGTATAACTTTTCTTTATCTGCCTTAGTATCTTATAACTTAAGGGTAGTTACCTTATTAAGAGTAGGGTAGTCTAAATAGATATATCCTACTTTATTATAATAATAGTATATTAATATATTATTAGGCTTAGTAGATTTTAATAGTACTACCCTACTCCTTCTTAAACTATTACCCTACTTACTAGCCTTTTTTATTTACTTTTAGGGTCTATTGCTCCCCCTAGTTTCTAACTTCTACTATTAGTTCTTAAGTAGTTATCTTTAGGCTAGAGAAATAGCCCTTATTATAAACAATTTTTCTATCCTAAAAATAATTAAAGCCTAAAACTTAATATTAGATATTATTATTTTAAGTTCTAGTAGAATTGTTTATAGGCGTTGTTAGATATATAAAGAGAGGTACCTAATAAACTCTAACTTTTAATATTTAATATTAATAACCTTTAACTCCTCCTAATAGCTCTAAAGATAGTTTAATAGGTCTAAAGGGGCCTAGTTTAGCCTTTATTAATACTATTTTAATTAATTATACGCTAATTAGCGTTGTTCTTTAGGGGATCCTAACGCTTAAAGCATCTTTCCCTTTAGTGCCTCCTATATCTCCTTCTAGAATAGATCTATTAATAATTAGGACTGGACCTTAGTCTTCTAGACTATATAGAGGACGTTAAAGATAAACTATAAGGTATAATTAACCTTTATTTATTTACTAATAAAATATGTCTTTAAGGCTTAAAAGTAAAGTTTATAATTATTCTTTTATTAGTTAAAGTTGTAACGATCCTTTCGTATGTACTTATAAGGCTACTTTTATATTAGTAGCTATAGAGAGGGAGCCTTTATGGCTCCTTACTACTATACGGTATCCCATGTAGACTTAAAGAGTATACTAGCGTTGCCTAACTTATAGCGTCGCTAAATGTTATTTATATACTATAGTTCTATAGCGTTTCTTTTATCTCTTAGCTATTTAAGGGCTATATTTAGGTTATTAAACGTGCCGTCGTCTATTGTGTTCTAACTAATTATAGTCGTTATTAGCTGGTCCTCTCTTAAGCCGTTAGACGCTAGTAGACGTTGACTAGCGTAGGTTATTACTAGTTAACGGAGAAGAGAAGGAGTTATTAGAGACAAAGTTAGTTATATATTTTTACTTACTAAATTAGCGTTATCTACTAAGACTATAATGTAAGAGTCTTGGGCGGCTTAGCCGCTCCTAGATTTAGCCCATTTAGAGTCTATAGAGGTAAGTTAGTCTAGACTACTTACGTAAAAGTAAGAGTAATTTAAATGTCAGGTTATAGGTAGTAGCAATATAGACTTAACTTAAGGGAATTAATAATAGATTGTAGGATAGACGAATTACTAGCTAACTATTTTTACTAGCTCTAGTATAATATAACCCCTCATCACCTAACGTGTCCTATCGGGGCCTAACAGGCCCCAATATCCCGTGTAGGGTAAAAATAGGTACTCTTTACCTGCCTATGTAACATCTACTATAAGGAGACTAATAGCTAAATAGAGATTATAAATAAGTATATTAATTAGTATTTATAACTATTTATATTTTATTATTAGAATAATTAAAGCTTACTACTACTATTAATTAATAAAGTTTAGATAATATTATTTTATTTAACTATTAGTATATCTCTATATAAGATCCTATATAGCTTAGAGCTATAGTAGAGCTAAGATTAGGTAGGCTTATTATTAATCTAATTAAAGGACCTAATTAACTATTAGAATATGTAAAAACTAATCTAGTATATATATACTACTTAGTAGCTAACTAAAGATAATATATAAAAAGCTTAAAACTAAATAAGATTAATAGTTAACTAATATTATAGGCTAGTTAATTAAAATATAGGTAATATAGTATACTTAGATATATAAAATCTAGCTATATCTTAGTTTAGCTAAAAGCTAGTAAATAAATAGAAAGGCCTATTTAAGATACTTAAGTAAATAGGCTATATCTATTAATTAAAGCTACTCTATAGCTTTAGAATTTATAATATATTTACTTTAAATTTACTTTATAAGGATTTATAGGACCTATTACTAAGATAAGAAGTACTTAAGCTACTAGTAATACCTATTAACGGCGTAGAAGAATAGAAGGTGGAAGAGATTCTAGCTAGTAAGCTAGTATATAAATTACTAAAATATTAAGTTAAATAGCTAGGTTATAATTTAAACTCTATATAGTATTTAATCTTAAACTTTATAAGAGCTCTTTATAAGCTTAAAAGCTTTTATAATAGGTACTTAAATAGGCCAGGTTTTTTAATAGCTTTAAATAGATAGATTTATAACTAAGAATACGGCATTAAGTAACTAGTAAACCTATATAGCTCTAATAAATATAAATAAGGGACTATCTATAAAGTTTAAGTAAAGAGAAGTATAATAAGGCTTAAGACTTACTAATTATATTAGGCCTTAGTAACTTAGTTAGGCTATAATTATTAGAAGCTTAAATAAGTAGGATCTTAGTAACGTAGATTAGGCCTACCTATATAGCCAGCTTTTAGCTATAGATAGCTTAATAGCTTTTTTATATCCTTTTATATTAGGCCTATAGGCTAATTAATTAATCTTTAGTTTACCTTTTATTACGTACTTCTATATACCTCTACTTAAAGTATACCTAATATAGACCTTTTAACTACCTACGCTAATATAAAAATAACTATTAGGCTAAAATAGATCTATTTAAGATACTAGAATAATATCTATTAAGTATATATATTTATTATAGCTATTTATTATAGTAGTAATTACTTTAAGTAGCGCCTAGGTCTTTAATATTTTTATAATAGTAGTTAAGCTATTTCTTTTTTAGGCCTACTTTATATAGGCCTACTTTATATAAGACTATACTTAGGAGCCTCTTTCTCTCTCTTTTTCTCTTCCTCTTTCTCTTTTTCTTTCTTTTTCTCTTCCTCTTCCTTTTCCTCTTCTTCTAAGGATACCAATAACTTAAGTTTAAATATATTACTTAGAAGTTTAAATAAGTTATTAACCTAACTACTACCCTTACTATTCTTAATTCTAATTTCTTAAGTTATATAAGTATTATTTATCTCTTAAGTAATTATGTATTTAAGTATTAAAAGCTATTAAATTATACCTATAAAAAGGTTATACCTTTAATTACTAATAATATCTTTAACTATATTAAAAATCTACTCTATACTAACTTTAGTAATTAGTATTACTAGAATGTCTTTAATAACTTAAGTAAGCTATAGATAAGCTCCCTTATTATCTTTCTACTATTAAAGGAGATTAAAGCCTTTACTCTATCTTATATAAGAAGTACTAAGGTATAATTTACCTTTTTAATAAGTAGCCCTTAAGTAGTCTTCTTTAGCCTTAAGTAAAGTAAAAATAAAGTGCTAGGATAGATTACTTAATAATTACTACTATAGCTTATAAAACTATTTACTAATTTATATCCTTTTAAGGTAGGTTATTAAAATTAAAGTAATATTTCTTTCTTTAAGAAAGTTATAGTAGTTTAGATACTAAAGGAATTCCCTATAGTATATATATTTATTTTAAACCTTTTAGGTCTTATTCTATATATATAGTTAAAAAGTCTCTATAATAAATAGCTATAATAATATATCTTATATACTATAAGCTTTTAAGTTAAATCTAGTATAGTTGTGTAGTTAAATAGGTATTTATATTTACCTCCTATTCTTACGTAATACTTAAATAGCTTTACTTAATCCCTTTTAGCTACTAATTTTATAATATTAAGCTAATTTATAACCCCTCTATTATTTTAATCTTTACTTAAGTCTTCTATTATCTTATTAAGGAAGTTGAAAAGGCGGTTATATATAAGCTAAATATATAAAATCTAAGGCCTCTTATTTTGGCTTAAAAAGGTAGTTATATCCTTAAAGTTCTTTAATATCTTTATAATAAGCTTAAGATAATGCCATTTAGTAGTTAATAGTTAGAGTTATTTTAAATTATAGAAATCTATCTTAGAAACTTTACTACTCCTTATATAAGTATTTAAACTTATCTTTAATATAATTTTAATTTAGAGCCATTTATTAATATAATTCCTTAGATAAATTATATATATATATATATTATATATAGAGTTCTATTATATCTTTATATTTTATATAATAGAGAGATACTTCTTTGGCTCCTTATCCTTCTATATAAGGATAAAGTGCTTAAAATATTATAATAACTAATTAATTATAATATAGATAACGTAAAGCTACCTTAAGTTAGTAAGGAATAAATAACTATAATAATTTTATTAATTTTATAAAGAGAGTTTAGTACTAATACCCTTATTTTAATATTATTAATATAGTACCTTTATAGGGTTTTAGTAACGTCTATTTTATTTAAAACTAAAAGTCTAAGGTACTAAATAATATCCTAAATAATAAGATTAATAATATAAGTAAGGTAGAGAATTGTATTCTTCTATCCCTCTTAATTTACGTCTACTACTTTAAGCTTATTTTAAAGCGTTAAAACTAGTGTATTATTATTATTAGTATTATTATAGGTAATTACTAGTAGTTACTATACTATATCTATAATTAATAAAATTTAGAGAATTTCTTCTATTATAAAAATATTAATATACCTCCTTTAAATTAGAATAAAATTAAGTAGTCTATCTTAAAGTTATTAGTTGTTATTAATATAGTAGCCTTTAATTACAAGAAAGCTAAGGTAATTATTTATAGACTATATATTAAAGGTAATAAAAATTTTAGTCTCTTTTTTAAGGTCCTAAAGGAGTGTAGCTTTTACTTTTATAAACTACTCTTTAAATATTAACTTAAAAGTATATTAGCTAATTATTAAAGTATTTAGCCTAAGGAATTAAATAAAGCGCTAAAAGAATAGGCACTTAATAAAGTAAAATAACTAGTTATTATTTATAATAATATAAACTAACTCTTTTTAAAATACCTCTTCTAAGTAAAGTAGTATAGTAGTAGGTATATTATTTCTAATAGTAATAGTATAAAGAAGAGTTATAAATAATTAAGAGTAAAGTAGTAATAAAATAGCCTAATATAAATTTAATTTATAGTAGTTAATTAGGTACTTTATATTAATACTCTTTATAGCTAAATGTATAAGTATAGTACTATAATTATAGTAGAATATAAATAGATAGCCATTATTTAAATGTATAACCTTATTAAAGTACTACTATATAGTACTTATATACAAAGTAGAGTTTTAGTATAGATTTAAATTTATAGGATTATTTACTTAAAAGGTACTTACCTACTAAGTTTTCTATTTAGTATATATTATTTCTCCCTTATATATTTCTATATTATTAGGTAGTAGGTATTAAAGAAGATAAAGAGGTTATTTTTCTCCTCTTAAAGTAAAATAGTTTATATTAAGTCTAAATTAATTAAGTTCTTTTAGTAGGTAATTGCTAAGGTTTTACTTAAGACTAGCCATATTTAATATAGAGGAATAGATAAATTAATAGATAATTAGAATTTATAAAGGAAGTATAAAGGAATATAGATAACTCTATATTATTTAAAATACTATAATTATATTAAATCCTTAGTTATATAATAATAAGTCTATAATAATTGGCTATTATTAATATTTAGCTATAGCGTATTCCTACTTATTAGAATTTATAGTATATATTTTAGTTTAAGAATTTTTTAAAGTCTATTTTTTTCTTATTATCTATTTCCTTACTATCTATCTCCTTATTACTAGCTAGAATATCTTTATTATAATAATTTTTGGCCTAGTTAAATATCTTATTAATCTTAAAGTCCTTATCCTTCTCTTTAGTATACTTATTCTCTTTAAATTCTATATAAGGATTGTTAACGTCTATAGCTTTACCTTAAATAGTAGGTAGGGCTAAAAGTTTAAATAGTTTAATAAGATAAGTAAATATATATAATAAAAGTATATAATAACTTACTAAAAGTCTTTTTTAAATACTATATTTAACTCTTTAGTAGTAAGATCTTAGATAAACTATATATATATAGCCTTCTTTTAATTATCCTTAAAAGTGTAGGTCTAAAGCTTTTTTTTCCCTTCTTAGTAAGCCTTATACTAAATTCTATCTAATATACTATTAGTACTCTAGATATAAAAAGTACTATAACTTATTAAGAATATTATTACTAAGGAGGTAGCTATAGTTATTAACTTCTTAGATATATTTTTAAAGGTTTTTTTATTAATCTTATCTTAGATTCTAGCCTATTTTTTATAGGTATAGGTAAGTATAAACTTAAGCTATTTAGCTATTAAAAAATAAGTAAACGTAATAAAAAGCTATAATAATACTAACTACTCTTTTAAGTATTAAAGCGCTTCTTAGCCTTAATATCCTACTAATTATTAAGCATTATAATCTTGTCCTTATTTAATAGGGTATTATATTTATTGTCTTTCTATAGCTTCTTCTTTAATTGTAATTTTACTTGGCAATTTAAAGTATAGGCTTTTTTAATAACTTACTCCTTTTTAGAACGTAAGGTAGCTTAATCTCTTTACTAAATAGTATATAAACTTAAACTAAGCGCTCCTTTAAAGGTAAACTTAAAATTTATAGAGTGGCCTTTCTTTAATCTAGCCTAACTACAAAGTATAAGGATATTGCTAATTTTAATAAATTTAAATACTTAACTCTATATAAATTAGTAACTACTATAATAAAAGACTAATATTAATACCTTTAAAAGGGCAAAGAACTCTTTATACGTAAAACTCTTAAAAATAGGGACTTTAAAAAGAAAGGTCTTAAGTAACTTATACTTAATTTTAGCTATTATAGAGGAGTATAAATAATAAACTATTATAAAGGTATATAATTACATATTAAGGTATTAAGGTGTTAAGGTATTGTAGCTAATAGCTAGTAGGATAAATAAAATAAGTAGAAGGTTTAAGTAGATACGTATATATAACCTAGGTAGCTTAATAATTATATAAGCATTTATATATTAAAATACTATAATACTCTACTCTTTCTATAATACCTTAAGACCTTAATACGTACTAAAATAATTATATACCTTTATAATAGTCTCTTGTCTATACTCCTCTATAATATTTAGAAGTAGACTAAATAAGCCACTTTAAACTATAGTAGCTAGTAAGTAGCCTAAAAAAGACCTTATAAGTAAGGCCGTTTATAAAGCTCCTAAGAAAAAGTCTATAATAGGTATAAAAAAGCTACGTAGGTATAAGCTAGGTAGTAAGTTATTATAGTTTATTATTATAGTTCTTAGCTAATAGTGTATAGCTATTATTTTTTATAAAATTAAGAGATATTAAAAGTCTACTAATCTCTTACTTCTTAAGGCACCTTTTTTAAGACTTATATAGGAGATTACTTAGAAAATAAGAATTAATAATATTATATAGTTCTATAGACCTACTTTAAAAGCTTTATAAAAAGCTATTAAAGCTTTTCTTATTAAATACCTTAAAGGTATATTATTGTTTTCTACCTATTAGCTATATCTACTAACTTTAAAAGATTATATAATTAATACTATTTACGCTTAGCATGTTATAATTTAAGTAAAAGACTTATAGCTTACTTAGTAATACTATAATAAGTTTAGATAGTTAGGTTTCTAAGGGATAGACAGTTCCTAGAGTAGTAGGATTTTTAATTATAACCTATATAAAATAGCTTTTATAGAAATAAGATATAATTCCTATATTCTTTTCCTATAATAATAAGCTATAATAATAAGCTGTAATAATTAAAATTAATATTATTTATTTTAATAATAGCTAGAAATAATCTTTTCCTTACTAATAAAATATTAATAATATACCTATTAGGGATTTTTAAAAAATTTTAGTTAAGTAAGACCTACTTTAACCTATTAGTAATAACCCTTACCTTACCTCTAGTCTATACAACCTCTACCTAACCCCTACTTAAAAAAAGTACTAAAAATCTAGGTAGGGGTTAGATAGGGGTTGGGTAGTCTTACGTAAGACCTCTACCTTACTTTAACCCCTACCCATTTGCCAGCCTAAGGCTACCTAACCTCTACTCAACCCCTACCTAGATTTTTAGTACTTTTTTTAGGTAGGGGTTAGGTAGAGGTTATCAATGCATTAGGTAGAGGTTAAGTAGAAGTCATTAATGCATTAGGTAGGGGTAGGGTCTTATATAATAGGGTTAAGGTAGGTCTTACTAAGTAGGAATATACCTTTTAAATACATTCTAAACAATAATACTGTGATAAAACTTTGTAATTAAACAATTATTTATAAACAACCTAGTAGGTATACCTACCTTACCTCTACCTAATGCTTTGACTACCCCTACTCTACCCCTACCTAACGCTTTGACTACCCCTACCCTACCCCTACCTAACGCTTTGACTACCCCTACCCTACCTTCACCCAAGCTTTGACCAACCTAACCTTAACCCTACCCACGCTTGGACCACCCCGAACCCAACCCCTACCTAACCTCTGGGTATACCCTACCCATTTACCAGCCTATTTACAACTACTTTTATATATTGGAAAAAAACATCCCTTAATAATAAACCTCCTAATGCAATTCCACAATGCCCCATGCATCTTCCATTCCTTGCAATGCTTGGCCTCGCATCATTCCAAATGTATAGCATTCTCCAATCAGCCAATACTTCTGCGCTTCAGCATGGGTACTCTTGCGCATAAGGAAGGGGATATCTCCTCCAGCAACTACACATATAGCATCTCCTACTTCCGCCTGCCATGGGGCGATACCACATAGCCCGTTTTTGGTGGTGAAAAATCTCCAACCTTCGATTTTGTCCTGCAACACGTTGTAGTAGCTCAAGCTTTTCTCCTTCACACCAGGGGTTGTATCTTCGGTCTCGGGCGAAGATGAGGCAGTGCTACCGTCCTGTGTCAAGTACTGTGCCTCTTTTGCGCTATGGTGTCTGATACTCTTCAATACCTTGCGAAGCGCTTTGTAGGACTCATGAAGATTGACACCCCCAGCAGTGGCTATCTTCGGATTCGTTGCGTCTGCGATAGGCACGCGCCATTTCATGGCATTGCGGCTAGTTGGAGTCCATCCTTTCTCCAGATGCGTATCTATCATTGAGTCAATCTCTTTGAAGTACTGCGCGAGCCGACTTGGCTCCTTGGTCTGATTGGAAGATCGACTGATGTGTGTTATTTCGTCGGCCATTATTCCACGAACACAAATCGTATCGGCGGCTCCTGGAAGAACGCTGATGTCGGGCACTGTGTCACCCGATGCTGCCCACATATTTCCACGTTCCCAGGAATCGCTACTGATGCTGTCGGGCTTTTGACTTGTCCAGTCTGGTATCCAGGATGGGAAGCGACCCGGATGAGCATCCATGCCTGCCCGGTGAAGCATCTGTATTCCATATCCTTGACTGACAAAAGCTCCGGCGAATCTACAAACTATCTCTTCGAACGAGGTTGTTGAGCTATAGTCTGGATCAAACTCTTGGAGGTTCCCGTCGGATGCCAAACCAAGCAAGGAGAAAAACCGATCGCGCATGAGCGTGGCCTTCACGTGTCGAAACGTCTCAAGTAGAAGAAAAAGAGACCAGCTATCTCCTCGGGCTTGGTACTCTCTCATTTCCGAGAGAGTCATGAAGGGCTTCCAGGCGTCGCGATCGATATTCTTCGTCTCTTCCAGCTCCTTTTCGACGAGTTCCATGGCGAAGAAGAGGTCGTTCCAGTCGATACTCCACTTTCCGCACACCATTTGGACGGTTGGAGCGGCTATGGCCTCCTGAATGATCCATGCTCTTCGGAACCAGTTCCGATTGAAGAATGCCTCTACCCACCGCCAAATCGAATCGTTGGGAGGTGGCATCGACCGTTCGATCCAGTGAGCAGGCTTTTTCAGATTTTTTGGCCACTCGTCCGACTCAAGCCCATAGACCTGTTTGGCACGGACTTGCATCAGCATCTCGATGGCTGCATCGCTGTTTTCATCAGCTCCCACAAGGGCTAACGTGCAGGTCGCGCCCTGAAAGATCCTTGGAAGAAGTCGGATTTGATCTCTCTTCTCGAGGTCGTTTGATTGGTTGATACAGATCGCATCTATCCACAGTACGAGCGGACCATCTGGCGGACGGAGCCTTTTCAAAACAGCATGAAGAGATTCTTTCACATATAAATATCCTCCTGGTGTCCAGATTTTGTGTTTTTGTTGATTTGGAGGGCCCCAAGTGTAGGAAAGGCTTTGATATGGAGTGCTCCCATCAAGATCATGTTCGCAGATCGCTCCACTTATAGCAGAGTCTTTATCCCCGGGAAACAGTACGAACAGACGGAACCGGTCAGCTTTGAGAGGGGAATATGAATAAGAAACATCATCATCAGGTATCCATTGGCGGAGGCTCCAATTTTTCGGATGAGGTGAGGGGTCGGGCTGTGGCTTTCGAATGGGGATTGCGTTGGGCCGGCTACGATTTGTAGACTCGTTCAAGGCATAGTATCCGGTGTAATTGGGCCAATTCGCACATGTGCTTCCATGTGTCTGCGAAATTTCCGTGCGCATTACCGGGTTGAATGCTATAGTGTTCTGATTTGAGAAGTAGCCAGTGCCCATCGGGTAGAGCTGGGGAAATTGAGCAACATTGGACATATAGAACTGCGCACTGTTTCCTGGGTAATAAATGCCAGGATTGAAAGAAGCCGACGGCGGAGAATTGGGTGGAAAAATTTGCCCAGCTTTGGAAGGTGGCTTTGGCTCTTGGTTGGGCCGAATAGGTATGTGTTGTGTTATTACTTGGCACCCAGGGCAAATGCACTCTGTCACTGGACTGCGTACTTGAAATATACCGCTATTATGTGGCGCTGATGGCGACGAGGAGTGCCATGATGAGGGAAACTTGTTGGCACCGTAAATTCCAAGGGTGGCAGAAGACACCAACTGTGAAACAGATATGCTGGTTGCCAAATTCTTCTTGTCAAAATGTGGAGCAGTCTTGAATCCATTGACAAAGGTAAGCTGCACATCTACATCTTTGACTGAATTATGAGATTTCGTGTCGTTTTCAGCGTACTTGTGTACACCCATGTCATATTTCTTGATAATTTGGCGGCGATAAGTGTCTTCCGGGATTTCAAACATATCGGAAAGAGCGAGACTGAGAGGGTCAATGACGGCTTGGAAGCTAGCGGTCTCAGGCAAGGTAAAGTGGCCGGCAGTGACAAGACTCCAGGGATCTACAAAAAGATGGAAACATGGCTCAGTGTAAATGCTGCTGATGCGTATCAAGACTAGCACGTCCTTGGGCTTCTTGACTGTTGTCCTTGACAATTGGAGATTCCTCATCTGTAAATTTCGTTAATAATCTCATTATAAGAGAGAGCAGACGGAACAAGGAATAAACGGGCATACCATTTCAAGATAGTCCGTAGTCCAGGCAAAAGGCACCCGCCAATCTCCAGCCGATGGGGCAACAATAAAGTGGTACTTTGGTGAATGGTTGGCCCAGAGCGATGCCCCAGCGTAGCCCTCACTAACTAGGAAGTCCGTGAATGCCTTTGATATTCCATGATCGGAGAATGTAAAAGATGCACCATGGCGGGACGGGTTAGGAGGATCTAATCCAGCCCTGGTGCGAATTTCACTTATCCAATGCTTTTTCGGTTGGAAATGCCCTCTTAGATTCTCTTCAAAGAATATTGACGTTGCATACTGCCCGACAAATTGCAGTGTATCGTTCGGATCCAAGTCCGTACATTTTACCAACCCAACGGTCGGAGGCTGCTCGGACGATTCGATTGGCATCATTTCGATTCTTCGGTCATGCATTCGCTTGTCGGCCACTTTACGCGTCTCCCCAGTACTCTCAACAGGTACGCCGCCATTGTCATCTGACTCATCATCATCTTCATCCTGTCTGCTCAGCCAAGGATTCGGTATCTTCAACTTATGCCCAGAGCGGGCAGCATATGTTGAAGCCTTGCTCTTGGTCTTCCCACGGCCTTTGAAGTTTGTTAGTTTGGAGGACTAAAATGGGAGTGTTCTTTTTTCACCTTTTTTGGTGTCCACGGTCACATTGAAGCCATCGAACTCGAAATCAGCCTGGATTTCGGAAAGACTTTTGTCACTCAATGCCATGTAGAGTAACTTCGAGTGCAAGTCATTTCGTTCGATATTGCAGAACCTGGCCAATGTATCTGCTAGACAAAGGAAAGAACGGCTCGTGCGAGAATCTTCCTCCGCGAGGAATATCTTGAGCACATCATCTGTCGGTACGGTATGCACGTATCCTTTCGCCGGCCTGCCCTTATAGATAGCATCCTTCACCCTTAGCTCGAGGACTCGGTCGATACGGGTCGCGATGAAAACGGTACACGACGCCAGGGTCTTCATGATGCGATCCTTTTCTGATCTGGAACCTGAAACCAATCTATTTTATGGAAAGCCATTAGTTTCGTTGTTTGGCGTATTTGCATATCACCGACCAGCATAGCTCAGGTCGACATGATTTTAGTTTTTTACTTACAAATTAATGAAACGCAATCGAGCATGCAATGCCAGGGTGCTGCTTCTACTGAATGATAATGTACCCTTCGGCGAGGTCTTCGAGGATACATTCTTCGACAAAGTCCGTGACTCTACCCCCAAAGTTTGAAGAAAGACATTGATGTCTTCGATGTCCACGACACTGAAAGCCAATAGTGGTATCTTGCCCTCAAAACTCTTCCGCAAATGCGGCCGATCTCCAATGAACCATGATGAATCTTCATGCGTAGCGAGTCTATCATAAGACAGCACGCTTCCTGGTAGGCTGACAGGAAAGATCGGCTTCATGAGAAGTGGCTTGATCGCCTTGTATCGAGACGCCTTACTCATGTTGTCCAAGGCATTGCTGATGTCTTTAAAGATGTCTAATATCTCCGATAGCTTGCACGCTTTACTAACCAGGAGGGCTCTCGCGACGGGAGATTTAATGTTCACTTTGCCATGGGCGAGTAACCATTTGAAAAGGTCTTTACTCTGGGGATACTCCGACTCAAGATCTATGTTCCTTTGCATACATTCATGGAGAGTGCACCAACCTATCGGCTTCGTGGTTTTTGGAGAGATTGATTTGATGTAAACTAACTCTTCAGCGGCAAGCACCTTACTGTGAACGATCAGTTATGTTTCTTGTACAATAGATTCTGCTTACTTTGTTGTATCCCTGACGTCGTCGTTATCGTCATATCGAGCCTGGAGCTGCCCATAGATATGTGACACGATCTTTTCGTCGAGACCTTCTCTCAAAGTCCGCAAGTATCGCAGACATGACAGGTAATAGTCCAACCCAGCTTCCACGCTGATATGAAATAGTGCAAGCTTGCGCCGCATTGGATTATCCACGGGGTGACCAACATCCAGGACCGGAAGATTTGGACACTTCTCGTCCAAGTAGGAGTCCACTCCACGGAGAATCGTTTCGGACAATTTTGATGATCCGTCAAGAGTGTCAACCTGGAACTCTTTAATAGTCTGCAATAATCGCCGTTTTGACTCCACCGGGTCAATCTCGTCTAGATTCGTGGGACCAGGCTCGAGATATACCGAATAATCCTGCCAGTTGTCGCAAAGAACGCGAAGAACGTCCGCAACAGCACAATCACGGAAGAGTATCCTGAAGTCGTCGCAAATTTCGAAGGGCCCCTCTTGGGTGTTGCCATCTCTTTGAATGAGGCGTGGAATTGCAGACAGGTGTAGACTTGTCATCAAGAAAGTCCTCCAACCTGTTGTTGAATCAGCCAGATAAGCGTCATGTATGATAGGCCGACATGATCTGAGCTTTTCGAAGATTCTGGTATGGGCGGAGTTTGGAGGGCCAACAGAAGCTCCAGCGAAATAACAGGTCGACCCCTTGGCACGGCCACCTCCAGATGTTGCAAACCATAGGTTTATACCGTTGGGAGGCCGCCAATTCGCCTGATAGAGATAAATAGCATGTGAAAGGAGCTGTTCGACAGTCCATTGGTCAGGGTTGAATGACCTAGACGCGTGCGAGGAACATATGTGCTCACACACCCGCGTTACATTTATCGTCTCAATTCCCAATGCAATCAAAAGGGCCCTCCGTGAATTGTCGTCTATTGCATCCTGATGAACAATCTCAAGGCCTGATGGCAGATTCTTTGTGCTGAATCCCACCTTTGGGACATTTTGAGGAGCGGCCCGTACCTTCTCTCTCTGAGTTGAGAAATCGGCGACAGTGGGATGGGGAGAGGATTGGGGATTAGGTAGAAAGAAGGGCCGGCAAGTAGAATCACCGGATTCCCAGGGGCCTCCGTTCGCGAGTGGAATAATAGGAAGGCTTTTTAGCTTTTTCAGAAGGTGTGGCTCGGCTGCTAGAGGCAGCAAAGCTGTGGCAAGACGGGAATGCCAATGCGTTGGCTTCGTCCAAAACGCGTCACGATCATCCACAATCATCGATTCTAAATCAAAAAGAAATTGCTCATCAGTCATTCGCTGAACACCGAGTTCGCAAAGAGGAGCAACTATGTGTGCCGGGTACTCGGGGGATAGATATCGGGTATCTGCAGGACCTTTCAGAGTAAACGGAGCTCCGTCGTCGTTCGTATACCTTTCAAGGTCGACATACACCAGAGCCTCAGGCTTAAATGTATCCCTGCTGCCTTTTGAGCTTGATCTTAAGATTTGAGCTTCCCTGATCTTCGGCAAGATCGATAACAAGGCGGGCTGAAAGAAGGAGCGAGCTTTGATAGGGATATAGTTAGGCCAGGCGAACATCATGGGGCCTTTTTCTGCGGCGAAATATCTTATCGCTTCCATAAAAGCATTTGGAAGGGCATCTCGTAGCGCAATATTCCATTTTGATGACTTGTCGATGAGTTGCCGATTGGCAGTGAGAAGGAAATCCCCGTTGAGCGAGAACTGCTTATCTGAGCATGGCCATATTTAAGGGTGATATAGGAGCTTACCTGCAGACCGTAATCGTGGATTGGTAAATATGCATAGACCTTTTGAGGTTGTAGAGTAGCACCTATCCCGGTAAGGGGGAACGCAAGGTATAGGTCGGAATGGGTGCGACCCGGCCGCTTCGCCTCCTGGGGAAGGTTGTATACACGGTGTTTATGGACAAAAAAACTCTCCTCAAGTTCATCAGAGCTCACAGTTCGCAAGCAGGAGCCATCTTTATTCACTTTGTCGCTTCTGCTTAAGCTGCTCTTCCAACAATGACCCGGCGAAAACAAAATTTCTATGTTGATCCTTCTTAACTTTCTGAGAAATAGCAGTCGCTTGGGGTCAAAACTGCGCAGTTGTTGCACAAGCTCCGGGATATCCAGATCCGGAGAGAGAGCTAATCCAATGGACGTATGCTCGGTTATTGACGCTTCGTCGCGGTCAACCCAGATGGGGTTTATCATCCCAAAACGCTGGCGTTTATCAAATTTGAAGCTATATGGCCCTGAAAGGATAGTTACTTCGTCCGCAACCTTGAAGACGCTTTTGAAACCAATTCCTTTTTCGCCAGTCCATTGTTCGGAAGAACTTTTGTGAGACTTTGTGCTGTTCCGGATGTCACAAATTGCCTCGACGTTAGCCCGCGTGAAACCAGTCTCGTTGTTGTCGATTTGAAGATATCCAGGCCGATACTTGAGGCTTATTGTGGGCTCAGATACATATGTGTTGTCATCTGCATTCTGCAGGAGTTCATCAAGGAAGTGGGTAGATGAATCGTAGAGTTCATCAGCAAGACTAGAGTTCAAGTCAGCCTAGCACGAGAATGCGTTTGGAGTAAACCGACGTATTGAGGGACCTGGTAAAGGTGGAAACGAGCTTTTGACTTCCTTCAAAATCAAGCCCCAATCTTATCTCTTCAATGTGTCTTTTTGCTAGCTCAATGTGGGCTGCCATCCCTTCGATGTCGTTGCGAGTTTATCGGCTCTGAGGGACTGTGCAAGACAAGGAAAGAACCCGGAATGGAATCAAGAGTTAAAACAGCGCATACAACGATTCAAAGTAGTTGGGTTTAGCCCAAGAGTGTGTGTCTAAGCCCAGCTCAGCCTCCACAACGTGTTTGCCACCCCGGCCTAATGGATTTCACAGCCTACTGCACTGCCAGCGCCAAGTCGTATTATGCGTAACGTGTCCGTGCGCGTAACCTGTTCGTGTACGTGATGCGTAGGTAATACTAAAATACTTTACTTTTAATCTATATACTCTATCAATATTAATTTAATTTAAGCTAGAATTATTAATATTAAATTATTAAAATTAAATAAAACTTTTATATATATAAAAATAGCTACTAAATATTATATTATATAATTTATATAAATTAAAAAATATTAACAACTATTCTATTTAGTATAAAATAAAAACTTTAAATAATAAAAAATTATAAAAGATTTATTAAAAGTTTATAACGTGTTTATAAGCAAGCGGCCACTATAAGCGAGCGGCCACCCCTACTAACTTTTTACGCCTTTACAGTAATCTATCTTAATAACGTAATAAGATAATTATAATATTTAAGCTGTACTAGATTAAGGAGTATCTATAGTATCTTTTTTATAGGTTTATAAGTTATAGCCAGTCTGCCTGCAGTGGCTGCAGCGCGCTGAAGCCTACCAACTTATACCTAATTACGCCTTGCCTTGGCGCGTTTCCCCCTCTAGCTGCTACTTAACGTCTCTTTAGGCAATAATATTCTCTGCCTCTACCTTTGTTAAGGTGCCTTTCTATTAGATCCTCTTCTTTTTACGCTTTCTACGCGTTGTGGCAGCCTTATTTATTTTCTTAAGCCTTGCAATCTAATCGCGTATAAGCGTACTTTCGTACGCTATTACCTCAGCGCCTTTTTTAAGCTAGTTAAGCGCTGCAATAATAGAAGCAGGCGATGAGCTCTTATGTCTTTGAATCCTATTGCAAATCAATGTTGATTAAGCATCTAGCTCACGCGCGTTGCTTAGTGTTTTAGCTTCCCAGAGGGTGACCTCTGGCGTAGGCGGCGTTGGCGTGCGAAGCTTTACATCAAGCTTTGATATTACTGCCTCTAGATTGTATAGGACTAGGCCAGCGCCTCGAAAGCTTGTGCAGATATTCTCCTTTGTAATTAACTACTTATAGGCTGCGTAAAAGGCTGGTAAGAACT
>JACVRA010000775.1:12203-27112 GCA_019828545.1 Paracamarosporium sp. OC-R06-R3 | reverse complement strand
ACGATGCGCATTGACTGCCAAGATACGGTAGGCGTTGGGCGGGCTTCTGGGGCTGCGCACTAGCGCCCGAAACTCTGCCACTCTTGCCAGTGCACGGTAAATGTCGGATGTGGTTAAGTACAAAATCAAGGCATGGGTAACGGCAGAGACCACGCAAAACTCAACAAGACTCGGCCATTTTCTTGAGATACAAATGCTTATAGCGTCTCGTGGACAAGTGACTCGCATCTTCGTAAAATTGTAATCTGCTACTGACTGTGACACTTCCTCACACCGTATACCCGCAAAAGCTCTAAGGCTCTACTGGTGGTAGCATTGAACAACCGATCGATTCTGTACGCTATTTTTCATGCTGTGGAACCCAGTCTAGCATCCCAGCTTCTCGCCAATGATAACAGCTGCCACGCCGGCGCCATGTACTGCGCCGTAGGCATCACCTTCATAGCATGGCTGTTGTCGCCCGCTGCAAACACGCCTGACACATTGGTCTCCAAGAAGGGCAGGTTCACGACGGCTTCACCGCACGGCATCATCTCAAGGCCTAGCTGCTCTGCGAAGGGGCCCTTAGTTTTTGTCAGCGGCGCGTGGTTCAGCCAACCCTCAGTCACCTCACTACCATCGGCAAACTGAAAGATGACCTCGGAGCCTTTTGCGCCTATAACCAGCTTCTTGGTCTTGCGAGAGTCGACTTTAAACACCGGTGATTCCTTGAGGTACGCCACGAATTCGCTTGCCAGCTCTTCGTTGCCGTTGAGGTAGATGAGGACCTCGTTCGAGAGTTGTGTGGCATCCGTCGACTGCCATGCTCATCACCCAACACTCTTCGTAGCCATCAATGTCGGGGAAGATGCCACTAACGCCTGTGGCTAGGACCAGCTTCCTACCCTCCCACTTCTGGCCGCTGGCGTTTTGTGCTTCGAAACCGCCATCGATCTTTTCACCCTAATGATAGTTGTGCTCTGAAATTGGGCTGTGTCGTAGTGTGATATATGTTCTGGCGCGCCTTCTGACAAATAGCGGCCGAGCTCTCAAAGTCAAGCGTCAGCACCATATGCATGTGCGTGGTGCGCTTGTTGCGGTAGTTGTCGTCGTTAAACACAATACATGTCATCAACTGTCGAGCAAGCGTGAGGGCAACGGTGAGCCCAGCTGGGCCGCCGCTGATGATGAGGGCGTCGACGGTGGGAGCCATGAGGGTGATCAAATATCGGGGAACGGAAAGTGGGTCAACGGATGGAAACAATTCGTTGCCAGAACCGGGGAGTTGGTTGAAAGCACCTGAGTGCTTCGAAACTCCATGGATATATACTCAGATTACGTGCCGTAGCCCGTGCCGCACGTAAATGTCCTGGTAGAGTGCTGTCTTGTTCGGGTCTCCGAGATGAGGGCCAATGTCTGATATAACTCACTGTTATTGATTTGTGTACGTGTAGACATCCATCTAGGTGCATATTCGCATGTCTCACGCCTACATGACCATAACCCCTCCCGCACGTGTTCAGAACGTACTCATCATTGGCAGTAGCTATGTTGGTCTGTCTGCCACCTTGGATCGATATACCGTACCCTGCACACCAGTGTCGTCTTCGACTCGAGCACGCCGCGTAACAATTACCAGACTCATATCCGCCTGACACTCACCTGGGATCATCACCATCTTGACCACTTCAAACAGGCAGAGAGCTGCACGAAGCCGGCTACACTACTTTTGTTGAAGGGCATGTCGAAAACGTCAGCAGTTTTAATGGCCTGTTTAAGCTAGTTGACAGCAACCGCAAGGCCACAAGTTTCTACTCACTACGAGAACTGATGACAACTTCCCTAGCTACGCATTGTATGTTCGCTGCATGTACGTAGTCGCTACCCTCCCCTCGTAGCTCGCGGCCATCTGACATGCAGCCAGCTTTCAGTGTATATTCTAGTTTGGCTGCGAGCACAGAGGCACCTAGTCGGCACGTCTCCTCGCACTTGATGGCCTTGCCAATGTCTTCCACGCGACTATGCTCGCCAACGACAGCAAAAAATAGACCGTTAAGATACTGATGGACACCAGTAGAATCCAAGTATCGTCGTTGACATCTTTGCGGTACTACAAACCTCGGAAATCACTGTCGAGGACAAGAACATTGAATCGCTGCATCCCCGCTCCGAGGACACTACAGTCGGGATCGAATTTAGTGATAGTTCTAGTGCCATCGAAGGTTTCATTGTGAATCATCCCAACACCAAGCTTAAACGCCTGTTGATCAATAAGCTTGGTTTGAGTATCTTGGAGGTAATATCAAACTTATGCCGCCATTCTGCTAGACGAGTGCTTCAGAGGTCTTTGCTGCGGGTGACTGCGCAGATACCGCCGACATAATCCTTAATGCTATTAATATGGGGGTATACACTTACTGTAGCCTTGTGAGGGAGCTGTCTAACCGATTTATGCGCCTCATAGTTGCTGAGAAGAAACACTGTATGTATATTACTTGTATGTTCACTTATGTGGCTTGCAATGTGCTGACAGTAAATGAATTCGAGAGCAAATGTGCCCTTCCTTGCTTGCAGGAAATTGAAGTTTCTGGACTGTAATATCCAGAGAACGAAGTGCAATATCTATACTGATTTCGCTAATTGGGCATTTGGCCCCATACAGCGCGTAAATACACCACTCCTCCCCGCTCTGCTGACTCAACTAAGAGGTCGCCGGGCAGGCCATCCAATGTGTTGAGGAAAAGTTGGGCCTGTTTCAGCGGATTATAAAGATCCTAATCATCTAGGCACGTACTTTTTGCAAACTTGAACAGCTGTGTTACAAGTTGTCCGTTTATCTATTCTAATTTACGTGCCGGACCGTGATTGGAATTCCTCGCATCATTTCTAATCTCAATGAGTCTCCCCTACAAGTTTTTCAACCGTCAAACCAGTCGCGCATGAGTTGTATATAGTTTTGGACTGCCAGTTCATGGTTGGGGTCCGCCATATCACATATATGATCAGGTTCTGAACGATATTTATGGTTTCGAGACGACCTCTGAAGCCAAGCGCTGGTGCACGAGATTGAAACTCGAGGTGATCTTGGCCGGCCACGGTTCGTTGATGTCTTGTGGCTGGTAACGCGAGTTTGCAGTATGCTCGTGGTCAGCGGCAGCAATATCGCACCCGATGAAGGTATGATTGGACGGTTCTGCTACGGATAACGTAACTCCTTTGGGCCATAGTCCTGCACCCAGTAAGTTGTTGTTCAAGGTATTTGAGGCTGTATGCGTATTACCATATGTAGTCACTAAGTTGAGAGGGTGGCGAGGACCGACGCTAGAGTCGATGAGTGGATGGAACAGACTACCGCATAGTATTGAATCCTTGATCATCTCGTGATTGACCGACAGATAAGTTATCTCATCGATGCCTGGCATGTTGCCAGGGCTATAGGCTTGTGCCAAGCCCACGCATAATGAGTTAACACCATCCATGTTGTCGGTAGTTGCGAATGTATGAAGCTGGAAATTCAATTCAAAATGCGTAATACTCAGGAATTGGTCACTGCTCTACTCTTAATAGTGGTCTTTGCTACTGGGTGGATCTTAAGCGTTCGGTTGCCAAGTTAATCTCTTCAGTCCGGCTTCCGAACAGTCTATATTGGATTGATGTATTGCGAGATCACAACTTTCTCCAAGAGAGGTGGCTGCAGTCTCGCCCAGAGGCCGCAAAAGACATCAAACGCAGGCGGGCTCCTGCGGCTGGTGTATTTTAGTCTAGGCAGCATGCTTCAGCTTTCCAATGATATTTGGTTCCTCTCGGTTTCTAAAGACGTCTTGACAAAACCAAATAACAAGCTAAGCTTGATAGACCAGTGCATAGCTTTATTCAGAATTGCAACATACTAGGTGATCAAGCTTTCTAAGAGTGAATAGATGCACTAGTTGCCTTAATGTAGATTCACAGCAAAGTGGCTTAACTCTGCAGGTCTATAAAATACCCTTATGATGATTTATTCGATATCTTACCATAAGACTAGATGAACATTCATCCTGACACAGTCACGTAGCCTTCACAGAAATACGGCAAGCATTAGGGTGGCCTTGAAATACCAAGAAGTGATCAAATGGGCAGCGGGGGCGATATCATAGATTAAATCATTGCACAACATAAACTATAAGTCTTAGAAATAAGGTTTGCCTTTTTCCTTTTTCAGTGTACCCTGGTCTCAAATGAAGTTGGAAGTGCTGCCTAAATAGTGCGAGGCCCATATTTTAATTAACTTGGCCTAAAAAAGTGTGTTCTGTCCTTCCATGGAAAGTCCGCGCAGGACGAGACGGAGTTATGCATCCATCGAATCGATGCACCCACTCCCCCACTCTAACTAACTACCATCGGTAACGCCACACTGCGAGCTCCAGCACCCTGTACACTTCTCCCTGGAACCGTATGCTCATATGAAGAAGACCCAGCCGATTTTCGAGCTGTTTTCAGGCTGTGCCATGTGTAAAAGGGCACGGGTCAGCCCCGGTGGCGTCAGTACGGCGATTTGGATGGCTTGTGATACGAGAATATTGGAGCTTTGCGTGAAGACGAAGCAGGCATGGGTTGAAATTAATTTGCCGGTTGCCTGGTAGTTGATCGATAATATAGCGGTCACGTGTTATTGTCCTAACCGGGGACTGTGCCGCAACATGCCACATCACCACCACAACACCCAGATCGTACTTCCAGTCGTTAGACATATCGACGCTTTCTAATGTCTTCTCAGCGGATATTTCAACTTGGCCTCCGCCGAGTCACTGCACCCAGCCTGAGGGTGCAGCCTGCAGGCCGTATAGTCCAGCGGAGGTATGTCATAACAGCATAGCCTAAGCTGTCCTATACCTACACTATGCGATACTAACAACCCGCTCACAATACAGACTCACATCGCACGACCAAGCAGCCAAAATTATCGCTAAACAACGTCTTAAGCGCCCCGTCTCCCCCCATCTCAGTATCTACAAGCCCCAAATCACCTGGACGGTCTCGATTCTAGGTCGCATCACCGGGGTCACTCTAGCCGGCCCTCTCTATCTTTTCGGAATCGCCTATCTCATCGCGCCTTATACTGGATGGCACCTGGATACGGCGTCTATGGTCGCGGCCGTTTCTGCATGGCCTGAGTCTGTGAAGCTGGGCCTCAAGGCCTTCTTTGCGTTCCCGTTCTTCTTCCACTCTTTTAATGGACTAAGGCATTTGGTATGGGATACCGGTTTTGGGTTCAAGAACCAGCAGGTGATTAGAACGGGTTGGACGGTTGTTGCGTTAACGGTTGTCTCCTCGCTATATTACACCTTCCTAGGATAAGTAGTGCAAGGAGAAGAGGTTATGGGAGAAATTGATCTTCTAAGGTGGAGTTATCTGGAGCAGACTGAGGAGCGAGAGGGAGGCTCAGACGGCATTGTATCTGATAAGAACGGAGAGGGCACAATCTGAATATATACTTTGTATGTCAATCGAATAGATGATGTCCTGTAATCCATTTTTATAGATATATAAATAAGTAATTGGAATGCTTGCGTTGACACGTCAATCGGAAACCAAGTTGTATTATCAGAAGATATACATAACGACGCTCCCAACACGGGCTCTGCTGGATTCGATTTAAACTTGAGTGGCTGCACTGGCTGCACTGGCTGCATAAGGCAATGTTTATGCTTAATCTAGCTCATGGTGTTGTCGATGCAGAAAACAAATAATAGTGCGACCAATAAAGATACGTGATTTCGCGTGTCCCAATGAACAGCGCATTTCCGTCTCACCTGAATCTGAGTGCAATAGTGGCTAACACCATACTTCAGAACGCAATCGAGACGGGCTCTAACAATGGCAGAGTCGCAAGCATGTACCGTGCCGGGGGACAGCAGTTTATCGATGTAAATTGTCGTCTTCCTCTCCCGCATCAGTCTGCGATAGCGCATCGCACAGACTCAGGCCCTCAGGCAGCGCGCCCAGAGCAACAAGCCATTCCGCTTCACCAATTCGACCTAGAGCTATCCGCAATTACCAGCTCGCCGGCTTTTGTATTATTGCAGCAATCTGACTGCGCCCTCCGCCCTTCTGTGAGCAGTACCCGTTGCGCTTGCCTCAACCAGGCACGCTACTTCCTTACGACGCGCTACGACGCGCCACGATGTCAAGCCTGCTTTGCCCAAAAACCATAGTGCGCCCACTTTCGCCAGCACCAGATTCATAGGTGAAGTTGAGGGTGCACTCACAATGCATCACAGTTTTAACAGCATGGACGCGCCAGGCGATGTGGACGAGTAGAATGCACCCAATCATCGACGTCGAAGAAGCCGGGAGCCTCAGATTGGTCTTCGTTGAGCACGATGAGGAAGCGGTGATGGCCTACCGATGGACGAGATTGACATAGTGGAGTCTGTTCAGGAGCTTCATGGCCGGACAGCAACCAGCCCGACTATTGTGGAAAGAAATTACACGCGGGACGGTTTACAGGTCAGTATGGCGTCCACCAGCCCACTCAAGTTCTAGATACCCGCATTGGCTGCATGGCTCCGGTCAAGTTTTAAGTATGGTAGTGAGGATGGATATTCTGTTTCCCACCGTCGCCTCTGCGTCCCTCTTATCCATGTTCGATACGAGCGACGCCGGAGGGTGCATAAACCATCTTCCTTACGCAGGCCTTCAAAATCACTTAGGCACCCATCTCACCCCTTGTAGGCGTTGTGTATGAAGATGGAGTCTTCACACGCCGCTAACCTAACTTTACGCCCTTGTCACAGTCTAGCCCGATTCCTGCTCGTACCATGAGTCATTCTATTGATTGTCGTCGGCCACGACGACTAACACCAGAAGAGTCTGCATATGTGAACAATGATCCTGTTGTCCATTCCCTGCTCAACCGACAAGAGCACCTTAAACGTAATATTCACAATTCGACACATGATGCAAAGTATAAAGCACTTACCTCTAAGATTAACTAAGAGAGGCAGTATCGACGGCATAATGTCTTTTAGGACGCTAAGGAACGCTAAGAATTTAAAAAGCCTATGCGTGATGTCGAAAAGTAGCATGCTGGCATAGATTTAGAGGAGGATCCTAAGGAGATGCATAATGCGTTGCTCCCTGCTTAGAAGACTTAGTTGACTCTATGCTAGATGAACTCGAACTTAGTCTAGATGAAGAACTCCGCGCACGAAGCGAGGCAATCTGTACCGTTATGCAATACTGTGGCATTAGAGAAGGTGGTATGAACCCTATCCAAAGGAAGCGACGGCGCGAAAAGAGTGCTCTAGTGGGCAAGAGTTAGCCAGAGCGTGACGAAAAAGCGTTAGAAGCCGCAAAAATATCTTTGTTCAAACACTCAGGAGGTCCATTACACATTTTGCGGCACCTTCGAGTGAAGCACGTAAGCAAGAACACTACTATAATTCCGTAAACTAGGTATTTATAGCTCATTAGGTCGGACGTTAGGTGTGAAGATGTAGGAAAGAACGAGAATGTAAACTTAACGTATAAATAGATGACTGATATACCGTTGGCTCGGATACCTACTTTTTAATGGGAAAACTGGTTCTTTGCACCATCACTCGATGAACATGCATGATGTATCGATGATGTAGGACGATAGCATGGTGCGTGGGAGCGAAACTATTAACTTGAGAGCCACAGTCTGCCATTGGTTTTGTATTAATCTTCATATGTAATATCTCTTTTTGACATATCTGCATTTTTTTTATCTTGTTTATAAAAGTTCGGCGAAAGCCTGAATACAAAAAGGAGTGAAAAAACAGGTGATTACCCTTGGAATCGGCACAAAAGAGTCGCAGTAAAAAGATTAGAGTAACAATTTTAGCTAGACTAGGATTTAAACGCACAAAGCTGTAAGCTTAGCGTTCGACGCTGGTCCGCGCGTCCATTTATCCAGCCTAACATTTCCAATAGACCACGGTTGCAACCTGCTCTTCTTGACATATAGGCTATGATGTCTACAATTCAACTATCGGTTTAAAGACAGTATTGGTTCATGCTTCTATTTCATCTTCTGGGTCTTTTATTATCTCCGATCGCCACCAAGGAGATCCCACTCGCTCAAAAGCCTTCTTAACCAGTCCCACCATCAAATCCATGCCCTTAGCATCGACAAACTCAAACACACTCTCAACTTTCTTACCACTTGTGTCCATCGTGAAGACGAATATGTACTCGTTTTCAAACGACCATAGCTCATTACCATCGTCGTGCTTGACCTCTGGGTGAAAATGACCTCCACGTGACACATGAACGGTGACTTGCCTAGCCTCCTCGTTTGGCCATGCTTTCTGGATCCGCATTGGGAGGCTAGAGAACACGGCCTGTAGGGTTTTGAAGCGGGCGATTGTTCCAGCCCGGTCAACATCTGCGCCAAGGCCAGCTGAGGACGGCGCGAAAGAATGGTTATAGTTGTCCGCTAAAACTGAGGCAAGGAGCGTTGTGTCAAGGGCCGAGAGTGCCTCAAGATAAATGGTAGTAGTTGTGAGTAGATTGGTCATTCTCGAGGCCTGATCGGAGATAGTTGTTGTAATATGTAGAAGGGTAGTACGATGTTCTTGCTTCTCTTGTAGCTCGAATCATGATTAGAAATCAAACTGTGGTACGATTTACACACAAGGAAGTTACCTATGTTTGGGTGATTTTGATTACGTTTCCCTTTATACAAAAAGTGAATTTTTTACAGCCCCCACAGGACTGATACGCTGGTTTTGTCTACGTAAGCAAAACTTAAGAGAGACGACCCAATTAAGACTGGTGTCTCCATGGAGATGAGTCGAAGTGGAATAGACTTGTTTTTTTTTCCGGACGAACCTAAGCATACCAAGGAGCGCAAGCGATTCAACGCTAGGGACTAGCAGATCAAGCATCTGAGTATTTATGAAATGAGGATTATTACTTTCAAAAGATTTGCCCACACCAAGACCCTGCGAAGGGCGTTAGACTGAAAATGCTATCCTCGCATGTTTAGTGAGCTATTTTCTAGGAAATAGCCTCGCTTCTCCTGTTTTCTCGATTATTACGAGCAGTCGTGAAGTAGTACGAGGTGGCGTAGTGCTTATGTCACGTGCACGGGAGGTGGTTGGCGGACTGCGGGCTTTGAATCGTGGGACCTGCTGCTCTGGCGCGATGGCGGTTTGTGTATTTTTTTTTGTTTTCCGCTGTGCTGTGGCGTCGGGTTGAATGTCTTCCGACGGATGTGGATGAGGCGGGGGAACGGCTGGTTCGATCCAGATTCCCAGTCCTTCAAGCCTGGAACGCCTGCGGAGGCTTATATCCACTTTGGAAATGGGCCCTATGATTGCCTGGGTAAGGAGATTGCGTTTACTTTCTGCATTTGCTTGCTTGAAGTGGTAGCCGGACTTAAGAATTTAAGGCCAGCACCTGGAGCGATGGGTGAGTTGAAGAGTATCCAGGCATGGTCTTGGCTGACCTTTGATCCGACGAGTATGTATCACAATCTCCACTAATCTTGCTGGAAATTCTGTGGTAGTAAATTCGCTAATATCATATAGCTTGGAAATTGCATTCCGATGGAGTGGGTAAGGGGTGTATGTCGTTGTCCTGACTTTACAGCTGTCTCAGCTGGGCAATATGTCAATTCCATCTACCATGCTCTCGGGAGACAAGACAAAGAGGGGCCCACAAGCGTCGATATCACCGGATCAAAAAAAAAGTTTCTTATAGATCATTTCTCGGCATTGACACCGACTGGTCAAAGCGTGCAGGCCCACAGCTCGGCTCCGCCGCACGGAGCCCATGTCGGTGTTATCGCGATATCTTATGCAGCTTCTCGAGGCCGTATGACATCGTCGCCATGGAGTGTTCAGGCTCATGGAAGTGGCAATGTGCATCGTTCATTGTCAAGCGATCAGTACTCTGATCAAGAGGCTACGGCTTTGGATGTGTCAACTCATCAGCATAGCCAAGCACCATCTACATCAGTCTCTTGAACACAGCCCTTGCGCGCGAGCCATATTCAAGGCGCTCTAACTAGTGTAGCTGCAAAAACACGGTCACAAGGGCAAGCGACTATGCACGCGTCAGTCTTAAACGACGGCACGGCTGTGTCAACTACTGCTTATCCCGAGGCACCACCGCAAACACCCTCTGCACTCGGTACAAACGGGAAAGCAGCTGCATCATCCTCAGGGGAAACCCATGGACAACAGCAAGGACAGACAGCAATCAATCCCCCTACAAGCTTATCATCTGGCTCCGTGGCCGATGCTCAAGGATTTAAAAGTATCATTGCTGGTGTCGAGAGAAACACAATCCCAACACACCTATCCTGTTGGCATTGAGGTTACTAGTTAAACCTAAGAGACCACAACGCCCCGAGGCCATACTACAGGCTTGGGACAAGGTGTGGTCCCTCGCACAGCATTACTAGTTGTCGATACTAAAGAAGCACAGGGACATAGTTTGAGACGTAGTGCGATTGGCCATCTGGGTGATGCACCCAAGCATAGTTACTCATTAACATTACCAATATCTTCCATTGGGAGTGCGGTTCCAGGTGTGACGACTCTAACAGGACAACATATGTAGGCCAAACACGATACATTATCTACCACTTCGGGATCTTCGCAGGACACGGGACACTCATCCGCCTCGACTACCCCACGAGGTTGAGTGGTAACACAGCAGTCTGATGGTAGTCATGTTATCATGACACCTGTGTGTCAACCCAGTCTCAAAGCTCAGCCACAGCATCGGCTCAGATAAACGGTTCAAATACGACTACAACTGTGAGCAAGAACAATTGTCCTAGGCCATAGCAGTCGCAAGTTTCCGAACACGTCTCGAGTTCGACGACAGTCACTTTCGAGTCCCACAATGCCGTGTACTGGTTCTTCAGTATTGGGTCCGAGTACGATTTTGATGTCCAAATGCCACATTACTTAGCTCCACCATCAAGTGCAGCTCCTGCACTCGGCTTAAGTCGTCCAACCACTTCGCAAACAGCTCAAACCCTAAAGACGGCTTCATCTTCTAACACCTTTCTGGGCGCGTCTGAATGGTTCTCTCCTAAGGAAAGCACACGCGATCATTCGATTAGATACCCAGACTGCATTGAACTCCCTAGTGAGGAGTAGCTATTGTTTACTTGAAGTCAATTTTTAGGCAGAGATAATATAGAAGCTGTCTACAGGAAGAATGCACATATAGATACTGTGTTACGTTGATCCAAATGAAAGAACATATTGAAGAGCACTTCAAAACATACAGTATTCTAAGAGATAGCACAAAATTCAAGTAAAGCAAATCTTATCTTCTCAGTCCAAGTGTGGTCGTGATAGGTTTTTCATTAGACAAAGCGACCTTGTCGCTCCTCAGGAATAGTCGAGACAATGGAGAGCTGTTCAACATGCTCCGTCCCACCTTTTGTGCCCCTAAGAGAGCCAAAGTTACTAACCGGGACTCCCCTTAAGGAGATAAAAGGTTTCTTAGGCCTAGATTTCTGTTCGTCTGTAGGAGTCTTCTTTCTGAGAACGAAGGAGGGTAGGCCTGAGCTGTTGTTGAACTTCGAGTTGTATAATGTGCGGACCCGGGTTGAGAATCGAGACATAGCTTGCCAGAGTGGCTTGTAAACGGGTAGGCAAGAGCAAACGATGGATACCATGAGGTGGACTCCGCTCCAGATGCCGGCCTCATTGAAACGAACTACAAATGTATTAGCAAAGTCTAAATTAAAGTAACAATGTATAGGCAAACGTACCGTAAATTGAATAGGGCTGGTACATCAACTTGACGCGTGCAACTCCTGTTGCAACAGCACTAAGAATTGTTAGGCTCTACAGGATAAAGGATTTATATCAACGCAAACTTACAACAAGCCAAGAAGAAATATACCCGTCAAACCGATCTTCTTGTGTGTGGGAATATGGAGGCTAAGGACGACTCGTATTGGAAGTGCCAGGGTCAAGGCGTCAAGAATAACTTCTACTATGCCAACCGATAGAGCATAGACATTGAAGTTGAGACATTTCCCTGGTTTTAGTCGATTCCAGAATGAATCGAAGGGAATACAAATGACAAAGTTCCCGACCATTGCTCCCACAATCCACATAGTAGATACGATCATAATTAGTAACGCGCACATTCTGTACCCAGGCGTACTAAAGATACGGCGATATAGAGCGAGCAGGGACATCTTTATGAAGAAGGAGGTGACTAGGTAGAATGTCCAGGCTAACAGTAAGCCCTGTACAGAGTGTCAGTGTCTCTTATCAACGGTGTATGAAAACCTACATACCTCTAAATAATTTGAAACCTGCTTGAAGGTCTCTTTACTCCCGGAGATTAAGATTTCCTTCATTTCTTTTCCTCCTCCTCCCGTGATGCTTCCCCACATCAGGAAAGCTTCAGCTGCGTATGAGCAGAAAAGAGCAAGTAAGATGAATATGTCATCGAGATGGAACCCATTTTTCTGGACGTACTTGCAGTAGCAACGGAGCAGGACAGCAGCTGTGACAATAACTATACTAGCAGTCGAGGTGTTGAAGGTACTTTGGCCACGTGCGTTCAAGCCCAACATTTTAGAGAATGGTTAAATGCTCAGACGTTGATTATTAAGACAAAGATGGTCGCAAATTTAAACGACTAACTTACCTTCTTCATGGACGACGGTTTCCTTGATAATGAATGTTGAGTTGTGTTATATTTAGATTAATAGCTGTACTGCGTCAGCCTTGTACACGGCTGTGAACAACCCAGGAAACTTTGCACAACATACTTTCATCTATGTGGGGCCAAAATGACTCGCTCGGGGTTTACAAACACTTTAAAAGGTATTCACCAAGACGTAACAGTAGCACATAGCTCTTGTTAACCTACTACTACGTCGGAAGGACACCCCGCTTCCTTGCTCAATAAGGGGCCAGAAATCACATACAGACCGATCATGATGCATGCAAAAGTTCATTTGTGATGCAGTCTTGGCCAATATATATATATAACGGGGATGTGGTGATTGGCAGTATGCATTGTAAGCGCCCGCTTTCTTGGCTTTGCCCTGCTGGATGCAGCCGCGCCGACGCATGTGCTTACCAAGGGCAGGTATTTCGCTAGACTTGTTTGTCTTCTATTTTGGATCCACGTAGAGTTCGCCGGTTTTTTGGGGGGCTGCCGATGACTTGGCTGTGGTTAGCCTTACTTGTCCTTCCCGAAGCGGGTGCGCGATAACAAGCAGATGCTGCGCTGTACTCCCCGATTTATACGAGTTATACGAGTTATTAATAATGTTGCAGTAAGAGCGACTGAACGTTCATGGCCGGATTCGGCATGCAGACTGTAGCACTTACATTTCCCGTCTTTTGTTAGCTCATTCTACTCGTACGACCTCACGTACCTGTCAATGATCCTTCCCCGCCCCGCACTCAGCTTTTCAGATAAAAGCAAGCCCATAGTTATTCAACTCTGCCTTCACCTCCAACCATAAGAAACGATGCCAAAGACTGCAGTGGTAGTTAGTTAAAAATTCAAAATTCGTTGCACGCATCGGATTGCTGACATTGTCCCCAGATTGGTGGCTCACTCGCCGGTCTCATGCATGCAATCATGCTTAGAAGCTTTGGCTTTCAAGTCACGGTTGTAGAGCAAGATACCTCAGACTCACGCCGTGGCTATGATGCAGGTATCCGAGTAGGACCGGACGTCGTCAAGTTTCTCGACGAATACGACAAGATGAACTCTGAATACCATATCCGCGCAGCTACACAATTCGTGAATATGAAGAATAAGCCATTCTTCAATTCTTCAAAGATGATGTCCTGGACCAACTGGGGCTTCTTGTGGTCGATCCTGATGAAAAATTTTGATAGCTTGTTGACGAACGAAGACAAGGGGGATGCGGGTGCGAGCGCTTTCCTGCAGGGCAGGAGATTGACTGGCTTGAACGACTTAGGAACGAAGGTTGAGGTGCAGGTCGATGATCTCATCAACCACAGCACTTCATCAATCGATGCTGATATTGTCATCGTTGCGGACGGCACCCGTTCGACAATACGTGGGCAACTACTTCCTAACGACGTGCGAAGGTACGCGGGCTACGTATCGTGGAGGGGAGTCATACCTGAGGCTCATGTTCTAGAAGAATATCGACAAGTCTTCGAGGGTCGAGTAACGTTCCACTTGATGCACCGAAGCTATATCATTGTGTAAGTGGAGTTGCTGTTACGATTTGCGCAGTTCGCTGACATGATGCAGCTACGTGATCCCAACGGACGACGGAGACATGGAGGTCGGTAATCGCATGTACAACTTCGTATGGTACGTGAATGCCCCGGAAGAGTCACAGGAGCTTCACGATATGATGACGGACGTCAACGGCCAGTTGCATCAGGGCACCGTACCCCGTGGACTTCTTCGATCCAAAATATGGGATGAGCAGCGTGCCAAAGGCGTGTTACAGATGCCGCCTTGCATTGCCCATTTACTCAAGAGGACCGAGAAGCCGTTCGTCTCAAAGATATACGATATCACGTCTTCGAAAGGCGTCTTTCACGACGGCAAGGTGTTCCTGGTTGGAGATGCTCTGGCAACATTTCGACCCCACATTGGACTCGGTACAAACCAGGCTGCATACCATTGCGCATTATTGAGACAGGTATTAGAAAAAAAGATGTCTCATGAAGCATGGCAAAAAGCAGTGCTGCGATATGCGAAGGTTAACTCACACCTAAGTACATTAATTGGAGTTTTTGGGACGGGCTCTAGGTTTGCATTAGTAAGGTGTGTCTTGAAGTACGTACTAATTCTACTTGGGTTATACTAGAAGGACGATGCATAGTGTTATTTTGAACGAAAATTTGGCATATATCTTAGTATAAAAAACTATGGAAAAAAATAATTCCCTTAATAATTACTATATGTTGGTAGGTACGGGTGGGAGCAAAGACTGT
>JACVRA010000775.1:0-12148 GCA_019828545.1 Paracamarosporium sp. OC-R06-R3 | reverse complement strand
CTAGTAGGCAATGGTGAAACAGTAGTGAGACAACGTACGTACGTACGGACACTATACGTAAAGTGATCTTTCAAATAAAAGTCTAGTATCCAGGCGTCGTGAGTTGACGAAAGTACAAGGCTAGTGTACCTGCAAGCGCTATTGATTAGAATATTACTCGACCTCCTCAGGAACATTTTGGCGGCTTTGATAGCGACCTAGAGTGCACATGGTCCGACAGGACGGGCTCTAAGATCAACATTGCTGCATATTTGGCGTAGTGACGCATCTTTCCCGCTAAATGATTCGGTATGAAAGCGGGTCGGCTAATCGTTTCCTACTATCGTATATGTCAAGCGAGTGGCGTGTTTATAGCAGGCTGAGGTGGACGTACTTCTCTAGATGGCGTAGGTTTGTTTTACGCAGAGTTTCATAAGCTCGCGGTATTCGCTATAGTGGAATACCAAGAGCGAGCGAAACAATGGATTCGGCGATGGGATAACCATGCTCTACCTCTCATTCGTCATTCGATCAGGTTATTTTCAGCTGCTTGGCGTGAATAACTATTGCATTTACGAAAATGAGGATAAATATGTCATAGCTGATTGAACGATGAAAGCTGAGCTAGGTTCAACTTTAGGCAAAGATGAAGGGTCAAGACTCTTAGAGTGCTTCGAGCTGTCCTTTATTCAATCTATCAACATCAACCCCGTAAGCGCCCCTCTAAACCTTATCCGCCTTGTCAACCTTATCAAATGAGTTCAACTCATCCCCGAACTTCCTTGATACAAGTTCCTTTATCATCTTTGCTTCCTCCTTGCCCCGTTGTGCAGCGCTTGTAGCCACTCCTGTGGCCATGTCCGCCATCTTGATATTCTTATTAGACGCGAATCGGTGCTATGAGTATTAGTTTTTATGCTTCAAAAGAGCTTTGAAATGTTATATGTAATCCCATCCGCGTACCTGGAAAATTTTATTCTTTGGATCATGAAGAACTAGGAAGCGATTTGCCTCCTTGTCGTCCTGACCGTAGAGATACTTGTTTGTGACGCTGAACGTGTACACGTCGTCATCCAGCTTTGCAGAGTCCTTGAAGGAGTCTACAAATTTCTCCGCAAGGAACAAACGACCCGGATCGTTTCCTGGTTGACCCATATTAGCGTTCACCATGTCGTGCGATCATCTTCACGTTGAACAGCTTACCCTTCGACTTATTCGTGAAGGTTACTGCATAGTAGATGCCCTTTTTCTCGCTGCCCCAGTTCTGTGTCCATTTGACGAGTGTTGGCTTGTCCGTAAGTTTGGAGGCGGTGACACGGAGTTCGTCGTTGAGCTCAACTGGGACCGTTGCGGCTGGCAGCTCGATCTCGTTGGCAGCAGGCAGTTTCGACTCATCAATCTTGGTCGACATGATAACAATAAAACTATCGATTGATAGGGCTTTATGAGAAAGAACGAATTGATTCTGATGTTGTTGTGATGTTGATGGATTGTGCAAGCAGCCCTCGTCTTTTATAGACGTGGAAGTCATTTCTAGGTCAACCACGGGTGTGCGCCTCACGAATCCAGACTCGCAATATTGCTTGAGTTCGGCAGCCCCGGGTCCACGCCAGCTGAGCAGCTCCTCCAGACCATGCGCAGGCCTAGGTCCACGATTCGCATGTTGGAGACGCGTGGCGGCTTGTGGTTACGAATCCGAGTTGGTGTCTGAGGTTGACGCAAGGCCTGTTTCGGCTGATAGATGCGCAAGAAGGTAAGAACAGTCTAGACACAACCATCCTCAGCTACTCCTACATCGACTAAATTCTAAGAACAGTTCATACGTCTAGTCGTGACCAGTAATGCCAAGGCGGATCGAATGAGCTAAACAGTAGCCGCCGCTGATGGATAGCGTCTCGAACGTGACAGGGATTGGTACGGTGATTTTCCTTCAGCTGTACTATCTTTCACCAGAGTAGCTTCGTTTAACAATCTGCAGCCACGATGCGCGCTATGCTCCTAAGTGGGCTATCGTCTAACTGGCTTCGGTCCGCTCTCGCCGTGTGGTCCTATACCGGATTTAGTTTCTCGGTAGGTCACATTCGGTCCGTGTGCTTGTGAATGTTTCTGGGGTTAAGTTCCCGCGATATTCGCTCGCAATTGTTCGCTGTTGCCTCTAATTACGTTCTGTAACCAGGTATTGAAAATGAAGGTAGGCAGTCTTTTGTTATTAGTTATCTCAATTCACATGACAATTGTAGTCTGTCGCGAAAGGAGATTTTTGTGAGTTTCCAGCATGGGCACTGGGCAAAAATACGCGGAAGTTGGACATTGTTTGGTCACAAGATGGAGAAGACTGTAAGGAACTGTACACTTTGATCTTGGTCGATTACCCAGTTTCAGGTATGAGAGATTCCCATTTACTTATACAGGTACATCGGGCTCACAGAATACTTCTGAGACTTAGACTCCACCGCAGAGAAGGGAAGAGCTAGGCTTTTCATCGCAGAAGATAACTTGAGCTCCTTCAACTCGATGCTCGAGAGCAGCAAATTCGGTGATATCGATACATACCGCTTCAGGATTACGGACGACTTCTTATACGGACAAGCGGATTCTACTGGCAAAGATCGTTTCCTTGTTTTGCACGACAAAGAGCGAAACCCTTATCAGGTGTGACGATTCGAAAAGCTGGCGACTCTAGAGCGGCCACTGACAGATCTTTCATGACAGCACCGATTTGTCCCCTCGCAATTCGTCAAATTTGGTGAGGGATCCCTCAAGAAACTGAAAAATGCTGGGTATGGCTCTGGGGCTCTAGATCTCGTTGGTGAGTATAGTAAGGCTGTCATCGGCGACGACTTGTTGGATTTTTCGGGTATACCTCGAAAGAAGACTGGGCTTGCTGCGCTTGCGGAGTTCTTTACGGACGACTAGACGATCATGACATTTAGTAAATCAAACCATGACGTTTTTGCACGACTTAATCTGAATATGGCATTCACATGTCGCTCATTACCGAGTCACATATTGTGCGTTGCAATATACCCCTCCGTGACAAAAGAAAAGTAAGAAGCGCCCAGTTCCTCTGTTCATACATGGCTGATGTGCTTTTTGCTCATCATTGGCATTCGCCTACGAAGCGACAGACGCAGCCAAGGTCTGAGACAAAGCAAAGCTGGCCTGGCTTCCTGTTCTTGTCGCCGCGTCATCTCTCTGGTAGAAAGCATACCCATCAGGATAAAATAGCCTAGGATAATGTCAGCGCAAAAGTCGAAGCCGAGATACGTTCGTGCTAGAAGCGGGTTAACGAAAGAAGCGAGATGGGCGCACGGCCCCGCCGAAAGCGAAGCGGCGGGCGTGCTGAAGTGGGGATCAGCCTTAAGCCAACACGGTTTAGCCTGTGGGGCTGCATAACATGGCGACCATATCACCTGCAGCAACAACCCGTCACATCTTTGCTCTCATGCTTTAGTTCTCATGGGTTAAGTAAGCCGCTTTTATCCTCATCATCGTGACCTTCATGGCTGGCTGGAATGTTGAGTTGAGGCCTTTGACATGCATCGCTTACCCATGTCCTGCAATATTGATCTTCAAGGTCTAGGCCAGCGTGCCGTGCCCTGCAGTCATGAACGCACTTGCACTTCCACGATCGAGCCATCGCGCCATGGCATCACGAAATTAACTTTACAGCTGAGGTATACGCAAGCCGCAACCTGGACGTCACACTCGTGTGATCGTTCCCGGAGAATGCGAGGGTAAGTATACATTTGCGCGCGGTTCGAAAAAGTGGCAACAGACACCGATTCAAGCCGTTCGCAAGGCTTGCAAACTGATCATTCAACTGATATTATCAAGGGCGGTTCACCAAACGTTGCATTCTTACTTGTGGTCGCGCCCAACCTATCATTTACAACTGCAGCATGTCGGAACCTGTGACTACAATTGTCGGGGAGGACACTTGGGATGCTCTAGAAAAGAAGCTGGATCGCCTTCTCAGCGAACAGAGTACCTCAGAACAGACCTTGAAAGTTCAGGCCGTCCCAAAAGCAGCTGTCAAGAAGTCTGCGGGCTTTACTCCCTGGCAAGATGAAGAGACATACTTCGATGATTTGCTCTTCGTCGGGGTCGGACCTGTGGTGGAAGAGCCGGAGTTCGTTGAGCTTCGAATTCAAGACAAAGTCAAGATGGTAGACTTCTTCCCCAGTTTCAAGAATGGGGCTTTCGAAGAGCTAGCTCTCGAGAATTTCTTGCTGCAATGGTACGATAAGAAGATTGGCCAAGAGGAGCCCGGTTTATATCTTCGTATGGAAATTCGACTAGGCGGCGCACTCGATGATGTCCTGGATATTTTTCAGTCTTTTATATCTGAATCGGATATATTAATACGCCTTTCCGCACATCTCGGATTCACTCTTGATGCGGCAGCAGGATCTACTTTCAGAGAGTTGACATTTGCGGGAGCCTTGGAGGGCATCGTTGTCCAATACCCAGTCGGCATACCAATGCTTACTATCTACTCGGCGGGAGTTCGTCTGGTTCTTAAGAATTTGAAAGAAGATACTTCGCAAGCTCAAGTACCATCGGAAGCCAGTGCGAGTTCAAATCAAGGATCAAGCTCGACTGGAAACTGGACATCTGATATGGCCAAGTCAACAGCCCTTCTGGAAAAGGGTACCGGTAGTCTTAACAAACCTACCGGACCCGTGACTAAGCAGAAGAACGCAACACCCGCAGCCTCAAAGACCACCTCAAAAAGCGCATTTCGCGCAGAGGTGTTCGGCGATATCAAGCTCAATCTTCCTGGGGACATCTTGCCGCTTCGTCTCCAGTACACGGCATCATTTGCAGCCGACCTCATCCACTTGGACATGGTCTTACGCCGCGATGAAGTTTGGCTATGTCCTCTAGGTGTAGAAGGAGTGACTTTGACAGACTTGGTCATCACGGCAGATATCCCAACCACAAAGACGAATAAAGGCAGGACTCAGATGACGAAAGGTGGAGATTTGGATGAAGGCTGGGGATGCAAATTCTGTGGATCATGGGCGTGGCATACCCGAGTGGTGATGCTCAGTGGCGAATTGTATTCTCCTGCACAGACACAGAAGGTTTCCTTCATCGAAGGCACCATGGAAGAAGTGACCTTTGAGGACATTAAACAACTTGCTAAGTCTGTGCACCAATATGATGTGGAAAAGCCAGACAAAAAAATGGAATTCGACACTCTGAAACTCCACATCGAGGCAGGGAAGCTCTCTCTTGAAGGCACGATGAAGCTAGATGATGCCCTGGCTACCGTGAGTATATGGATCAGTCGGGAAGGCCTCAGGTGGACAGGAACTGTGGCGCAATGGCCACTTGATAACGGTGTGATTATCAAGCAAGCCAACCTTGACTTTATCATTGGTAGAAGGAAGAAAGGTGACACTTCGGATCCTTTCGCTGCACCTAAGGAAGGTGATAAAGAGGTCGAAGGGAAAGATTTGGAAGGGAAAGACAACGAATCGAAGGGCGACGCGACAAAGATAGAAGAAGAAAGTAGTGAAGTTACGAAGACAGCAGACGCTAAATCTGACATTGAAACGGATAAGCGGAAGTTTCCTTTTGGAAAGACCCCAGTGGCTACCGAGTCGGATTTCAAAGATTCAGCGAAGGGTGAAGCCAAAGTCAATGCTGATAAGGCTGCGGTTACTGCCAAAGAAGCGGCGAAGGACACGAACGAAGACGTGCAGGCTAAGAAGTTGCCTCCACCAGCCGAGGCAACCTGGTTTGTCGGTATGCGGATCTATGGAGACATCATCCTCCCATTTGGTGAAAAAGAGTCGTTGGCGCCTGATGCGGAGTACAAGCTACGCATTCGAGTCACGCTATCGATCACCAATACTGATAAGGGAAACTGGGAATTTCTGGTGGCTGGCAAAGCGCGTACGACGGTCTCTCTGAGAGATTTCTTCCCTAACGCGATTGAGGAAGGCGGTTTCTTCGACGCTAAACTCTCAGACTTTACTTTCTTTGGGACCAACATGAAAGAAACGTATGTCCCTCCGGAGATTTTTCGCAACAAGATTACGAAAGGTGGGCGCCTCATTCAAATAACAGATTTGCGATGCTAACGTGGGCAGGCTTCTATATAGCTGCAGTTCTAGATCGCGTGCCGGGCCTGGAAAATGGCACAACGGAAACAAAGGCGCTCAAGAAAACTTCTGCGGCTGATCGAGCCTACCTTAAAATCGGATATGTTGCGGGTCAAAACATCCCTAAGGTCGCAGTATTTCTTCCCCCTAGCTTCAAGGTACGTGCTTTGTGACCTTCAATTGCGGAATGCCCTTTGACATGACCAGATTGATTTCGGGGAGCGATTTTACACTGGCGCGATCTATCTAGAGATAGATCCGAGCGCTACCCCAGTTCTCAAGTTCTTTGGCGAACTTTACATGCGAATTGAAGAAGGTCGTGAAGAGCCTCTCAAGATAACTATGGAGCTGGGTGTAGATGCTGTCACTGGAAGCCTAGGTCTGCTAATGGAGAAGAAGGATGGTCTTGAAAACTTCCTGAATCTTGGTAAACAGGTGAAACTTTACAGTCTTGGTGGGTCTTTGTCAGTCAAATGGCCAACCTTCCTCGCATCGGGCACGATCGACACGTTCGGCATTACTACATGCATAGGCATCAATGAAGACCGGTACGATGCCACGCTGGTCATGGGACCCAATCCTGCAAACACCTTGATAAAGATCTTCGCTCCTAAGCTTGATCTTGGCAAAATCGGAGTTTTCATACTATCTGCGCTTGACAAAGAGATAGAGCTTCCTAAAGGGAACATCATCTGCTTCCGTAACGTGATTATCTACAGCAGTGCTGGAATCACTTACTTCGGGGAGTTCTATCCCAAAGGTATTCGATTCAAGGGTGAGGTCCAGATCATGGATTGGAGCGCCTCTATGGATGCAGAGCTCTCGACCATGGGATTTGTCTTCAAAACGAAGATGAAGAATTTCAAACTTGGGCCATTGGTCGTTCGCGGGGCTAGACCTGAGGATGAGGAAGCTGTGTTGGAGGTTGAACTGACGTTACAACGACAAATGTTTCGCTTGAGCGGCATGATACAGATATTCGATTCCTGGGTGTTGGCTGATATTCGCTGCCAGCTCATGCCTAAAAAAATATTCTACTTCAACTTCGAGCTGTTCTGGTCTGCCGGCCTTTACCTCAAGGTCAGAGCAGAGATGGTATCTGCAAAGACAATCGAGAATCCCAAAGCTGCAGACTGGAGATTGGAAGCTACGATACAACAAACCCTTATTGCTCAGGTCAAGGAGGCCATCATCGCATGTATCGATAAAACGCACGAAGCGTTGCAGAATGGCGTTGGAGCAGCTATTAAGAAGGTCGACGAGGCACAAGCAGAATATGATCAGAGGTGTGAGGTAGCAAAGGCTGCTCTAGACAAGTTAGTACAAGAAAATGAAGCTGAGGTGCAGAGGCTCCGCAGAGAGATTGCCGAAGCCATGGTCAAACTCGAGCAAGTCAAACTGGAAAATGCAAAATCCAGGTCTACCGCGAGCATGATATACAACTCTGCTGTAACCAACGCCGAGAAAGACCGTGCTAGTAGGTTGGAGCCAAATAATGCCAAGTACCAGAATGCGTGCGGAGAAGTCAACAAGGCCAATTCTGAACAGCCGTGGAAGGTTGAAGAAGCAATGAAGAAACGCGACCAACAGAGAGCTGAGTTCATGAGAGTATTCGGTGATGCTGAAAGGAATGTCCAAAAGGCCATTGATCAGGTCTCTCAGGCCCGAGGTGAGAGCTGGTTGCTTTGTGTATTTGAAAGTATGACGTGCGCTAATACCTTTCAAGGTGTGGTAAACAGATTGGACGGTGAGGTAGCTAATTACGACAGCAGAATATCTTCAAGCTGGTGGCGAGGAGATTTGGTGAGTACTCATCTTCTTATTGCTGTCTACTTCGACTGATGCAGTCCAGCATGCTGTACGGGCCATTCTACGTGGTGAGCTTGCCGTAGCCCGAGCCGCTTTATGGGCATTCGAGATGGTTCTCAGAGGTGTACAAGCAATCCTGCAGTCAGATTTCTTCAAGACTTTGCAAAAGGCGATGGCATCAGCAGCAGGGGCATTTGATAACCTCGTTGAAGGTTTCAAATCCCGTATCGCATCCTTGCAGTACATGGCCAACGAAGCATTCAAGGAGCTCCAGGCCGCAGTCAATGAAGGCAACTTGTCCTTCGACAGGTTGAAGCAAGCGGCGCAGAATGCTCGTGATAAGATCGAAGCCGAACTCAAGAGGCAAGAAGATGAAGAGGCCGCACGCTCCACTCTTCTAAACAAGCAGATACAAGAAACAGGTAAATTCCTTGAGTCGTCTGGCTACGTACTTGCAAAGAACGCGGTCGACTTTGCACAGAAGAACAACTTCGCTCTGATAGCTGCTAAGAAAACACTTGAGGGCTTCAAGGCACTGGACCAAGCTGCTTACGAGGCGGTTAAAGGATTTGTTACAGACGTACTTGACGCCCTCGTGGACATCCAGTTGATTAACTTCCGGGGCGAAATCAAAGCAAACAAAGATGACCAGAAGCCCTTTACTCTGATTATCGGTGGAACGCTCGGAGGCAAGGATAACAGATTTTTGTTTGCCGTACAGTGGATGCCAGGGCAGACCGCGCAGCTACTGGCAGAGCTTGGAAAGCGTGCTGTTGGGGTTATTACGGGCACATACACGCCTACTGCTCTCGAGGAGGCGCTGGAGGTAGAGTTTAAAGACCTAACGAACATCAAACCGGGCCCTAAAAGAATTGAGTCTAGTTTAAGTAGCTAGATTAGTTGCCCTCAGAACGCAAAAACTTTGTAACTTCCTCGCAGACCCAGGATGTATTCGTATACTCAATATTTATTCCTTATATGGCCCAAACTGTATCTCCTCCGTCTTAAAACAAAGAAGAATGTGAGTGATGGCTCTCGCTCTTCCTTTCAGCGTCTTTGCCATTTGTTCTCCATTAATCCTGTGATATTTATGACTTTAAGAATGGGCTCATTTGTATACTCCTATCCTATTGCAGACTAACACAATGAGTGAACAAGAGAGACTCATTCCATTGGCAGCAAGTCTTGTATACAAAGCTAACCAGCGCACCGTCGCGAAGGGTAGCAACCTCATTCGAGGTCTATTTGTCCCTGTAGAGATGTATATGAGCGAGAAGAGTAAATATGTCATTACTAGATAGTGTTTTTTGGCATGCTCTTTTTGAACAATAGCGTCTTATTTGGATCTGGGAACAGATTTGTTCCAAGCTCAATCTGAGAATATCTTTCTTTGAGATCGTTCGGCATCTTCACGTCGTATTCGAGTATTATCTTCGCAACTATCATCTTTATCTCGTTCGCAGCAAAGAAGCGACCGGGACAAGCATGGCGTCCATACCCAAACAACAAGCTCTGTTCATTTGTTGAGACAAACTGATTGCGTGCATGATCCGTCGAAGTTCGACCACGTCGCAATTTGTAATGGCGAAGTCCGTCAAACTTGTCACTATCAGGGAAAAAAGCGGAGTCGTTGTTAATGGCTTGCGCTGGTGCCTGTATAATAACCCCTTTTGGAATGTACTGGCCATTTGATAGGGTGAAGGGTTTGAGTACACGGCGATTGAAGGATGCTTGCCTTGTCAGAATAGACGCGTATAGGATATATCGATTGCCACTTACTCAGATCGAGTGGGTAAACCCGACTAACCTCCTTCATGTAACTGTCAAGTTTCTCCATTTGCTGCAGTGCTTTGGTCGTGACGGCTCCATCATGTTTAGCAATAACGCTACAGATCTCTTCGCGCAGAAGCTCTATGCATTCGGGCGTAGATGCCAACGTGTAGAAGATATTCGTCGCTGTAAGCGATGTGGTATGGATCGCGGCAAATATCAAGGTTAGCTGACTCTTAGAGAACTCCTCAACAGAAATGTTGTCCTTATCGACACGGTCCAGCATCCACTGAGTCATATCATCAGGTTTCTCCCATTTGGGGTCATTCTTGGCAGCTTCACGCCTCTGTGTGATGAGAGGGTAAAGCAAATCCGCTGCAGTCTTCTCCCTCTGCCGAAGACGGCGAACGTCTGGCAATCGTGAGGCGAGAAAAGGGCGAATCCAAGGCCGCATTTTCTTGATAGCTGTCACAGTGTCCATCACATCTAGCGTGTAGTTTGCAGCGCAAGCGAGGTAGTCAGGATCTTGACACAGTTTTGGCCCAACGAAAATCCGGCCGGAGACTTGTGCAACGATGTCGACCAGGCCCTTGTAGATATTAACTTCTGACCAATCACTACATTGTGGAAGATGCTTCTCAACGCAAGTAGTTACTTCTTGTTGAATGATATCGTTCATGCGAGCTAGCCCAAAGTCAACGTACTTATTGCAGTAAGGACAATAACGTTATTACCAAGCGCAGGGGTGAGATCAGCCCTCACAGCGAGTACCATGTGTTGTGCGTCTGGCGTAATTCGGGTATACTTGATTTCCATGCTCTAGGTCGTTTTAGTGTTGGTATGAATCGGAGAAGAGGTAATTACTAACTTTCTCAACCGCCTTGGGAAAGCTGAGGACATCATCGGGTAATTTTCTCAGTTCAGGTAGTAGACTAGGTGGGACAATGACGTTGGTTTCCCCATCGAGTGATGTTATCCGGTGAACCGAGTCTTTGAACTTCTGGAACGTGAGCGACGAACTATCAAGCAAATGCACAGAGTAGGTCTACCATCTGATATCCATCGAGATAAATTCTTTTTGCGGAAGTCAGAAGTGCCTGGCGCTGCTTTTCTCCGTCTGCTTCTCCAAAGAAAGGCAGTCTTGCCAATTGCAGCCTGCGACCAGCTATGAGTATATAAGCACATATTACCACGACCACAGTAGCAAGTGCTGCGGCCTGTGAAATGTGGGATAGATCCATGTGCTCGATGTGCATGTCAGAAAATGGAGTGTAGGATGGTGCCGCAAGATGTTTGAATCCAACCATTTCATAGCGTATGCCGCAGACTTTAAGTTAGTGACACTCATCTAACTCACCTACCGCGTTAGCATAACTACATGATCTGCATGTGCATTGAATACGGCGAATACGTTCTTGGGTCACTCGTCCAGGATCCTATTACCGCTGGGGAAATGCTTCATTTATTTCGGCAATGCTATAGGCCTGTCAAGTTGTTGTTGGGCCAAGTTTGGACTCAACGACTTGGCTTTAGGCTCCAAAGTGGAGCTAAGCACCAAATGCTTTGTAGTTACTAATCTTGTAGTTTCATATGGTTCCGATCGTCAACGGTCCCCTTTAGAGCTATAGGCTTGTCGTCTGGGTCACGACTCGAACGATCCGACAAGATAGAATTTATTACAGCGGTGACATCCTGAGCCAGCAAGCGGTAACCAAAAGGTAGGTTTAATGTACGCAGATGAAGCGCTCGTGCAATACTACATGGCATGATCTTGAGTAAAGGTAATAGAGTGTAGGTCACAAACCAACTTCCGCGCGACTTGCCGGACGAATTTTGGGCTCGGCGCGCTTCCGGGCCGGACGGATGTACGGACGTAGAAACGGATGAATTCGGCAGCCCGCTCTCGGTGACATTAGTATCCGTTCCCGAGACATGGTTTAGCATGTCACGGCGAACACGATGAGCCAACCAATGACTTTCATGCATATATATTGGCTATTATGTAGATGTATCTAATTCTAATGCTACAAGGGTTTTTAGTAGATCCGATTAAGACTAACAAGTGTAAGTCCTTATAGTGTATTCTATAATTAACCCTACAGCACAATAATAATCAGGGGTTGGTAATATAATCTTACCTTATAATAGAGTGTCTCCTATTAAAGCCCTAAAGTTAAGTATATATATAAAGTAGTAAATAGAATTAGTTTTTAAATATAAGTTCTTAGTAGAAAGATTTAAATGTCAGACGCCAGTCGGAGGTTGCGGTGCTGAGAGGGCATTGTTGCCCGTTTGGGTCTAATCGGGCCATATTGGCCCTACTCGGCATAAATAGCTCTAGAATTGCTAGGGTTATCCCCAGCGATTCGTCTTCACTCTACAATTGAACATTCTGAAGCTACTTGTTATTATCACTGTCTCACATTGTCGTGAAACCCTAACAAGTGTAACGAGGCTTGGGACTCACTGATCAT
>JACVRA010000077.1:0-238485 GCA_019828545.1 Paracamarosporium sp. OC-R06-R3 | reverse complement strand
TTCTTAATTATAATTTTATTAAGTCCTTAATAATCTATATAAAGCCTAAGGCTACTATCTTTCTTTTTTATAAAGAGGATTAACGCCCCTACTAGAAATTTTAAGTAATAAATTTAACCTTTTATAAGGTATTCCTTAATATACTTTTAGAAAGTCTCTAATTTAGAAACTATAAGGTTATATATAGGAAAATATAATAGTTACTAGCCTAACTTAAGCTCTATATATAGATTATTTTTATTATAATTTAGTATAGCTTTATAGTTCTTATTAGAGCTAAAGTTCTTAAACTTAAAGTAGATATTTAACATTAGTCCCTTTTTAGGGCTAATAGGTCTATTTAGTACTAAGTTACCTATGCCTAATACTATATAAGTATAAATAGCTGTATATAGGTTTTAAAGTATATAATTAAACTCCTCTATACTTTTAATAGTAATCTTCTTAAAGGGGAGATATAATCCCTTAATCTCCTTTTAAAAAAGGATTTAATAACTTACAACGTTTACCTTTAGGTTTATTTAGTTAAACTATAGTAAACTTAAGAATATATTATACCTTAAAAGGTCTACTATTATAAATAGTAATATTTAAATTTACTTTTATTCTTAAGAGTTTATAAGCTTCGTATTAAGGACTATAGTACTATATATTATTATTTAAGACTTATTTACTACTTTTATAAGTAAATTATTTAAAGGTATTATATCTACCCTTAACTATTTAGCCTTTGTTAAGGAGAGGAGGTTTAGGGTAGACGTAAAGTCTACTAAGGCTTTTATAAACTTTTATTTAACTTTAGCCCTAAAGGTAAGTATCCCTTTTAGCTGCTTATATAGCTAGTTAAACAATAAGCCTATTTTATAAACCTCTAGGACTTAATTAATATAGTTTATAATTAAATTAATATAGGTAGATAGGACTACTATAAGTCCTTCTACTACTTATCTTTTTTTAATAAGTATAACTTTTCTTTATCTACCTTAGCGTCTTATAACCTAGAGGCGGCTGCCTTATTAAGAGTAGAATAGTCTAGGTAGATGTATCCTACTTTATTATAATAATAGTATATTAATATATTATTAGATTTAATAGGTTTTAATAGTATTACTCTACTCTTTCTTAGACTATTACCCTACTTACTAGCCTTCTTTATTTACTTTTAAGGTCTATTATTCCCCCTAGTTTCTAACTTCTACTATTAGTTCTTAGGTAGTTATTCTTAAACTAAAAAAATAGCCCTTATTATAGACAATTTTTCTATCCTAAAAATAATTAAAGCCTAAAGCTTAATATTAAATATTATTATTTTAAGTTCTAGTAGAATTGTTTGTAGGCGTTGTTAGATATATAAAAAAAGGTACCTAATAAACTCTAACTTTTAATATTTAACATTAGTAACCTTTAACTCCTTCTAATAGCTTTAAAAATAGTTTAATAGATCTAAAGGGGCCTAGTTTAGCCTCTATTAGCACCGTTTTAATTAATTATATACTAATTAGCATTATTCTTTAGGGGATCTTAACGCTTAAAGTATCTTTCCCTTTAGTGCCTCTTATATCTCCTTCTAGAATAGATCCATTAATAATTAAGACTAGACCTTAGTCTTCTAGACTATATAAAAGACGTTAGAAACAAATTATAAAGTATAATTAATCTTTATTTATTTACTAATAAAATATATTTTTAAGGCTTAAAAGTAAAGTTTATAATTATTCTTTTACTAGTTAAAGTTGTAATAATCCTTTTACGTATACTTATAAGGCTACTTTTGTATTAGTGGCTATAGAAAGGGAGTCTTTATAACTCCTTACTACTATATAGTATCCTATATAGACTTAAAGAGTACACTAGCATCGCCTAACTTATAACGTTGCCAAATGTTATTTATATACTATAGTTCTACAGCGTTTCTTTTATCTCTTAGCTATTTAAGGGCTATATTTAGGTTACTAAACGTGCCGTCGTCTATTATATCCTAACTAATTATAGTTATCGTTGGCTGGTCCTCTCTTAAGCCGTTAGGCGCTAGTAGGCGTTAACTAGCGTAGGTTATTACTAGTTAATAGAGAAGAGGAGGAGTTATTAGAGACGGAGTTAATTGTACGTCTTTACTTACTAAATTAGTATTATCTACTAAGACTATAACGTAAGAGTCTTGGGCGGCCTAGCTGCTCCTAGATTTAGCCTATTTAGAGTCTATAGAGGTAAGTTAGTCTAGACTACTTACGTAAAAGTAAGAGTAATTCAAATATTAGGTCACGGGTAGTAGTAATATAGACTTAACTTAAGGGAATTAATAATAAATTATAGGATAGACGAATTACTAGCTAACTATTTTTGCCAGCTCTAGTATAATATAACCCCTTATTACTTAACGTGTCCCGTCGGGGCCTAACAGGCCCCAATATCCTATATAGGGTAAAAACAGGTACTCTTTACCTACCCATATAACAAATAGATAAATTAATAGATAGTTAAAACTTATAAAGGGAATATAAAGAAATATAAATAGCTTTATATTATTTAAAATACTATAATTATATTAAATCCTTAGTTATATAATAATAAGTCTATAATAATTAGCTATTATTAATGTTTAGCTATAGCGTATTCCTACTTATTAGAATTTATAGTATATATTTTAGTTTAAAAACCCTTTAAAGTTTATTTCTTTTTTATTATTTATCTCTTTACTATTTATCTCCTTACTATCTATTTCCTTATTACTAGCTAGAATATCTTTATTATAATAATTTTTAGTCTAGTTAAATATCTTATTAATCTTAGAGTCTTTATCCTTCTTCTTAGTATACTTATTCTCTTTAAATTCTATATAAGGATTGTTAACGTCTATAGCTTTGCCTTAAATAGTAGGTAGGGCTAAAAGCTTAAATAGTCTAATAAGATAAATAAATATATATAATAAAAGTATATAATAATTTATTAAAAGTCTTTTTTAAATACTATATTTAGCTCTTTAGTAGTAAGATCTTAGATAAACTATATATATATAGCCTTCTCTTAGTTATCCTTAAAAGTATAGGTCTAAAGCTTTTTTTTCCCTTCTTAGTAAGCCTTACGTTAAATTCTATCTAATGTATTATTAGTACCTTAAATATAAGAAGTACTATAACTTATTAAGGATGTTATTACTAAAGAAATAACTATAGTTATTAACTTCTTAAATGCATTTTTAAAGGTTTTTTTATTAATCTTATCTTAGATTCTAGCCTATTTTTTATAGGTATAAGTAAGTATAGACTTAAGCTATTTAGCTATTAAAAAATAAGTAAACGTAATAAAAAGCTATAATAATACTAACTACTCTTTTAAGTATTAAAGCACTTCTTAGCCTTAATATCCTACTAATTATTAAGTATTATAATCTTATCTTTATTTAATAGGGTATTATATTTATTGTCTTTTTATAACTTCTTTTTTAATTATAATTTTACTTAGTAATCTAAAGCGTAGGCTTTCTTAATAATTTACTCCTCTTTAAAATATAAGGTAGCTTAATCTCTCTACTAAATAGTATATAAACTTAAACTAAGCACTCCTTTAAAGATAAACTTAGAATTTATAGAATAGCCTTTCTTTAATCTAGCCTAACTATAAAGTATAAGGATATTACTAATTTTAATAGATTTAAATGCCTAACCCTATATAAATTAGTAACTACTATAATAAAAGACTAGTATTAATACCTTTAAAAGGGTAAAGAACTCTTTATACGTAAAACCCTTAAGAATAGAGACTTTAAAAAGAAAGGTCTTAAGTAACTTATACTTAATTTTAGCTATTATAGAGGAGTATTAATAATAAACTATTATAAAGGTATATAATTATATATTAAGGTATTAAGGTATTAAGGTATTATAGCTAATAGCTAGTAGGGTAAATAAAATAGGTAGGAGGTTTAAGTAGATATATATACATAACTTAAATAGCTTAGTAATTATATAAGTATTTATATATTAAAACACTATAATACTCTACTTTCTCTATAATACCTTAATACCTTAATACGTACTAGAATAATTATATACTTTTATAATAATCTCTTGTTTATACTTCTCTATAATGTTTAGAAGTAGACCAAATAAGCCGCTTTAGACTATAGCAGCTAATAAGCAGCCTAGAAAAGACCTTATAAGTAAGGCTACCTACAAAGCTCCTAAGAAAAAGCCTATAATAGGTATAAAGAAGCCGCGTAGGTATAAGCTAGGTAATAAGTTATTATAGTTTATTATTATAGTTTTTAATTAATAGTACGTAGCCATTGCTCTTTATAAAATTAAGAAATACTAAAAGTCTACCAATCTCTTACTTCTTAAGGCACCTTTCTCAAGACTTGTGTAGGAGATTACTTAAAAAATAAGAATTAATAATACTATATAGTTCTATAAACCTACTCTAGAAGCTTTATAAAAAGCTACTAAAGCTTTATAAAAAGCTACTAAAGCTTTATAAAAAGCTACTAAAGCTTTTTTTATTAGATACTTTAAAGGTATATTATTGTTTTCTACCTATTAGCTATATCTACTAACTTTAAAAGATTATATAATTAATGCTATTTACGTTTAGCGTGTTATAATTTAAGTAAAAGACTTATAGTTTACTTAGTAATATTATAACAAGTTTAAATAATTAGGTTTCTAAGGAATAGGTAGTTCCTAGGGTAGTAGGATTTTTAATTATAACTTATATAAAATAGCTTCTATAGAAATAAGACATAGTTCCTACATTCTTTTTCTATAATAATAAGCTATAATAATAAGCTATAATAATTGAAATTAATATTACTTATTCTAATAATAGCTAGAAATAATCTTTTCCTTACTAATAAAATATTAATAATATACCTATTAGGGATTTTTAAAAAATTTTAGCTAAGTAAGACCTACCTTAACTTATTAGTAATAACCCCTACCTTACCTCTAGTCTATGTAACCCTTACCTAACCCCTACCCAAAAAAAGTACTAAAAATCTAGGTAGGGGTTAGGTAGGGGTTGGGTAGCCTTACGTAAGACCCCTACCTTACCTTAACCCTTACCCATTCGCCAGCCTAAAGTAGATTATACTATTACAATTTTTTATAGTAATTTATAGTGATTCTGTACTATTGACAATAGTTTAGATTCTAGTGGGGGCTTGGTGCTCTAACCGACTTGCCTATGTAACCGACTCGCCCGTGAGGTACGTTACTTTGGCTGGCATTGTCTTAGTAATTTATTAGTTACCTTTTGTCACATGCACGGGTGACGAGTACCTGCCTCCACCCTATAGGGGATATTGGGGCCTTTTAGGTCCCGATTGAACGCGTCAGGTGATGAGGGGTTATATTATACTAGAGCTGGCTAGGATGGCTAGCCAGCGATTCGTCTATCCTACAATCTATTATTGATTCCCCTAAGTCGAGTCTACATTGCTACCACCTGTGACGTGATACTTTGTCTTTATTAAATTTATTCTTATATTTTTCTAGCACTATGAATCCCTAGTTCCTGAGCCTTTTACATTCTATCCCTCTACTAATTCTTCCTTAATAAGATCGGCTGCCTTCTCTGCTACTGCATATACTGTTGCCTGGATGTTTCCCAGTGTCTCCATTGGGAACACAGATGCGTCAACAACTCTTAAGTTTTTGGTCCCATGCACCTTTAGTCTGCTGTCTACTACACCTCCAATCTCTTTCGGCATCATTGCGCATGTACCTACAGGATGGAACGTGCTCAGCAACCGCTCCTTGACGATCTCCTTCGCTGCGTCCAAGCTTGTTGCCTCTTTGCCTCCGGGTAATCGTCCGTTTGGTTTAAGCAAAGATGCAAATGGCTCCGTCTTCACGATCTTTTCGAGATATTGTGTCTGCAGTGCTAGGATCTCCAGGTCTAGCGGATGAGACAAATATCTCGGATCCAAGATTGGCTTGTCCCTCGAGTTTGCAGATCGGATGTGGCAAATACCGCGTGAGAATGGGTGATTATTGACCACCATGATAGTGATATAGTTCTTGGGGTTGGTGGGCGCAAGCAAATCTTTCATCTCCGTTTTCCCAGAAGAAATGTTTAACTGAAGTGGTAGCATCATTGCGTAACCGGCTGCTTCTTTGGGTCCTAATATTTGGGCCCGGAGTAGTTCATACTGCTTCTTCTGCCAAACAGGAAGATCTGCGTCATCAACGTACTGCTTCATCAGCTTGGCGATATCATCGTGGCTGACACGGCCATTTGAGTCAACCAATGGAAGCATAGTGAGACTGATTGGTATACCGACAAGTGGACCAGTCTTAGTGGTCATGTATTGTTCCAATACAGCCTGCACAATGTTGGGATCCCGCATGATGTCCGCTGAGATCTGATCATCGGCAATCTCAAAGCATGGGGCTGATATAGCATGATCCTGGAGGTTCTCGCCAACACCAGGACTGTCGAGGACTACGGGAATTCCATGCTTTTCGAGGAGTTCTTTTTGGCCGATGCCAGACAGTTCAAGGATCTGAGGTGATTGAATGGCCCCAGCGCACAGTATGACTTCTTTTCTCGCGAGGACCTCGTGGTGTGCGCCGTCGCTCGTCTGCACTTTTACACCAGTAGCCACAGCTAAGCCATCGACTGTCCTGGTGAGTATCTTCTCAACGAATGTCTCGGTCAGGACTTGGAGGTTGGACCTCTTTGCAACTTCCGGTGTGTAGTAGGCTGATGCTGCGTAGCCGCGAGTCTTGGTCTCCGCATCGATAGTCAGCTCACATGCAAAGGTACCTAGCTTCTCGCCTTCAATGGGATCCTCGCCGTTGCACCAGCCAAGCTTGTCGAGTGCCTTGACCCACGATTCCTGAAAGGGTCCATAGATATCGGGGATGGTTATAGGCAAAGGACCTGTCTTGCCGTGCAGTTTCTCGTTGATGTAGTTAATGCTGAGAAGCTCCTTCGTTTCAGGACTTGGTGGCGTGAACCGACTGTACTTGCGAAAGTATGGCGCAAGCCCGTTAGCGTCCCATCCATCGTTCCCGAGCGCTTTCCATGCTTCAAAATTGGCCTTGGAAGGGTACACGTTCGCACAAAAGTTGATTGCACTAGAGCCACCAAGCACCTTTCCTCGTGGGTGCGGGATCTGCCTGCCGAGTACGTGCGTCTGTTGGTCTTGTCAGACACCGTTCTCGACCAGACTTGGAACTGTGCTGTGCCGTGTTCAACTTACTTGAGGTTCGGTCATAAAGTCCCAATCGTAATCAGGATCCCCATAGAGCGTTGAAAGCATGCCAACTGTGTTGATCTTTGGATCTCCAAGACGATGCTTGCCCGCTTCAATCAACAATACCTTCTTGTCTTCATGTTCGCTCAGGCGGTTAGCGACGACCAAGCCGCCGATGCCTCCACCTATGACAATGAAGTCAGGTTCTTTCATGGAGAGTTCATCCATTGAGGTCACACAGCCAGTATGCAGAGACATTTTGTTTGCTCTTGACTACTTTCTGAGACTTGCAATTGCTGTGTATAGTCCCGCCTGTGCGAGCAGACTGGGGATGGAAGGAATATTACCGTTGCGGCTAGGTACGGGAGACACTTATTCCAAACAAATGAACAACCCATAATCATGAGACAGTGGCTCAACGCTCACGGCTTATACTAACAAGGGTCTCACAGTGGGGCCTTTTAGCAAGACATTACTGACTCGCGCGTCCGGCGCTTACCAGCAACGGTCCGCAGCCGACCCGGGCCCGAGCCGCGGACTGTGGCATCCCATCTGCCCCATTGGTTTGCCGGAGAACAGCACGCATATGGCATGGAGTTATCTGCCAATACTGCCGGCTCTCATGCCGGCTCTCATGAGAGCGTTCAGCAAGCTGTTCCAGACTCGCATACCCGGTCCTCACTGGTAACAATCCGTAGCCGCCCTGTGGAGCCTCAGCCGCGGAACGGGGCGAGAACGACAGGTGTGGCATACACTGAGGCACAAATAGGTAGTTTCTGCTCGATGGGAAACGGCCGTGGCGCCAGGAATAACTAGGTGATACTGGCGATAACACTACGGTAGTAGTAGAACCCGATTGTGTTCGTTAAAGTGAGGCGAGCACACTGACCTCGGGCTCCTCTTTTTTTGTGCCGCAGTCGATCATTCGCCAATGATGTCGTAACCACGCCCGTGAAGGATTCGAGTATGAGACGGTGATCCTGCTCGATCCCTGCTAAAAAAATCCGCACGAAGGAATGAAGAGAAACCGCTAAAATATCTACCTAGGTAGGCCAAAATGCAAGTGGCGCGCCGTTCGACTTATGAGCATTCACCCGACGCTGCAGGTTGAGAGACACCGTTCAGTATGCTGCCAACTGATCCGTTGACAAAGACAAACATCTTCAAATTCCGAATAGTGACCAGACAGCTGGCAGCTAGCTTTTTCTTGGTTGGGCTTGCAACCACGCTAGTTGCGTTGCGGTTTGTTGCGAGACGAGTGCGCAAGACCAAAGTATGGTGAGTGGTATCTGCAGACTCTTGATATAGTCTTGCAGTACTGGGGCTGACCATCTCACGGGTGGGACGATGTCGCCGCAGTGGTTTCGTTGGTATTCACCTTCGGTAAGTGCACGCTGATCCTTTTACGAATGAAGGAGACTAGCAGCGAGGTTCTGGTGAATTTTCACTAATCAGAAACTGTAGGCATGCTCGCAATGCACATCACATACGCCAACCATGGCATGCGGTATCACAGTACTGAGCTTCCAATCGCCAATTTAACTTTCGTCGCAAAGCAACTGGTAGCCTACCAATCTGTTTACTACGCAGCAATGGCCAGCGTGAAGCTATCCTACCTATGGTTTTACCTACGCATATTCCCACAGCCAAACTTTCGCAAATGGATATGGGTCTGCATGGGCTTGATAGGAGGCTACTGGCTGGGAAGTATGCTCCAGATCTTCCTTATATGCACGCCGTTCGAGATGAATTGGAACCCTGCAATTCCCGGCGGACATTGCGCAAGCTACAACGTCGCATTTGTCACCATTGGGATCTTCAACATGATCACCGACTTGATCATTATGCTGCTACCCATTCCATTCCTCCGGAATATACAGATGGCGGTCGGAACAAAGATTGGTCTCGCAGCTATATTTAGCATCGGGCTCTTGTACGTATCGAGCGTGCGCCATGTAATGTTGCTGGCTGACGGCCTTGCAGTGTGACTGCCATAACAATCATCCGCATCAACGTCCTTCTGCACGTCGATTTCACCGACCTACCTTACTCCATGCACCACGCTGCTTTCTGGTCAGTTGCTGAGCCTGCAATTGCCATTAGCAACTGTTGCATTGCGACGTTGCGTCCTCTTCTCAAAATCATATCACCGACCCGTCTTTGGAGTTCGAACAAGGGGAGTACTGAGAATCGTGCAGGATACTCTGGCAATGTCAGTAACAGAGGGCCACTGAGGAGCAAGCTCGAGTATGAGCACGATGAGTATCCGCTTACCCGTGTCGAGGGTGAAATGATAATCACAGCAGCCAATGGAAGAGACGAAGAGAGAACGTATAGTGGAAAGAGTGATTCGAATAGTGTGATCAGTACAAAGGGTATCTCTAAAACGTGAATAAAGGGGATAGTAGCTAGAGATGTATCACAATAAATCTAATATTACTTATGTCGGTGCGGATGGCTCCCACATGACTGAACGAGTAAACTCCTACTTAGTAAAACGTATCATTCCCGTGTTGTTTTGTTTGTAACTTATTTCTCGTTGGTACATAGGTGCGATTATGCAGCGCTAGCCTGGCACATGCCTAGCCACGCCTTACAGAAGGAAGTTGCAAAGCCTTGAGACTCTACGACGACTGCAGACCATGCCCATAAGTGCAGACTCAGTCATATATACTCATAATCACTACTAATACGCCTCAACCCCGCGAACAACCGTTGAACCACTTCACTTGTAAATGCACAGTGCCTAACCATGCCCTCACTCACCTCCTTGGCCTAATTATCCTCATCCTGCGTCTTACTATGGCAAGCCGCACTAATGACTTCACTCATACCTACCTCCCTCAATCCCGTTCTACGTCATCTGGACCATACTACAGTTATCGTCCCACCTAGCAAACTAACACTAACTCCGGTCAACGCAACAGTCGCACGAGCTGGTCCAGCTCATCGACTTGTAGGCGGGCATCTACACCGTCGACGCGGACCATGACAAATGCTTGGAAACAAAGCCAGTGCGGACATGCACTATACGCCATAAGCAGGAAGACATAGCAACAGATTCCGCGTCTATAACCCCTTCTCCTTGCACAAACGTCCAAAGTCGACAGAGTTTTGAAGGATATAGTTAATGTAATAATAGTACACGATACAGCAAGTCATAATATAAGAACATAAACAGGAATACCATATGCAGGCCGACATTAGTGAGACACCCACTTGAGACGAGCTCCTTTCGTATTCTAATGTCGAATTTGAAAGGCGCGATTGTAAGAATTTAGCCACTACACAAAACTGCCGCATAAATTGTGCCCAATAATCTTCAGGGCGCTCTCTAGAATTACCCTTAGACACGGCTCCAGTCATCTTCGTCGCCGTCATCTTCACTATCATTATCATCATCATCAGTCTGACTTGGCGCTGCGGGCTTGCTCCAGGTACGTGTAGACCTTACGGTCTTGGTCGGTCTGACCGTAGGAAAGTCGGTAGGAACGAAGAAAGTAAGTCTATCTTCCGTCAATCATATACGTGCAATAAAAGTAATCCTCATCTCTCCGACATACCGTGATTACCACAACTCGCCGAGTTTTTGACAGCTTAATCGAGAGGAAGAGATTTCACTATAGTCTACATACCTCACTGAACGTGTGAAAGTGGGTCCCGGGGGCTCAGAACTAAGTGCTGGAGGAGCAGAAGGCTTTGAGCTGGGAGACACCGGTGGAAGTGAAGGCTTGAACGTCGTTGGAATCGGTGAGCGCGAAAGCTTTGAAACAGACGGGAGTGGTGGGATTGAGGGCTGCGAGATCGTTGGGATGGGTGGACGAGAGAAGCTGAAGGTTGGCACAAGACGCGTGGAGCTCACAGCGGGGCGTGGTTCTCTAGTAAAAAAAAAACGACAGCTCTGGGTCTTCCTGGTCTTGGGGTAGAGGGTTGCCAGCGGCGATGCTATTGGAGAGGCTAAGTTATCGTATTGAACAGTGGCCCTTTGGCGTTAGCTCACCTACTGATAACGAAAAAGTAAAGAGTAATAGAGAGCTTCATGTTGAAAATACTTTGATGAAGTTTCCGATTGCTCTCTGTGCGATGTGCCTATGGCATCTTTATAACCCACCTTCCTACGTCTGTTGCTGAAGACTGAAGATAGTGCGGCTAAGATAATATATTAAATGCGGTGGGTTCGACCAGTCACCCGCAGCAGTATGTTGCCTTCACCGTGATGCAAGAGCACGTTAAGCTTGCTTTCGGACAGCCAACCAGCGTATACGAACTACAAGGACCGAAAGATTGGCGTTGGAGGCAAATGAATGAGCGGGTGTAGTTAACGTGTTGGCTATTGATCTAGTGATATGAACGCTAGCATGGGCATTCCCGGCGACTGGAGGTAGTAGAATATGCAAGCAAGAAAAAGCCGACGCGGTGGGTTAGATCCCTTGATGTCTAAACTCTATATATTATGTGCTATATGCTGGCACGAGAATCGATAGGTATAATAGCACCCTAGAAACAAACTTTCCGAAAAAGAAAACTTTTCTTTTCTAGATTCAAGTCGACAGCATAGTAGGTACGCTGCATTATACGATAGTCTCTAGAAGAATAAACAAAGACTAAATGCACTCATTTGCCAGTGTAGATCTACCTACTAGACTAGAAGTGATCGGACATCTATAGATCTGACTGCTGCGCATTGCGTTTATTGCATAGTCTACATAGAAAACTGGAACCATGGAATCCAGACTATATTATAGAGATAACATCTGCAAAGGGCTTATCTAACTAGAATATCCCGCGGTAAGAGTAGAGATAGAATAATTACTCTACCAAAGCAGTATACATGACGTGAAAGTATCATAGATCACCAAGTTCACAGCCAATATCATCGCAGAGCTGAGGATAGTGAGCATACCCAATGTTCCCCAGCAGAGATCTGGAAGGTTTCGCAATAAACCTAAGAATAATGTCATTCAGGACAGTTAGGTGTATAGAATTAGGCAATTACTCAAGCCATCAGCCGATTGGCCGTGAAGCCAATAATAATAAAATGCACGGTTATTCTAGACAACTTGCTAACAATAGGGGCAACAACTGCCCGTGGATAAATGCTGGACAAAACCATATAGAAATTTACCAAAATTGATGGGCCCTAGCTAGAGAGTGGCATGTTTAAAGAGTGTGTGCCGCTATACTACTCGTGCTGGTTTATACGAGCTGCCTGGTGATTCCAAGGCCCCTGTATGGAGATGTTGGGAGAATCATGGTAAGCGTACGAAATGAAAAAACGTAGTCTCCAGAGACGTATGCACGCTTGGGTCACTCCAGGCCACGATATGCGAAGATTGACTGTCAAAGCCCTCGATAGGAGGGCTTGAGTTTTTTGGTCGTACTTGATCTTTGACATGTATAACCCTAGGGTTGTATCTACAACGCGATGGACCGATTGCGCTCTCGGGGTCTTTTCGTCACTGAGTATGGATGAATGAAGGAAATTTTGAGAGACCGATCGTTGTGGCAGAAGAAGGTAACATGCTCCTCACCGAACGGCCGGGGAAACGGTGCTTTGGTGATGTAAGCTCAATGCTACCATCCGGAATAGCACCAATTCGTTCCAACTAGGATGGCGCAATCAGATGCCTGCAACAGTAGCAGTCGCCGCCGACCGTAGCATAGAGGGTTGAAGCAGTTGCAGAGATGGATTGCTCTAGACGTGATAGTCCTGCTGTGGAAGCCGGTGTGGGGAGGCTAGTCTGGATCTAGTATCGCGTGGTGCGGCGATAAACGGGCCGCGCAAAAAGTTCGAGATCAGATTTCAGCGCGCTTGAAGTGCGCACTTTTGCTTGACCTGGGCCAAAAGCCACGGAAACCCATACAATGGCCGGCATAAAGCGCAAGTCTGCAGCTGCAGTGCAGCCCGATGCCAAGTCCCACAGCAAGAAGGTGAAGGTCGAAAAGCCTACGAAACGATCAAGCGACATCAAGCTTCCGAAGAGTTCAAAAAAGGCGAAGCGCGAAAATGATTCGGACGATCTCATAGAATCGGACACGAGCGAGGCTGAGAATGGGTTCTACGGATTCTCGGCGAACAAGGCGAAACACGATGACTTGTCAATGGTCGACAACGAGGATGACGGGTTTGTTGGTGATGCGCTTGAGGCCGCACTAGATGATGACAATATAAAAGACAACAAGAAGAAGGGAAACAAGAAAGAGAAGGACGGCAGAAGTGAGCACACGAAAGACAAGAAAGCCTCCAAGGACAGGGGAACAGCAGAAGACAAGTCTTCTGCGCTGGCAGGTCTGAACGGTAAGCGACACTACATAATCAACTGCTGTCCTGGCTAAAAGTCTCCACAGCTACATCTTCTCGAGAGGCTCACGCCAAACAGAAGGCGTTGGCCAAAGAGCGCAAAGCAGCGAAGCCCAATGCCGAAGTCATCGAACAATTAAAGGAATTGTGGGAGAAATTGAGACTAAAGGCCAACGTATCAGCACAAGAGAGAAAAGATCTCATCGACAAGACCTTTGAGCTTGTCACTGGCCGGATCAAAGAGTTCGTTTTCAAGCACGATTCTGTTCGTGTCATCCAATCTGCGCTCAAATACACACATTCCATGGACCAGAGGCGAATCGTGGCTCAAGAGCTCAAGGGCGAGTTCAAAGGTTTGGCGGAAGGCAAATACGCCAAATTCTTGATTGCGAAGCTGTTGGAAAAGGGGTATGTATACTGCTCCTTTGCTCATAAGTCCCGATACTAACGCGGGCACAGAGATGCTGAGATCCGTGGAATGATAATTCAAGAATTCTATGGGAACGTCCGACGTTTGATAAATCACCCAGAGGCTGCATGGATACTTGATGATACATACCGGCAAGTCGCGACACCAACGCAAAAGGCGCGGCTCCTGCGAGAGTGGTACGGCCCGGAGTTCTCAATCAAAGGGCTTGGAGACGACAGAGACCTGGATAGCGCGGATTTAAATGAGATCTTGGAAAAATCACCTGAGAAGCGGAAGCCGATCATGGACTACTTGGAACAACAGATCAACCAGCTCATCCAAAAGAGACAAACCGGTTTTACCATGCTTCACGATGCTATGCTACAATACTTTTTAACTTGCAAGCCAAATACGACCGAAGCAAGCGATTTCTTGGACCACTTGAAGCCGGATCCTACTTTGAAGGAAGGAGAGGAGGCAGACAATGTTGATCTGCTCAAGAATCTGGCCTTCACAAAGCCAGGTTCTCGCCTCGTGTCCCTCGCTTTCGCTTATGGGGCCGCGAAAGATCGCAAAATCCTATTGCGGCCATATAAAGACACCATCGAGACGATGGCGTATGACGCAAATGCCCACAATGTTCTTTTAGCGGCATTAGCGGTCACTGATGACACGAAGCTTACGACAAAGTCAATTTTCGGTGAGCTGCTGCCCACAATTGGAAGTGATCAGCTGTCCGAAAAGATCCAAAACCTTGCGAACGATGCCCGCGCACGCTGTGTCATTCTTTACCCCTTTGCATCGGACGCGAAGTGGCTCCTGGATGAGGAAACCCGCGAACGGCTTGCAGAGGTGTACAAGATCCGTGAGGTCACCTCAAAAAAGGACCCAAACGTACGAAATCAGGAAGTCGCAAAGAATATTGAGCCTCAACTTCTGACAGCTGTGAGAGAGTATGCTGAATATTTTGCGCAGTCTTATCAAGGGTTGCAACTCATTGGCGAAGTTCTAGTTGGAGCGCCAGATGTGGAACGTCAGCTGCGGCAAGAGGCTTTGAAGAAGGTGGCTAATCTTTCACAACAAATCATTGACGGTGGTGGTTTCATCACCAGCCACGGCAAGAACATGCTCAAAACCCTGGTTCAGGGAGGTAAATTCGACCCGAAAGTGAAGAAAGTGGTCCCTGTGGACCCACCATTGGGCTTCGCGGATCTGTTCTGGGACCAGATCAAGAAAAATGTGATGATATGGGCAACTGGGGAAGGCTCCTTTGTTATGGTTGGGTTGATCGAGTCAGGAGATTTTGACCGCAAGGACGAAGTTCTACAGGCGTTGAAGAAGGGTCGCAAGCAACTACAGGAAGCTGCAGGCCCTGCCAAGGCGGATACCAAGACGCAGAAGAAGGGGAAGAAAGCAGCTGTACCACAGAGCAGAGGTAATGCTGGGGCGAGGATATTACTGGAAAAGCTGTAGATACCATGTTCAATTTCTTGGATTACATGGCGTTCATGGATAGCATTTGATATCGACTGTCAGCGTTGGTTCACATAGCCCGCTCATCCGACCTTTCTCGTCGGTTCAAGTACTTGTGCCCAACACCAAATAAGGCCATATCTACCGGATGACGTTTGAGCAATAACGGTCTTCGTATTGCTTGCCCTGAGGCAATAAACAATGCACAGACTCGAGACATGGTTTTCCAGACGCGTGGGATATACAGCGTCACCCTTATCAACCGTAGCGTATCCGCTCAATCCAAAGAACTCGCAGTTGGTGACGGGAACAATGTTCGAAACAGTCAGACGCATGATCAATCGACCCTCCTCCTCACATTGCGGGCTGACTCGTCCGTGCCCATTCCAGTCACAACGTCCGACACCAGCTCTCTCAGCTGCCTCTGGACCTCGTCGGTCTGGAAGTCATCCCGGGCTGCGAGCTCCTCTATGCGCCGTCGAATCTCAGGATCTGGGGCCTCACCCGCGGCATCTTCGGCCATGGTCCCGACGTTGATGTGCACGCCGTTGGGGAGCGGGGGCGGAGGGTGAAGGCCCTCTGTCTCTGCGACTCCCGCGCTCACGTGTCGGCCGCCGCGCACGCTGCGCAAGTACCGACAGACGTCGTGCGCCTCGCCCTCCTCTTCTGCAATCTTCTGCTCCGCCGTCTTGCCCTCGGCATTGCGAATTTCGCAGTCAGCGCCCAGCTCTTCTACGAGGCAGCGCGCAACGTCGGCCTCTTCGGCGGCGAAGAGGGGCGACTCGCCGTCCTCGTCGAGCTTGTTGACGTCGACCTTGTACTTGTGCACCAGCTCGCGCAGCACCTCGAGCTGGTTGTAGGAGACGGCGGCGTGGACGAGCGAGTAGCCATGCGCATCCGAGGCCGGGGCGAGCTGCGGGTGCTGGGCGAGCGAGCTGAGCACCGCCGTCGGACGCGTGTCGATGAGGTTCAGGAGCAGGTCGATGGTGGGCGCATGCTGTGGCGAGGCCATGGCTTTGTCTGGCGTCGACGACTGCTGGCGATTATTTTTTTGGTGTTGGCTACGTCAGCCCCCACTCGACGCGGCCCTGGGCGCATCCTCTTTCTCGGCGACTTGGCCCGTAAGCGCCGCACCACATATGATTTGCAGCCGCCTCGAGCCAAGCGTAGCTCAGCCTCCAACTGAGCGTCAGAGCTCCTTGGCCGCTGTCGCGTGCTGTTGTCGTCTCCTGTGCTGGACTTCACCTCGTCTTCGCTCTCCACCTTGTTCGGTTCCGTTGTTGAGCCATGGTTGCCGGCCTCTACTGACCTTCACTCCCTTCATGAGACCAAGCCAACACGCGTCTCGCAACAAGCAGACCACACGCTCGTCTTAGCCCATCCGCCATGAACTTCAAACTCATGCACATGCCGTCGAAACGGCTGGTTCTGTCCTATGTGTTTGACTGGATAATAATAATGTGAGTCTGCAAGGTTGTGCGCCGCGCCGCGACGTCAACTGACCCCCGTAGTGCTATCGCTGCCGTAGGCGGAGGCTGGAACTACATACATCCCTTCAATCGACCATTCTCTCCGGTGGACCTGAGCATATCCTTTCCGTTTGAACATGACGAGACCATTCCAACATGGCTACTCGTCGTCATCGGGCTTGTACTACCGGCAATCATCACTTTCCTAGTTTGTCTTATCTTTGTCCCCGGGCCGACTGCGACCAGAGGTACCCCAAGGAGCCTGGTATGGCGACGGAAGTTCTGGGAATGGAACACCGCCTGGATGGGCCTGGCACTCTCTCTGGCGACATCTTTCATGGTCACGCAGGGCATGAAGCTTTTGTTTGGGAAACCGCGACCAGATCTACTCTCTAGATGCCAGCCGGACCTCAGCCGAATCTCTGACTTCACCGTCAACCCTGTCGCGCAGGGCTACAGCAACTACTGGGTCCTTGTGACCTCGAGCATATGCACGAATACTGACCAGGACATCCTCCAAGACGGCTTCAAGTCTTTCCCCAGCGGCCACGCGAGCTTTTCCTGGGCAGGCCTGCTCTACCTCACTCTCTTCCTCGCCTCCAAGTTCTCTGTCGCTATCCCTTTTCTTCCGTCCAGACCATTCAGCACCAATCCTGACCACGCTTCGGCAACCGCACGCTCAAACCTCAAGAACCGTTCCATCCTCCCACTCAACGCAAAAGACTCGAACCTCTCCAACTACACGGACGAGCGCGTAGTCCCCGACCGCTACCAATCTGCCGCACCACCCGTCTACTCCCTCATTCTTGTCCTCGTGCCCATCGGCACTGCCATCTACGTGTGTAGCACACGCTTCACTGATTACCGCCATTTCGGATTTGATCTCATCTTTGGCAGTTTGATCGGTATTACGGCGGCCTGGTTCAGCTTCCGGTGGTACCACCTTCCTATCACGCGTGGTGCTGGCTGGTCATGGGGACCGCGGAGCTACAAGAGGTCGTGGGGCATTGGTGTCGGTGTTGGATCATATGTAGGAACCGAGGGCTGGAGTCATTATGGGGAAAGTGAGACGGCGCCAACGAACGGACAGGAGCCGGTGGTAGAGCGGAGGGCAGAAGGCGAGCGCTCTGTGTAATGATTCTCGGGTTCTGGGTTCAACATGCTTGGATCGGCGTTCTGTGACTTGGGTGCAGCATATTTGTTCATTGTATTATAATCTTGAGCGCCAGCGAATTGACGCTTCAGAATTCAGAAAAAAAAAAAAAAAAGGAGCTTTAGGCACTTGCTGGTTCTACAGAATCACTTCCTCTTTAATTAGAAAATTGTCACTCTTGCACGTTAAAGACGACCTGTTCGCTCAAGCAGATTGCTTCGGAGTGCTGGTTCTTACATAGAGGTGATAGATCTTGGTGCTCGGCCTGGGATAGACGCCAGCGATAACTACACCGCTCCTCGTCAACATATTTTTGGACGTCGAGTATCGAGTGCCAGGTGCCATGACACTCTCTTCCTGCCATGTTTCCGAGGCTAGCGCGCACGAGCGGCCATGGCACGTGCACGCGCGCAGTCTGCGGCGTTAGATAATCTCCGATCACTTGCAACTCGTCGACTCGACATGCCATCATGTCCGAGTATTGGAAGTCGACAGTGAGTCTCGCCCTCGCTCGCCTTTGGCATGCGCTAATATTGTGTAGCCAAAATATTGGTGCAAGTTCTGCAAAGACTACGTCAAAGACACTAAATTTGAGCGCCAACAACACGAAGCCACCGGCCGCCACCAGGCGAACATTCAACGCTCTCTCAAGGGACTTCACCGTGAGCAAGCTGCTCAAGAGCGTCAGAAGCAGCGCGCAAAAGATGAGGTCGCGCGCCTGAACGGGCTTGTCCCGTCGCCCTCTACATCTGCTGCTGCCAACGCCCCAGCCAAGCCGACCTTTGCGAAAACAGAAGAGAAGAAGGCAACACTGCAGGATCGGAAGAAGCAATGGGAACAGCTTGCTGCGATGGGTGTTGCTGTGCCGGATGAAGCGCGGGGCGGGATGGCGCTCAAGGGCGAGTGGACCGTGGTGAGAGAGGAGGTTGTCGGCGAGGTAGGCGAGGATGGGGAGTTTAAGGCGCTGAACAAAGGCATCAGGAAGAGGAAGGTGGATGAAGAGGAGCTGGAGAGGGAGCTGGCAGATAAAACCATTACACGAAAGAAAGGTTGGGGACAGACATACAAGAGCTTGCCTGGAAAGGGGCCAGATGACAACGACGTTGAGGCGCTATTTAAGAGGCGGAAAATGGAAACGAAGGACGAGGATCAAAAGGTGAAGACGGAGGTCAAGGAGGAAGATGATGTGAAGGCAGAGGTTGAGCCACAACCACTGGCGGACATTCCAACTGCGGAGGAGGCAGCAGCGAAAAAGAGAGAGGAGAGGGATGCTGCAGCCGCAGCCGCTCTAGTAAAAGAGGAGGAAGCTTCTGTAACAACGCCGGCAGTGGTGTTCAAGAAGCGCAAGAAGATTGCGAAGTGAAGGGTCTTGCAGGTATCGGCATACGCACCCTACCACTTCACACTTCACCCTACACAAGACATGAGCGTGGATCACACACATGCTTGCACCCAACACAATCCAAAGCCGCGCTCTAGTCACGGCGACGACGAACGTCAGTAGCTTGAGCCGACAGCATCTCGTCATAGCATATGGGCATCTAGTGATGATAAGCAGCTGGGACGAGACTAGACTTGGGCACACGGGGGGCTGCTTCCACGCAGTCATCTTGTGCTGTGCCTCAAAAGAATACATATATGCAATTGTGCTCGTGACAAGATGTCTCGTGTCTGGTGTCGTGAGGGTCCACGGAAGCTAGCGCGTGTCGATCAGGCCAAACGTCTCGACACCCTGGTTCAGCCTTGCAGTTGGCCGCCAAGCTGCTGGCCGTCGCGTCCAACACTCTTCCGCGCCGCAACCAAAGGCACGCTCCTGGCATACCCATCCTTCGCACTTGTTTGCACATGGTCGCTCCGTAGCATGCACCCGCTCCCTGCCTCAACGACGCGACCATGCATCTCGTGAAGCCGCAGTGGTTGACCCACCCAGGTACGTTCACCCCGGCGCGCATCTCAAGCTTCGACATCCCAAGCTGCTCACGACACGCAACGCTGACTAGTCTTTGCTCCCAGGTGACCTCAAGGACTTTGAGGTATACAGCTGCCACGTTTCGCCAGACGGATCGCGCCTGGTGACGGCCGCCGGAGGTTCGTCCTGTTCCCGCCGTGCACATGCTCATGCTCAGGATCCGTGATTAACAAGGCGCTTGCAGACGGCTACGTGCGCATATGGTCCACCGATGCCATTCTGAACTCGCACGATCCCAACTACTCGAAGCCCAGGCAATTGGCTGCCGTGAACCACCACTCGGGCACCATTCACACTGTGCGCTTCTCGCCGAACGGAAAATACCTCGCGTCCGGCGCAGACGACAAGATCGTCTGTGTATACGCCCTCGACCCAAATGCGCCAGCGCATGTTGCCTTTGGTAGGTCAAGGTGCTGCAAGCTCGACTCTGGGCACCAGCTGACGCCCATGTCTAGGTTCCAACGAGGTGCCGCCCGTCGAGAATTGGAGAGTATTCCGCCGCCTCGTAGGCCACGACAACGATGTGCAGGATCTCGGCTGGGCGCAGGACTCGTCTATTCTGGTGTCGGTAGGGTTGGATTCCAAAGTCGTCGTGTGGTCTGGGCATACATTCGAAAAGCTAAAAACTTTGTCCAACGTGCACAGCAGCCATGTCAAGGGCATCACTTTCGACCCTGCCAACAAATACTTCGCGACCGCCAGCGACGACCGCACCATCAAGGTTTTCCGGTTCAACTCTCCGGGGCCCAATGCCACCGCGCAAGACCAGGTCAACAACTTTACACTCGAGAAGAGCATAACCGCTCCCTTCCAAACTTCGCCGCTTACCACATATTTCCGCCGCTGCTCATGGTCGCCCGATGGAGCCCATATTGCGGCTGCAAATGCCACAAATGGTCCCGTTAGCACTGTGGCAATCATAGCACGTGGTCAATGGGACGGCGATATAAGTCTAGTCGGCCACGAAGGGCCTGTCGAGGTTTGCGCCTTTTCTCCCAGGATGTTTCATCGGGATCCTCCTAATCCCAACTTGGACCCCAATGGCTTTCAACCTCATAGCGTGACAGTGGTTGCGTGCGCAGGCCAGGACAAGTGTTTGAGCATCTGGAACACGAGTTTTGCGCGGCCGTTTATGCTCACACAAGAGCTCGCTATGAAATCGATTTCAGATCTTGCGTGGGCGCCCAGTGGGGAGACACTATTTGTGACGAGTTTGGACGGCAGCATTCTTACGCTAGTTTTCGAACCGGGAGAGCTTGGGTATCCAGCGTCACTGTCTGAGAACGAGAAATCGCTGTCCAAATATGGCTCGGGCAGGCGAGCAGGAATTATCGAAGGCACTGATGCGTTGCTTCTAGAAGAAAACAGCAAGAACAGTGAACTACAGGGTGTACAGGGCAGAATGGGCGCTCTCATGGGTGACGGCGGCGCAGTACAGCCTCCTATTACCAATGGTAACGGTGCATTGCCAAGCGCTCCTCCACTCACAAACGGTTCATCATCAGCACCACCCGCCGAACCTCCTGCCGATGAACGTGCGGAGAAGTTGAAGCAACGAGTCACGATAAAGAATGGCAAGAAGCGCATAGCGCCCATGCTAGTATCATCTTCGTCAGGCGTCGGACCATCTTCACTTCCACAAACACAGCTCATCTCGGCCAACACCACCGCCAGTGGCAGCAACAGCAATCCGCATAATATTCTCGATCTTTCAAAACCATATGACGGCTACTCAAAAGGCGGTTTGACTGCTATGCTCACTGGGAACAAGAGAAAGTTCGCAGAGATTGAAGGTGACGAGGATCGCCAGGTAGAAAAGCGCCTCGCAAATTCTGTCAAACCCAGTGGAGCAGCAATTGTATTGAACAGTGAGAATGGCCTCGTACCCCCAGGAGCAAACAACGTTGGCAGAGCAAACGAAGCAGGCCCCTCACAGGTCCTGCGACCTGCGATAGTTAATCCCGCCCTCACCGTCAGCCAAGTACGCATGGCTGTTCCTAAGCTCCGGAGTGTCATTGTTCGGACAGCAGACGGCAGCGAGCCGCCACAGCCTAACATCGCCAAAGCTGATGCTGATACAGTGATGCTGGAGGCCAGGAATGCTACAGCGCCTTCGAGAACAGGACGCCCGCAAGATCACGACCCAGCCAGGATCACCTGTTCGAAGCAAGGCAAGACGCTTTGGCAAGACTTCTTACCCAAGTCTGTACTCCTCATGACTGGTAACACAAACTTCTTTGCCGCTGCATGTGAAGACGGTTCCGTCTACTCCTGGTCTCCGGCTGGACGAAGGACACTAAATGCTTTGGTACTCGAAGCACAGCCTGTCATCATGGACTGTCGGGGATGGTGGTTACTCGCAATCAGTGCAGTGGGCATGTGCTATGTCTGGAATTTGAAGAGCATGTCCGCACCTCACCCACCAATCTCTCTGGCACCCATATTAGATGTTGCCGCTCATGCTCAGGGACCCCATCTGACAAGATCACCCGGCATTGTGTTTGCGCGCCTCAACTCGGAAGGCCGTATCATTGTAGCTATGTCCAACGGCGAAGGGTACGCATATTCACCAACAATGTACGTCTGGCAACGCATTTCCGAGCCTTGGTGGGCAGTTGGCAGCCAGTACTGGAACACAACTGATTCATCCGTTGGTAACGTCACCTCCAAATCCGACAGCAGCGCAGCCGGCAAAGAAAAGGACGACCAGGTTTCCATTGAAAATATCTCGGCCGGCATTATCCCCATGCTCGAGCGTAATACCACGAATCAATTTCTTCTCACCGGTCGCGCGTTCTACCTTCAAAGACTTATTAAGGTTCTTATCTCGGCAGAAGGTTACGAAAGCTTCGAATCCTGCGCCTCGGTTGCACATCTAGAAAACCGTGTTGCTGCTGCGAGGGTGTTGGGGGCGAAGCAAGAATTCAAAATATACCTGTCAATGTACGTCAAGCGTATTGGAGCTGAAGGTTTGAGGGGCAAAACCGAGGAACTTTTACGGGACCTGTCAAGGGGCTTCGTTGAACATGACGAGGACGATGACCCCTCCGATCAAAGTATTTGCGGTTGGAAGAGAGAGGAGTTACTGAAACAAGCGGTGATTGTACTTGGTAAGTCGATGGTTTTCATTCTACCGAAGATGACGTTGCTAATGCTTAGCAGGCAAATATCGCGAGCTCCAGGGAATTACGGTGCCGTATGCAAAGCTGGTCGGTATTGTGGGCCTAGCAGCAGGAAGCACGACAGGGGATGCGACGGAGAATAATGACCAGCCAATGGGAGGTGATGTGTAAGAGCAGTATACCCCTGGAACAGAACCGTCGAGCAGGGCGGACACGTGGAACTCTGAGGTGAATTGGCGTTCTTGGAGACTGGCTTGGCGTTCAACCGATGCATTTGGTTAACTTAGTTGTATTACTAGGGCTTGTGTTCGAGCTGCATCTGGGATGCATCATACGGGTTAGCATCATACGCCCGACGGACTGGATTGGAAGGTTTATATCGATAAATGTGTGGTGTTCAGGAAGGCTCCAGCTGCTCAAAGCGGTAGATGCGCTGGCTATTGATGAACTGAGAACGACGATGAAGTTGTATTTATCCATTAGCTTGATGCATATGGAATGCTTGTCGGTTGTCTTCGGTCTATGTGCGGTCTTGTGGAGAATTTGTTTATCATGTACTGCTCCACCGTGATGATATTGATTACTAACCCTACCCGCCGAATTGCCCCGCTCTTTTCTAATGCCGAATGCCAAGGTCGGTATTCGGAGTGTGCTTTCCATGTGTCAGACCTGATGAGCATAACAAGCCCACCGTTTATACATTACTCTGATCTAGACGCTATATGACCACGACGCGAATACGAGTATGGGATCCAAGACACCCAATGGTCATCAGCAGGGCCCTAATGGTACACCATATAGATCAGTATCGTATTAGATACTAACATATTAGTAGAGTCCCCTGCACACGCTGCGGTTACTTCCACCAATCCTCCCAAACCAGCTGCAGCAAGTGGCCTTTGTCGGTATATGCTCGAAGGCGAGGATGAAGGCGAGTGCTCTAAAAGACGCATCGTACATTCGTACTTACCATGTCGTTAGACGGTGATGGCGATGACACCCAACATGGAGCTGATGGGAAAGTGAACAAAGCCACAGAGGGACAGAAGAAGAAGAGAAAACGGAACAAAAAGAAGAAAAACAGAACACCAGAACACCAGACGGTTCCTCCTCGGATGGCGTTGTCTAACATCTTTCTGGATGAGCAATATCCTATAGGTGAAATCGCAGAGCAGCTTGTGGATGACAACTTGCAGCGTACCACCGCAGAAGAGCTCCGTCATCTGGCTGTCTTAGATGATATGGATGACGGATTTCTGAACGACTATCGCAAGGCTGCCGAGGTGCATCGCCAGGTCCGAAAGCACGTTCAGACAATCGCAAAGCCAGGCATAACCATGACCGAACTAGCTCAAGAGATAGAGGACGGCGTCAGGTCTCTTGTTGGTCACCAGGGTCTTGAGATTGGAGATTCCCTTAAGGCTGGCATGGGTTTCCCGACGGGGCTTTGCTTGAATCACGTTGCTGCACATTGGACACCCAATGCTGGAAATAAGGAAGTCATTCTCCAACAAGATGATGTCCTCAAAGTAGACTTCGGTGTCCACGTCAGCGGGAGGATTGTGGATAGCGCTTTTACCTTAGCATTCAACCCAGTATACGAACCATTACTCGCGGCTGCGAAAGCGACGACAAATACTGGGTTGAAAGAAGCCGGCATTGATGCCCGCATGGATCACCTTAGCGAGGTTATGCAAGAAGTGATGGAGAGTTACGAAGTCGAACTTGATGGGAAGATTATCCCCGTGAAAGCCGTTCGCAATATTTCCGGTCATAACATCCTACGCTATAAGATTCATGGCGATAAGCAGGTTCCGTTCTACAAAACTCGAACAAATCAACGTATGGAGGAAGGCGACATCTTTGCTATCGAGACTTTCGGCACCACAGGCAAAGCTCGGATGATGGACGACGTTGGTATCTATGGTTACGGACGCAATCTCAACGCGAGCACTACTGGTCTCCACCATGCATCTGCCAAGGCGTTGCTGAAGACTATTGATGCGAATTTCGGATCGATTGTCTTCGCTAAGCGCTATCTCGAACGCATTGGAGCCAAGAATTACCATCTTGGTATGCGGTCGCTTGTGCAGCATGGTGTGGTCGATTCGTACGCACCGCTAGTCGATGTCCCAGGATCGTACGTGGCCCAATTTGAACACGTAAGTCCGACTCACGACATAACCCAACGAACGCGCTGACTGCATACATCAGACTGTTCTGTTGCGCCCTAATTGTAAAGAAATCGTCTCTCGCGGCGACGATTACTGAAAGTTTCATACGACTGAGAAACGAGCCGTATCAGATCGTAGTGTGCTGCAGCAGTATTACTCGTTTGACTTCAACAGTCATAGAAGGCATATCGGAACACTTGTCATGTTTGCCTTGTCACACTCTCTTAGAACACACAAATAGCGAATTCAACATCACACCTAAATATGCAGTCTTAAAGATTCATGCTTCATCTGGCTGTGGGAAATAACAAAGCTCAATGCAACAAGATAACACCCAGAGGGCATACGAAGCTTTCAAATTGAAATGACATTAAAGCTGTCTATATCCCTACAGTGAGAGCTGACATATCAACGATGATAGCAGAAGCCGTCGACATGACTCTCTAAATCACGAAAGGCGGATTCTGCCAGTCCCGTGCTTCTTTGTTTGAGCTAAAGCACCAGTGGTGCAATGGACAGAGGATGTTATGACTGACACAATGATTCCAACGGGCACTTTGGGCGAACGCTTGTGTACCGATTCCCGAATCTCGGATCAGTCTAGTACCGAAGGATGTTGACTATGTGTAACTAGAATAGAAACGGAAGATGTTCGACAGATAGGAAGGAAGACAGGCGCGTTCTAAATTTGTAAGTTGTCAACGGGCGCTATCCCTACAGACATGATTGGCTTCTCAAGCGAACAGCTTCAATACTGACCCGCACCCGCCATCCTGGTAGATTACAACACTACGGTGCGTCGGACAACGGCGGCCCTAATTCAGTACTTCGGTTAAGAGCTAGATAGGTATCATGACGATGTTACCACTCAAATAGTCTTGGTGTTCTTACCGTTATCCATGCCGGTTAGCAATGGCTTCTCCGGCGCAGGAACTGCTGGATTTCCTATGCACCTAGTGAGAGAGTCCTGATCAGTAGCAATATATGTCGGCGAAACTAATCGTAGCGCCAAAGAACGGGACGAGACTGTATTGAGCTCCTTCGAGGATGCCGTCTACAAATAGCCCTCAATCACCCAGCTGCGGTAGAAGTACAGCGATACCCTCTCCTTTGCATTCCCATTTCTCGTCGCTTCTGTCGATGATCATGTCTTGCGCTCGCTTGATCCGTCTTGTTGCCGCGGCTGCTTTGCTTTCATCATCGGTTGCCGACCCAAACAGCGTCTGTTATTCATACGGCGTCGACTTCGTTGATGAGGGAAATTATTTCATCAACAGTAATTTAAATGAAACATTCACCTGCGTTTCGACCTTCCAGGGTTGCAACACAGGCACAGATCCTGCAGAAGTCTTGTTTGTCGACCCGAATAACGACGAGTACCTCTGCTCAGAGGTACAGACCACACCTGACAACACTCCGATGTTATCCACATGTCCTTTTACGAAGAACGAGATGATATCCGGACACAACATCATAATAGTAATGGGGAACAATGATGACGGACAACCCTTTGCTTGGCAAAGAGGTAAGTGTACGTTTCGAGGTGCAACGGCTTGACGCTTAATTGAATGAAGATATTTATCTCACAGTCGGGCCTCAAGCCACAACGACATACACGCCCACAGTAACCTTCAGTATCACCTCTACCCCTGTAATTACATACACGACGACTTCTGTGCTGGCCATTACATCTACCGTTGCGAACAGCATCACCGTTACCGAACCATCAGCGACCGCAAAGAAGACCAAGTCTGTCATCCCCCAAGCAGTGTTCACAACCAGCACAAAGACGATCACGCGTACACGTCGAACGTGGACCAAAGAGCTGAGTATTACAACCGAGACAAGTACTGCTGCTTGCACGACTCTTGCACCATGGTTGCATAAGCAGGACAAACCTTGCCGGTACTCGCCTACTTTGGTCCACCCTGCCGCTCTTGAGACTCCCACCGGATCCCCCAGTCAGTACAGGGTTTTGCGGAAGTCTGATAGAGCCGTCCCTATTGCATACGCTCGTGCTCGTATCGAGGCGGCCAAGGCGCGACGCAACTTAAAAGCAAAAGCAGCTCAGTTCGACAAGCGCGCCCCTGATCTTCCAACAACAACTGTCAACGCAACAATACCTGTAAATGCAACGATCACCGTCACTGGTAACCCGATTACCACTACCGAGTTGACAGCCGTCTCAACCACTTCCACGATCATGCTGCCGCCAGTGACGATATATTCTGGAGTGTATACGGTTGTAACTACGCTGCCGACGCCAACTAAGACGCGTCTCTCATTCGTACATGCGACCACGACGACCACCAAGACAGTCCGAGCTACCTTCACGAAAACGGTCGTAGTGACGCCGTCAGCATCATTGAAGACTTGCAGAAAGCAAGGTGGACATTACTGAAACGGCTTGGACCAAGTCTCTGAGGTGGGGCATGTGGTGCTCGTGTCGAAGTATACCTGAGTTTCTGATCTATACGATACACGATAGAAATAATCTTAGTGTCACTGTAATGTGCAAATTCATCAGGCTGTTATCTATAGTATTGGCCGGATACATCATTGGCTTCTTGAATTTGCTGCTCGAAGCGAAAATGTTTCGCATCTTTCATTATGATGAGCACCAGATATGCCTGCACACATGTCATTAGTGTGATTGCGTGTCGAGAGTTAAACACCAAGACGTACAATACTTCCCTCCTGACCCAACGTTACAACCGCTGTCAGCCCAATCCTTAAAACCAAGATGCTCTAGTGATTGATTGCATTAGCTGGGCGCCGCGCCATGAGCAGAATTCTAGCCGGCGTATTCAATAAGCACTACCCTGCGCTTATGCACGATGCTCGGATTTGCACGAGGGGAAACTCCGGTTACCGGTACTCTAGTTTGCGTTTCTTGGTTCGGTACCGACTCCACACCACATACTTCACAGATAATAAAAGCCTCTACGGTAGTTTGTTGTTCCTGCAGCTCGATTTCAGCATTACCAGAGGTTTGCGTGGGCCAATTACCGTATTCTACCATAAGATGGAAGGAAAATGCTCATTGAAGACCAGCCCAGAGTCACAGGCTCCCCGCACATTCCGAATCGATGGGGGCCCCACATACGAATCGATATCGTTGAAGCAGACTGCTAGTGGATACTTCTGCCACTTTGCTAGTTATCATACACAACTAGTCAGGCTGATTCTTATTCCACAATCACAGCCTCGTATATGCACGTTGTGAGCTATGCAGCCGAGCCCTACCCCTCACCTGGAGCGTGATCCTTCGTTGCTGGGATACCGAACGTTGGTCTTACAATGTCTCGATTTAGCAGCAGCCGACCCAGTGGACTGGAGACCGCTTCGGCTGAACCACACGAATAGTAGCGATTCTCTCAGCCATGTTCCTTGCAGCGATCGCTATCTCAAGTCCAGTAGAGTAATTGCTCCCACCTTGAGATACCGAGTTTCTTATTTGCAGAACGTCATTTGCTAACGATACGATTTAGCGGTGCTTCACTTCCTGAATGGCAACGCAACGCAGCCGTCCTGACGAAAATGCGCTAAATTAGCTGTGCCGCGTCGTAACAATGGACCAAGGCGCTCCAAAAGTCATTCTACGATGATAAAGCGCTCGGACTATGACCCAAACCCGTGGACACAGCCAAACCGCAACGTTCGAAATCGAAATGGAGTATAACGATCTAGCTCTAGGATGTGACCTAAGGGGGAAGGAGCACTTGGAACGATCGCAAACTCATTGCGGTAAGTTCAGCTCGATCTCTATTGGTCTCCTTTACACGACTACTGGGTGGGAGAGCTAATGCTTACCCCTTCAGCGAGAGACGTGTTTACCTTAGGCTGCAGTGTTTCTTGTTACTATGTAAATATATATAACGGCCCGCAGAGTGACCCACGGTTGTCGTCCATCGGCAGTCGGAACTGAGTTTTCTGAATTAAAGCGCTGGAACTATGCACCGCCAACATACAGATCAGTTCGTTGATATAAAGTCAATACTGAGAGCCTAAGCCAGATGTGAGGCATGTTCTTGCACTGCACATAAAAACATCATTCCACAAATTGACCCACTGCCTTACTCTAGACGAATTTCTCAAGGCTGATCAATAAGAGAATAGGTAATTTACCCATAGGAAAAATTTGTTTCACTATGATGTTGAGTCGTGGAGTTGATTTTCACTTTCATGTCTGAGCAAGGCCTGCACATATAATCACTTGAAACGCCAAGTTAACAAACAAAGGTCTGATTTTGATGGAACTCCATATGGCGGACGTAGCAATCAACTATGAGACCCTTATGTGAACAAGCCTGCAGTACGAGGCATGATGTTTTTCGACCAAGAGAAAACCTGAGATGGGATAGGGGTGATTAGCAAATTTGAAACAACAGAGCAAAGCATGCACTTACATGTAGAACCATTATAGGGTCTTCCTGTGTGAAAAATGCCGTCAAACCAACCAAATTAAGCCACCACCTACCAAAACGGGTCCGTTATTGAAGCCCCAACTCCGACCATGCCTATGCAACCAACCAAAACCGCTCCACGAAGAGCATTGCCAAAACAAAGCACCCCCCACCCAAAAAAAAAAAAGAAGAAGAAAAAAGAGGGGAAAGCTCGCTGACAGATCTGCACCACAGTAATCATACGTACCTTGGAACGGAAGATGCTCCTTGAGCAGATTAGACGACACTGTAACGTCCAGTCGCCCCACGAACAGTGTCCTCGGCAGACATGGTCGCCTCTTTGAGAAGTCGAGTGATCTCCATCATAGCGTCAGTGACCACATTTTCGTTATCACCTTCCACAAGAATGTATAGTTTCGGCAACTCGTTCTCTCCTGGTTCCTTCCCTGGTGGATAGAAGTTGCCCTTCGTGGTAATGGAAACACCGGTCGTATCCAAGATCTTGACAACGTTAGTGCGATTGGTGACGGCCCATCGCGCCTTCTGCGGAAAGTCGTTAATCTCGATCGTTGAATGGAAAGCACCAGCATCCGGGCCCTTGTTGTCAATGGGCTGACCATGATGTATCATGCCCTTCTTGCTCAGACGACCGTCGACCTTGCTAGCAGCTGCTAGAGCTCTCTCCTTGGCGGTCATGGGCTTTGTTGGACCGGTAGCGGCAGGACGCTCTGTCTTGCTAACCACGATCTTACTAGTAAGGAGTCTCTTCCATGCCGGTTCGTCTGCTGCAGGCTCGGTCTCCTTGTTCGCGTTTGCTGCAGAAACCACCTCGGGCAGCTTCTTGAGCGCAGGTAATTCCGGTTCGTCATCACTGACGTCCTCACCTTCAATATGATGCGCCCGCTTTTCCCGCCTCTTCTCGAGGGCACGTGTCGCATCGAGTTTGTCGAGACCTTTGCCTCCGAACCCAGGATCGAACCACTTCTCCTCACCGGCTTTAATTTTAGCTTTGAAGTCTTTCGAGATCTTATCAAGGTCCTCAGGGACATCTTGCTTGCTATCTCTCAGAGCTCTAGCAACATGCATGGCAAAGCGTTCTTCGCCTGGAATTTGAATCAGTGTAATAGCTGTGCCTTTATTGCCCGCACGGCCAGTACGTCCGCAACGATGTACATAATCTTCCAAGTGCGTTGGACAATCGAAATTGAAAACCATAGCAAGGTTGGGAACATCCAAGCCGCGAGCAGCAACAGATGTAGCAATTAGAATTGGCAACACACCTTGCTTGAAGTCGTTAATGGCCTCGCTGCGATCTGTCTGATCCTTCGCGCCGTGAATTGTATTCACGCCGACATACTTCGCTTTCATGAGCTTGTGAAGGAGATCCTCGGCTGTCTCTTGGCGCTCCACGAAAACAAGAATTTGAGCGTTCTCATCCTTAGAAAACAAGAGACCAAGCTGTCTAAGGAGTTCTTTAATCTTGGCATCATGGCCTGGCGGTACCGTTGTCACTATCTGGTGCACGTCCTTGGTCACGACGCTACGACCTCCAATCGTCACTTCAGCAGGATTGGTAAGTCCTTTCTTTGCCAAGGCATTAATGTTCTTAGGCATGGTAGCAGAAAAGAGAATAGTCTGCCGATCTGGTCGGATATTGGCCATGATTTTCATAACCTGTGGTTCGAACCCCATATCAAACATGCGGTCAGCCTCATCTAGAATAAGATAGGTAATGCGTCTCAGGTTGAGAACACGCCCAGAATTACTCTGGAGAAGGTCGATCAAGCGACCAGGGGTCGCGCACAAGACGTGGATTCCACCACGTTTGATCATCGCAATTTGCTCTGAAATGGGCGAACCTCCATAGGCGCATGCAATATGCAGGTTCGATGCTTTGAGGAAGGGTCGTAACTCTTTGCCGATCTGGTCGGACAATTCTCGAGTGGGAGCAAGAACAAGGGCTATTGGACCATCTGAGGGCTTGAGCGGTTGCTGGTCTAGGATGTGACGAATCATAGGAATTCCAAAAGCGAGAGTCTTTCCAGATCCGGTCTTGGCTACTCCAATGAAATCTAGGCCAGACTCAGCCATAGGAATAGCCTGTGCTTGAATAGGTGTGGGTTTCGTGAAACGCTGCCTGGCGAAAACGTCCATAGTCTGCTGCAGAAGACCCATCTGGGCCCATTTAGTGACAGGGCGGGGCACGTTAGCGCCTTTGACGATGATACCGTCAAGCTCAAAACGAAGGTTGCGGACTTCCTCTTCGGTCATATTCGCGATCTCCGTAGGCTCTGTGTAGAAGTTCTTACGGAAAGGCTCGTACTCAACTTTTGAATGGTCGGTAATGGGGACTTCCTTCTTCCGTTTCTTAGAAGCAGCCAGTGCCAGAAGATCCTCGCCTTCAACAGCTGTCAGGTCCGGTTCATTGTCACCATCAAACATGGTCTGGCCTTGCGGTAGGCCCCTGCTTGGCTGGGCCTCGGATAGGCCTGCCATATAGGCGTCGAGCGGATCGATATCGTCCTCTTGAACGCCTGCGATTTCGTCAACGTCCATCTTCTCAGCGGACTCTTCGGTGACTTCTTTCATCTGAGCATCTTCGTTTGCGATTTCCGCGCGTCGTTTCTCCAGTTGGGCTTGGATCTCCGCTGCGTTATCACCCTCAGGGCTGCCCATGTCGTCCATGACATCGTCCTCAACGTCGGGTGCATCGGGCACGTCCTGATCAAGCGGGGCGAAATCTGGCAGCGCTTGAAGGGAGCGCTTGCCGGTATTCTCTTCGTCGTCCAGTAATGCCTTCTTTGCGGGCTTGTTCGCTTCTTCACCAGGTTTAGCTTTATTCCCGAAGGAGCCAATGTTACCATTTGGTTTGGACGTAGGCAGTCCAGCTCGATCTGGTTTGCTTAGCAGTTGGTTCATCGTGGAGGTGCTGTACATACTAGGCACTGCAGAACCGTTGCTGCTGGTGCCGTTGATTTTAGCAAACGGCGCCGGAGCAGCGTTCTCGGCGAGCTTGAAGGGTTCTTTCGCCTTGACCTGCTTCGCCTTCCTCTCAACACCAAGCTTCGCTGGAGCTGCAGCCTTGATCGACCCCTTCTCCAGTTCGCTTGCGGCGGGTGCTGAAGTGGTTGTCGGAGTAGCAGGCGTGGTAGGAGCCGGCGACGAACCGGCAGCGGGGCTATCGGCCTTGTCCGCCTGCTTCTTCTTCCACGCCTCGATGCGAGCGAGCGTGGCGGCTTTTCTCGCATTGTCGTCTAGCTTTGGCTTCTCGTCAGTGCGCTTGTTCTTGTCTTGCCTGTTGTCGCTGGCCCTGGAGCTCGGCCTCGCGTCTGCGCCTGGAGTGGCCGACTTGGAGTGGCGGGCACGCTCATGGCTGCGCCGCCTATCATCGCGGCGGCCATCGCGGCGGTCGTCACGGCGGTCCCAGCGGTCGTCGTGGCCGTAGCGTCTGTCATCGCGGTTGCGATAGCCGGAGCCATGGTGCCTGTCTCGCGATCGGTCTCTGTCCCTGTCGCGACGAGGCGAGCGGCTGCGACGGTAGGAATCGCGGTCGCGGCGGCGGTCATTGCGGCTGCGCTCGTCGTCGTAGTAGCGGCGGTCGTCGCGGTCTCGATTGTCGCGCCTGTCGTCACGATCGCGGCGGGGAGCGGGCGCGCGACCTCCACCTCGTTCGTCGTACCTTGATCGATCAGCGTGCCGGGAAGCCATGGCGGCTCTCGGGTTAATACTGTGAGTTCTGTGCACGAGCGGGCACGGCTTGTCTTGGGTCTTGTTGTTGTGGACGCGAGGGGAGAAAAGTGAAGGCACCCTGGCCAGCGTCGAGGCAAGAACGACCCACGCCAGCTAGCGCCGAGGCCCGTGCGACATGCGTATCGATAACGACTTAAATTTTAGAACTTTGTACACAGAAAATACGAACAGACAGGTAACCGGCTAAAGACAATGTAGACTAGCCTTCGGAGCCTCTGGAATTTAAAGATGAGTAGTAGTTTGCTACTCTCCCTAAGCTTCCTCTACGTAAGTATAAGGATGAAGATCTGATCAAGGAGGATACTGAGATGAAAGATGTAGGTATAAGAGTAAGGGAGGGCACAGGGACAGGTGAAACAGAGCCCAAGACGAAGACGAGCCGAAGCCTCCGCAAAAATAAGGTAGATAGTCTGCCGGCAAAGAAGCAAAAAGTCACTGCGGGTGCAGCTCGCACTCCGCTCGGCGACCTATCTGCAAACGCGCTAAACCCGAAAGAGAAACTGCCTAGTAAGTAGGGTCGCTAACATTTTCCTCACCCGAAGCGCAACTTTCACCGCGACGCTGCAAGCCGCAATGGCGCCCAATCCACGCAAAAGAAAGGCCGCCGCCCGTGATGCGCCTGCTGCCAGCGACTCGGAGCAAGAGCTGGCCGACGGCCTTCTGGACGGCATCTTGTCGCATAGCGAAGGCGAGACGGATGCAGACCAAGACGACGATGCCGAGAGCGACGCCAGCAGCGTCATAGAGGGCTTGTCGGACGAGGACGACGAGGACGACGAAGACGATGGCGCCTTCTCCGACACCGACCCCGAAGACGGAGAAGAGAAGATCCGCGAGCAGATGCGCAAGTTGAACACAAGAGATGCATCGGTGCGGCTAAACGGTCTTGACCATGCTCGTGAATTGGACGGCGAGCTGGACGAGTTGGAGGACCAAGATCTACAGCGCAACTACACTGTCACCACCGATGCAAACGGCAACCCGCGCTACCTGTACAAGGAAATAGATCCCGTGTACGATTCAGACGATTCAGACGCCCCGGAGACCACGAACACGATAGGCAATATCCCGCTCACATACTACGATGAATACCCACACATAGGCTACGATATCAACGGCAAGAAAATCATGCGTCCTGCAAAGGGTGAGGCGTTGGACGCTCTACTGGATCAGATTGACATACCAAAGGGCTGGACCGGCTTGACAGATCCTGCCACCGGCAAACCTCTGAATCTGTCCGAGGAAGAGTTGGACGTGCTGAAAAGGCTCACCAGAAATGAGGTGGTTGAAGATGGTTACGACCCCTACCCCGACATGGTACACTATTTCTCCGGCAAGCAGGAGGTCATGCCGCTCAGCGCTGCACCCGAGCCAAAGCGACGATTTGTTCCTTCTAAACACGAAGCCAAACGGGTCATGAAGATTGTCAAAGCCATCAGAGAGGGCCGCATCCAGCCCTACAAGCCCCCATCCGAGGAGGAAGAGGAAGAAGAGCGGGTGTATTACGATGTGTGGGCCGACGAGAAGCCGCGTCCGGAGAACTCGATGCACATTGCCGCACCCAAGCTGCCACCACCTGGCTACGATGCAAGCTATCATCCTCCTCAAGAGTACCTCCCCGATAAGAATGAGGAGGCTGCTTGGCTGGCGGCTGATGAGGAAGATAGGGAGAAGGACTATCTTCCCAAGAACTACGAGGCTTTGAGGAAGGTGCCAGGCTACGAACGTTTTGTGAAGGAAAGGTTCGAGCGCAGTCTGGATCTGTACCTGGCCCCGCGAGTGCGGCGGAACAAGCTCAACATTGATCCAGAGTCGCTCCTTCCCAAATTACCTAATCCCGAGGATCTGAAACCATTCCCCACCACGTGCGCAGCCATTTTCAGAGGCCAAGAAGGGCGCGTACGAAGTGTGTCCTTTGATCCGCATGGCATATTCGTCGCTAGTGGAGGCGACGATGGCTACGTGCGCATCTGGGAGCTACTTACTGGTCGCCAAGTTTGGAATGTCAAACTGTCGGATGAGGACGCTGTAGATGCGGTTAAATGGAGGCCGACCAAAGATGCCTCAATACTGGCGGCAGCGGCAGGAGAAAGCGTGTATATGATCGTGCCCTATTCCATCTTGTCACCTGATGTGGAGCAAGCAAGTCGCGATATACTGGACGCAGGATGGGGTTATGCGGCATCAAAGCCTTCGACCACTGCGAATGGCGTGACAAAAGAGCCGCCTGGAAAGTGGGCTCGCCCTGGGGGTAAACTCGAATCCAGGGGTGTATTGGTGCAGGCTACCGTCCGGTCGACGGTCAAGATCATCAACTGGCACAGAAAGGGCGATTATTTTGCGACGGTATCGCCTCGAGGGCAGAGTTCGGCGGTTGCCATCCACACCTTGTCCAAGCACCTCACACAGTTGCCGTTCCGGCGGCTCAAAGGCATTGCTCAGACGGCGCAATTCCACCCGTCAAAGGCAATCTTCTTCGTGGCGACGCGCAACACCATCAGAAGCTACGACCTGGCCAAACAAGAGCTGGTCAAGATCCTGCAACCAGGGGCGAAATGGATATCTTCGATGGACGTGCATCCAGGCGGGGACAACATGATTGTCGGGACGTACGACAAACGGCTGCTGTGGCACGACCTCGATCTGTCGACGAAGCCGTACAAGACGCTCCGGTTCCACCAGGAGGCGATCCGGGCGGTGCGGTTCCACCAGGGCGGGCTGCCGCTCTTCGCAGACGCGAGCGACGACGGCAGCCTGCAGATCTTCCACGGCAAGGTGGTGGACGACCTGATGGAGAACGCGACGATTGTGCCGCTCAAGGTGCTGAAGGGGCACAAGGTCAAGAGCAGGCTGGGGGTCATGGACGTGGAGTGGCATCCGCGGGAGCCGTGGTGCGTGAGCGCGGGGGCGGATGGGACGTGCCGGCTGTGGAACTAGATACCATTGATGTAGAGGCATATGAAAAGTGGTGTTGTGCGAGTCTTCCACACGTGTTGGGGGGTGAACCCAGGCTTGAGGTGAGGGAGCGGGAGGGGCAGCGAGAGCGTGAGGCACGTTGCCGACACGGGGCGCTGATTGGCGGCGTGCGCAGACGCAACCGCATGCCATTGTCGATACCACGCGACACCGTCAAAGTGCCCGCCGCAATGTTTGGGTGCCTGTGTCTGTCGCCGTCTGGCGTCTGCTCTCCTCTCCTGCTGTCGCCCTCGCCCTCGCCCTCGCCCTCGCCCTCGCCCTGGCCCTGATGAGCGCCCCGGCCGCCCAGCGCCCCATCATGCCGCGCCCCAGCTTCCCCCCGACGCCCGCGCCCTCGACCGACATCACGGCCAAGCGCAATGCCAGCGCCAGCGCCCATCTCGACGCCCCCTTCGCCCTGCCGCCCGCCGCCATCGCCAGCGCCCGCGCCAGCACCACCGAGAGCTCGTCGGCCGCCTCGAATGCCTCTGATTCCTCGTACCGGCCCTTGTCGCCCGCCTCGCCCGCGGCATCGCGGAAACGCCCCAGCTCGAGCCAGACCGTCGTCACAAAGCATGACTACTCGCTGCCGCCCCCGCCCACGCGCTCGCGCAAGATCATCCAGATGAAGCCCAAGGAGCCGCCGGACCACCCCAAGGCCGCCCCCAAGGCCGCCCCAGCAGCAAAGTCGCCGCCCGCCGCCGCTGCCCCTGCCGCCGCTGCCGGGAAGAGAAAGCAGCCGGGCAACACCACCGCGGCGGGGAGGAAGATTGCCCGCAAGACGGCCCACAGCTTGATTGAGCGCAGGCGCCGGTCCAAGATGAACGAGGAGTTTGGCGTGCTCAAGGACATGATTCCCGCCTGTGCGGGCCAGGAGATGCACAAGCTCGCCATCTTGCAGGTGTGCGAAGATCCAGGACGTGTCCGTTTGGCTGCTGACAAGACGCCCAGGCTAGCATCGAGTACATGCGCTACCTGCAGCAGTGCGTCGACGACTTGAAGGCTGCCCATCGTCCGAGGCGGGCCTCGCCAAAGCCCACATCCCCACAACGGGAGCGGTCCCCACTTGCCGTCGCAACAACCGCCGTGAATGATGACGACGACGACGGCCAAGGAGAAGAAGAAGGCGATGAAGACGATGAAGACGATGACATGTCCGACGCCGTCTCACCAAAGCAGACCGCCCCCGCCCAACGAGCAGCCAGCTACCACTTTGCGAATGCCTCACCCGCCATCTACCCTTCAGATCGTAGCGTCTATTCCACCACGACGTCGCCTGCAATCCACCCAGGCGACGTTCAAAACTACTCGGCGAACATGTCGCCTGCTCTGCAACCCTCGGACCCGCATCACTACTCACTGTCGTCGTCCATCCGCTCCACCGCTACATCGCCCTTGATCCAAGCATCGCCAGCATTTGGAGGGCAAACTCCCTCGCAAGCGCAGTTTCAGAATCCTTTCCCCACGGCACCATCGAGCAAAAACTCGCTCTCTGGCCCTGCCGGAGGTGGCTTCGCTCTCACCTCGCCTGCGTTGGGTCCACAGGCAGACCGCGAAGATCACGAGGCTACCGAGGCGCTGTTGATGCTGAACACGGACCGAAGAAGCTGGAACGGTAGTACCGGTGGCCAAGGCGGAGGACGTGGCATGAGCGTCAAGGATCTCCTGACCGGATAGACTGTGAGCTAAATAGAAAACGATCCGGGGTTCTGTTTTGATCTTTTAAGATTGGTCGTACATTGAGAAGAGGAGGCACTCTGATGGTAAGGCGTTGGAGGATATTTGCTCTGCGAGAGTTTGCTCTTCGAAGGTTGCTCGTCCGGTAGAGTATGCGTTGTTGTGCTACAAGTCTGTACGTTCGGTTGCCCGATTCTGGGTGCGCTCTACTAATAGTCGAAGAAGCGCATCAAAAGCACCATTTTACCCTGCAATGTCCTCAGCTGTTCTTTCTGACGCACCCTACTTTTACTGTGAAGGCTAGCTCTTGCTGTTTTCCGTCGACGGCAGGCGGAGAGCCGGGCCCAATTTAGCCTTGAATACATATTCGTACTTGTTCGCACTTTGCTTCCGTCTCGTCGACAAGATGTTGCGCATCTACGGCGATGGCTCTGGACCCTTGTCGGATCGTCGGACCCACACGTGGCATGGTTGCACGGCTGCTGATGCTTTTAGGCTGCCGGCGTCAGATGCTTCTTTCGACCACAGGCGAATGCTTTCTCAGCACACTCAAAAACGTCGGCTCGCGGCAGACGGGCACCGAGGGGGATGAGTATCCACCCCAGGCTTGCCAAAGGGAAGCGCCGCAAACAAGAGTCGGCGATAATGGTCGGTGATAGAAGGGACCGCGCCAGGAACGGAGTCACGGCGCCGCATTTGGTGCATTGTTGCGCATCGACGCAGGGTAAGGCGGCAAGGTTGGCTATACGAAAGAGATTGGGCAGTCGTCTTGCACACCACCCGGCTGGCCGTGTCACTCCCTCTTCTTGAGGGTTGGTCATCTTGTATCGCCAAAGCAGGTGGTCGATGTGCGCTGACCCCTGTCGTCGGCCTTAGAAACCTCGCGAGGCCGAGCCCTAGGGCTGGAGCATCCTCTTCATCCGATGCCGCCCTCCGCCCTCAGACTCATCTGGACATGGACTGGACGCAACAGTTGCCGCGCGGCCCACTTGACGGGACTGGCAATTGTCACCCTTTGCGCCTGCTCACGACCGAGGATGCCTTGGCGGCGCGCAAAGCTGAAGCCTCTTCGTGACGGAGGAACTTGGCCCCGCATTCGCATCCTTGCCGGCTACCACCGCGTGCGGCCGAGCTGGAACGTGGGCCCCTTTAACTGCTCTGGGTTGGCGTATCGCGGACCTAACCCTCCTAAAGTCCAGCCAACATCCAGTATATTTGAGATTCATCTCGTGGCTCGGCCACTCACGTCCCCCTGACATTTCAACAACGTCTGCTCGCAGAGACTTGTTCATTCACGGTCCACTCTATAACCCGACAACATCTCAGCATCCACTACAATTTAACATCGACCTGGACACATCCGCATCACAAGTGAATGCTCCGCGCAGATTCCGTGCATCCTGACCCACGCTCCAAACTGGCACGACACCATGTCGCTCGCCGGAGAGACAGCGGCCCCTTCAAGAGAGAGTTCCGAGTTCGAAAAGACGGATGCCATTAGAGATGTTGAAAAGGGCATTATACCCGAGGAAGAAATAGATATGAGTGAGAAACAGGTATGATCCATCCGTCCGAAACACATCTGTCTGGACTGACGGCCACGGAGAAGCCCGACAAACCTCAAGATGACATAGGTAGCGAGCTCGAAAAACACCTCTCCCGCAAGAGCACCAGGAAGCAGCACCTGGCACCTGAGGTGTTTCCAGTCATGGACCTGGAGAACAACCTGGTCGGATGGGACTCCCAGGACGATCCACTGAATCCTCGCAACTTCCCCGAAAACAGAAAGTGGTTCACTATGGCACTTATCTCCGCTATTACATTTCTGTGTCCCTTGACATCGTCCATCTTTGCCCCGGCTGTTAGTTTTATGAGCGCAGACTTTCATAACACGTCCCAAATTCTAGGTGCCTTTGCTGTGAGTGTTTTCGTGCTGGGATTTGCGGTGAGTCATTTTGAGACATGTGTGGCATATCAAAAGGCTGATGTGGCGTGCAGGTTGGCCCCCTCGTTCTTGGCCCCCTCTCCGAGATCTACGGTCGTCGCATTGTTTTGACTATGTCTAACATCATGTTTTGTGCGTTTGATCTTGGATGCGCCTTGGCACCAAATCTCACTGGACTCATCGTCATGCGCTTCCTTGGTGGCATTGGCGGATCAGCTTGCTTGACCGTCGGATCCGGTGTCATTGCGGATCTCTTTCCTGCCGAACAACGCGGCAAGGCTATGGCATTTTACTCCACCGGCATCTTGTTTGGACCCATTCTGGGGCCCATCCTAGGCGGATTCATCGCACAACAAGCTGGCTGGCGCTGGGTGTTCTGGGTAGTGTTCATTGCGAGCTGTTCGATCGCTACCGGACTGTTCATCTTGTACCGCGAGACGAATCACGTCGTTCTGCTGGACCGGAAAACCTTGAAGTTGAGGAAAGAGATGGACCGTCCTGAGTTGCAGAACATTATGACCCATCAGAAAGATGCTCCGGCACGCTCACCTACCACTGTGCTCAAACATGGCATCATTCGTCCATTAAAGCTCCTTGTTAGGTCGCCCATCGTTTTCTCCCTCAGCTTGTATATGGCATTCATATTTGGCCTTCTCTATCTGCTGTTCACGACAATTACAGTAGTATATGTCGAGACTTACGGCTGGTCTCCACAGCTATGTGGCCTCGCCTATCTGGGCCTGGGAATCGGCTTTTTCATGGGCCTCATTTTTGTCGCACGAACGTCGGATGCCACTATTATTAAGCTCACTAAGAAGAATAACAATACTTACGAGCCGGAGTATCGCCTAGCACCGTGCCTAGGGTTTGGTTTCTTCATCCCCATCTCATTCTTCTGGTAAGGCCCGGCCCCTTCCATCTCCCCTCAACTCTAAGTTAATATCGATATGCAGGTACGGATGGTGCACATACTACAAAGTCCATTGGATCGTCCCCATCATCGGCCTCATTCCCTTTGGCTTCGGCTCCATGGGTGTGTTCATGCCAATACAAACCTATATTGTCGACTCCTTTCCACAATACGCTGCCTCCGCTATGGCGGGTATGACGTTCGTGCGTATGCTGTTTGGTGCCGTTCTACCGCTTGCTGGGCCGAGCATGTATCGCAGTCTTGGGCTAGGATGGGGAAACAGTCTGTTGGGGTTTGTCGCTGTTGGAATGATACCTGTCCCAGCGTTAATCTTCAAGTATGGGACGCAGGTGCGGAAGAAATTCCCGGTCAAGGTGTAAAGGACGGAGTAGATGGCGATGAAAGTTAAGATATCTGATGTGGATTAAAGCAAGCATTGCATTGGGGGATAGACGCATTGACATGGAATATGTCTAAGTATTTAGCGTAGCATTTATAATCCGAACTGTTTGTTTCCACCGATTTGTCATTCTCTCTCTTGTCACGAGGATCTACGCAGAAGGTTTATGATCATGGCTTCTGATGGTAAGAGTAAGGTAGTATGTCGAAGTAATGAAGCAATGAACCTACCACCCTTGTAATGTACGCCCGACACTATTACAATGTTTAGGGGTTCGATGATATACAGTACATATTTACTGCCATCGAGGTGTAAAATTACATCTATATTCTTGATATTTTGTAACCACACATGTCCGTAATCTTTCCTCCCAGAAGATTTTCACAGCTTTGGAAACCTCACACGCAGGAACTGACTTGGCCACGCGATATCCAGCTCAAGCTTATGTGCTACCTTCAATACCCACTCCGGCTCGCGCATAAACTGCCTCGCAACAAGAACAACATCAGCCATTGGCTCAGCTCCAGCCTGCTTCTCCGTCATCTGCACGGCAGCTTTCGCTTCCGTGTCGATATCTACATTTGCTCCCCTACCTTCGATCCCAGCACGAACAGCACCGCCATCTTCAAGAATGTCGCGAGCTTGCTCGGCTTCGGTGATGAGGCCCACTGCGCCGATGAGAAGCTCATTTCCCTCTGTCTTGATAGCAGTGCGAATGCGGTCTGCGATTCCAACTTGATAGCCGTTGTGCATTGGAATCTTTGCTTGTGGGTTGTTTCCCGCGCTACTGACGTCTAGAAGATCTACTCCCAGGCCCGGAAGCAGCTTGGCAAGCCGGATGGAGCTTTGAACGTCCCAGCTCCCGTACTTTTCCGCCACTTCGGAGCCCTCGTACCACTCCGTGGCGCTGATGCGGACGAAGAGTGGCATTGTCTCTGGCATCACCTTCCTCATCGCTGAGATGATTTCCGTAAGGAGACGCGTCCGGCCGTCAAAACTGCCGCCGTATTTGTCCGTCCTCCTGTTCGAAATCGGAGATAGGAATTGGTGCAGAAGATAGCCATGCGCAGCGTGGATCTCGATGACATCGATTCCAGCCTTGACTGCTCTTTCTGCCGCGCTCGCCCAGTCCCGTATCAACTGAGAGATCTCGTCTTCAGCCAATGCTCTCGGCGCCCAATAGCCCCCCTCCTCGTCCGTACTCGGCTTTCCATCCCACGTCCACTCCTCCCCGCCCATGGGTCCCACCACGTCCCCAGGCCACCCTCCAATTTCAACCCCAGCTCTTGCACTAATCTTAGAACCGGGCTTGGAAGCGGTGGTCCACGGCGCCGCCGTACTCGCCTTGCGACCTGCATGCGCAAGCTGGATCCCACTCAGCGCACCCTGGCTTTTGATAAAGTCGCTCACTCTCCTCAACGCAGGTATCTGCGCATCAGACCATAATCCCGGGCAGTTTGGAGAGATGCGGCCGTTGGGTTGCACACCTGTTGCTTCGACGAAGACGAGGGCCGCACCTTTGAGCGCGTAGTGGCCTAGGGTCGCAATGTGGTAGTCGGTCAAGGCGCCGGTCTCTGGGCCGAACGCTGCGGTAGAGTATTGGCACATGGGTGCGACTACAATGCGATTGCGCAATGTGGCTCCGCGAATGGGGAGGGGCTTGAAGAGCGTTGGTATTGGTGTCGTATTCTTTGCATTTGGCGTGCCAGGCGAGACGGCATGCTGGGGTGTGAAGTAGGGAAGACCTTGCACGCCAGGATTGTTGTTGCTATCGCGTGTGGAGGACATTGCGAGAATTATCTGAACGCCTATGAAATTCTAAACAGGTTCGATGCCGAGTCGTCACAAGGTGAGGGTTATCTCGATGAGCTCAGCCTGTTGAACGGCTCTTATAATGGCACAGGATGTTAATGAATGTTCAAAGAGTGAAGGGCGCATACGACTTTACAACAGCTTGATTTGTAAGAGAAGTGTGGATTGAAGTGGGACTAAGCCTTACATGGGAATATTGCAATGCCGTGCTGGTATACCGAGGCTATTGCTGACAGATTAGCAACTTTTTCTTTTAGATCATCCTTGCTCAACGATCAGCGACGCACCTGAACACTAGAAACAGAAGCGGGTATTCCAACTCAGTAGACCAGTACATGCTACCAATGCCGCACAACAACTAGCCACCCGCCTTCTCTGATCCCCTGCATCATCGCACCCACCCTCTTCCTCTTCAAACCCTCTCTTGGACTGATATCTTCAATGGCATGCTTCCCATCAAAGTATTTCAATAGTGTGCTCCAGTGCAACCTCAGGTCTGCGTCCGTAAACTTCTTGCCGATGGCTTCTAGCCATCTAGCCTCTACGGCATTTGCTCGTTGTGGACTTAGGATCAAAGAGGCAGTGAAATTTTCTGGTGAGGGCGGAGGAGAGGGCGGAGGAGAGGGCGGAGGCTGGTTAGTGTTGTGCGTTGGTGAGGTCGGCGAGAAGGGTGCCGCGCGCGATGGTGAGGGTGATTTTAAGTGTAGAGGAGAGGGACGATGTGGTAGTTTCGCAGTCGAGGATGGAAGTGGAGAAGAGAGCTGCAAAGGTGATGCGGGACGGCCAACGGCATTATAAGGTATAGTTGTGCGTGCAGAGCCTGTGCTGCCCGCGTCGCTAGAAGCGCGTGCAGGACTACCTCTCCAGCCTGGGCCACTAGTCGTGGTTGCTATCCGCGGACTGAGTATTAAGCTGGTATCCATCTCATCGTCTCCCTCTCTATCGCGCCGATTCCTACGAAGTGGGGTTCCTGGTCGCGGACCTCCCGTGACTGTGCCAGCTGACAAGAAGCTTGACCGTTTATCCGAGCGCAGTGAGCCTGCGATAGATTCGTTATCCTGCTGGTCCTTCTTCAGGCGCTCTTCGCGCTCCATGTCGGCTGCGACTTGTGCCTTGATTTCGGGGCTGACACGCACCCAGGCGAAGGTACGAAGCTGTGTTACCCAGCCACCACGCATGAGCCACGCGAGGATGTCCATGTATGCATCCCGATGCTCAGCTGTAGGTATCAAGTAACGATACTCCTTTGGTTTTTGAGACAGCAAGCTGAGCATCTTCGGTAAGCTAGGGAGAGTTGGGAAGCGTTGAGCATACGCCGCCATGGCAGCTTGTAGGTTCGACAAGTCGGCGTTTGGAGATACGATGTACGTGTCCCGTGGGTGCAAGGGGGTGATCAGTCTTGCACGACGCCAGTACACCAGGTGGCTGGCTATGTATTCCATGTCCTGCGCGAGGATGTTGTGCTTGATCGATATTTTTAGGAGTGACTTGGTGGGCACAATTGTGCGTATGTAGAACGAGAGGGCTGCAGCGTTTGCCTTCTCACCTTGGAGGTCTTTGAGGATGACTTCAGGGTCCTGGAGGAGTAGCAGAGCCGCATGCTGGGTCATGGGTGCGTCGTGGTCGTCGTCGACGACAACATTGGAGGTGGTGAGCCAAAGACCGGGCATCTGCGGTTCCATTGCATTTGGCAGGTACGGTGTCGAGTCTGCCTGGGGGATCTGAAAGGACGTGTTGAAACTGGCGTCGAAATGAATGTGGGCAATCTTATCGGTCGAGATGGCATCGAACATGGTGGCCAGCGACTTTGCCAAGGGCGAGGTGCTGACGATGTTCCTCCACGTGGCCGTCAACGACTCTCGGGTCTCCTTTGCGCGCTGCTTAATGTCGATGATGCGTTTCGACTCCTTCCAGACATACTGGAAGCGGGCCTCCTCGTACTTGAGGGCCTTGGCGTACTTCTTGGTCACGTTGTCGTAGACGTCCTTGACGCGCATCTGGTGCTCCAGAGCGGGCGGGTTGAGGACGAAGACGACGTTGAACATGGTCATGTCGGGGTTGTTGTTGGTGGTGGAGTCGCTCTTGACGTCGGAGCCCACGTCGGACGCAGCGGCCGAGGGCACGGCAGAGTCCAGGTCGTGGCCGTAGCCAGGCTCGAAGCCCGGCGGGAGCACAAAGACGTCGGCGGCCTTTGTGGGGAGGTTGGCCAGCATGTCGCCCTCGAGCAGGCGGTCCTGGGCCGAGGGGTTGCGCCTCTTCTTGCGCTTCTTCCACAGGCCGTCGTCGCGCACGAACATGGGGGCGCCCACGAAGACGAGGCTCTCGACGCCGAGCTCGAAGCGCCGCTTGTTGAAGGCCTTTGTCGGGCACAGCATCTTCTCGAGGGCGTCGACCTTGAAGCCCAGCACCGAGTCCCAGTCGCGGTCGCCGCCCCTGTGCGCGCCATGGCCGTCGGCATCGCCAGGGCCGTCGTCGCCGTACAGCGGCGCGTCGTGGTCGTCGTCCTCAAAGCTCTCCTCGCGCGCCCAGGCTGAGGCAGCCGGGCGCCGGTCGCGGTCGCGATGGCTGGCGGTCCGCGCCGACGTGCGCCCGCCGCTGGTCCTGCTGGCGGCCTCTGCGTCGTCGTCGGGGTCGGTGCTGCTGTCCCAGTCGCTGCTCGAGGCGTTGGAGTCGGCGCTGCCCGTGGCCGTGTCGGTGCCAAACCACGCGGGCGCCTTGGTCGCGGCGAGCTGGGCGGCAGAGGGCGAGAGCGGCGGGTAGTGGAAGACGAGGCGCGGGCCGAGCGAGCGCGACTTGGTCACCAGGAGCACCGCCTGGAGGTGCGAGCTGGGCGGCAGGGGGACCGCCATGGGAGTGCGGGTGCGAGGTCACGGTGCAAGGCGGGGCACGTGATGGGAGCTTCACCGATTCCCTTCCGCTTTGGGCGCTGCTTGCGAGCCGTCGGCCGAGCCCGCGCCCGCCTTTCGCGTCGCCTCGTTGCGGCTCTGCGGCCGAGGCACGCCAGCCCCAGCGCCCCGCCCAATCACGCCCCCTCTGCCACCGAGGCACGAAACGTCTGATGATTGTGCGTAGTGGATAAGAGCGAGAAATATTTCCATGTGTGCCCTGCAACCCTCCCGACACCCGCTGCCATGGAGTACGAACCGTTGCCAGGCCCGCCTGGCCTGCCCATCATAGGCAACCTGGGCGACATCGATGGCGAGAACCCTATGCTGAGCTTCGTACGCTTGACAGATATCTATGGTTCGTCCCCCGAATCCCCATCGACGCAGTCCCCCCTCGCTCATCATCTCAGGTCCCATCTGGAAATTCCACATCGCCGGGGACCGCATCGTCATAGCCTCGCAGGCGCTCATGAACGAAGTCAGCAACGAAGACCGTTTCTCAAAGACCATCGCCGCTTCTCTCGAGCAAGTTCGCAACGGGACCCATGACGGTCTTTTCACCGCCAGAGGGCCCGAGGAGAAGAACTGGGGCATTGCCCACAGGGTCCTCCTCCCCGCCCTAGGCCCGTTGGCCATTAGGAACATGTTTGATGAAATGCACGATATCGCTTCGCAACTGGTCATGAAGTGGGCGCGCCAGGGCCCAGAACAAACAATCTCTGTAACTGATGATTTTACACGCTTGACCTTGGATACGATAGCTTTATGTGCCATGGACTACCGCTTCAACTCGTACTACTCGGAGCACATGCATCCCTTCGTGGAGGCCATGGCTGACTTCTTGAAAGTCAGTGGCGATCGAGCACGCCGAGATCCCATCTCCCAAATTTTCTACCGCACTGAAACTGCCCAGTATTGGGAGAATGTGGAGCTGCTAAGGAAAACGAGTCAGGAAGTCATCGACAAGCGGAAACAGAGCCCAACCGACAAGAAGGATTTACTTAATGGAATGCTGAATGGTGTAGACCCCAAAACTGGTTCCAAAATGAGCGAAGAGAGTGTGATAGATAACCTTATCACATTCCTCATCGCAGGTCATGAGACTACATCTGGTCTGCTGTCATTTACCTTCTACTACCTATTGAAGAACCCAAATGCTTATGAGAAGGCACAGAAGGAAGTTGATGAGGTCATTGGGCACAATCCCATCTCGGTTGATCATCTCACAAAGCTGCCTTTCCTCAACGCTGTATTGCGTGAGTCCATCCGCCTGCAGCCAACTGCTCCTGCAATTGGCCTGCACGCCAAAGAAGACACAACGCTTGGGGGGAGATATGAATGTAAGAAGGGCGTCCCGATCGTTGCATTGCTGCCAAAGTTGCACCGCGACCCCCTTGTATGGGGTGAGGACGCGGAAGAGTTCCGTCCCGAAAGAATGCTAGACGCAGAGTTTGAACGCCGCAACAACGAGTTCCCCAATTGCTGGAAACCGTTTGGCAATGGCATGAGAGCATGTATCGGAAGGCCTTTTGCTTGGCAAGAAGCTCTACTAGTACTGGCGATACTGCTGCAGAATTTCAACTTCACCATGGAAGACCCCTCATATCAGCTTCAAATCAAACAGACGCTTACCATCAAGCCGAAGGGCTTCTATATGCGAGCTCATCTTAGAAACCGCATGTCTGCTACTACGCTGGAGCGTGCTCTTGCTTCGACAACGATCAACGAGCCCGCAGGCGAGAAGACAGGCCAAGCGACCAAGAAGAGGGAGGCTCAAGGTAAGCCAATGGCTATCTACTACGGTTCAAATACAGGAACGTGTGAAGCTCTTGCAAATCGACTTGCCAGCGATGCAGCAAATCATGGTTTCAGCGCGGTGGTAGACACTTTAGACGCAGTGAAAGAGAACCTACCGAAAGACAGGCCAATCGCTATTATTACGGCTTCTTATGAAGGTCAACCCGCAGACAACGCAGCTCACTTCGTCACTTGGCTCAACAGTTTGGTGGGCTCGGAGCTCACCAATGTGCAGTACGCTGTCTTCGGTTGTGGTCACCGCGACTGGGCTAGCACGTTCCACAGAGTGCCCAAGGCAATAGACAGGGCCATTGAAGAACGTGGTGGGACAAGAATAGCGGATATCGGCACTGCCGACGCTTCCAGGGGCGATATCTTTACTGAGTTTGAGGCTTGGGAAGACAAAGTTTTTTGGCCAGCCCTGAAGGAGCGATACGGTGTCTCAGACTCGTCCGATCATACTCCATTCGAGGCTAGTTTCGACATTGAGGTTTCCACCCCACGATCATCTATGCTTCGCCAGGATGTTCGAGAGGCACGAGTGGAAGCGGTGGAAGTGCTCAGTGCACCTGGTGCACCCGAGAAGCGACACATCGAGATCAGCTTGCCATCAGGCATGAGCTACTCTGCAGGAGACTATCTTGCAATTCTGCCTTTGAACCCCAAGGAGAACATTGCTCGAGCTATGAGATACTTCGGCTTGGCCTGGGACAGTATGTTGACCATCTCGTCGTCTGGCCCTACAACGCTACCAACCGACACGCCCATCTCGGCAACTGATGTCCTCGGAGCCTATGTAGAGCTCGCTCAGCCTGCGACAAAACGCGACATTACTGCTCTTGCTGAAGTCACTTCTGACGAAACTGCAAAGAATGAGCTCACCCTTCTTTCCACAGAAGCCTTCACCGCTGAGATAACCGACAAGCGCGTATCCGTCCTTGATTTGCTCGAACGGTTCCCCTCTGTGCGCCTACCACTTGGCCCGTTTCTGAAGATGCTGCCTCCAATGCGTGTACGCCAGTATTCGATATCCTCATCACCCCTTTGGAACCCCAACAACATCACTCTCACCTATGCTGTGGTCGATCAGCCTGCATTTAGTGGTCAAGGCCGCTTTGTAGGTGTGGCCTCTAGCTATCTCTCAAGCTTGGTTGTAGGAGACAAACTCCATGTTGCGGTGAGGAGCTCGCACCAGGCATTCCACCTGCCGAAAGATGCGACAAATGTACCAGTAATCATGATTGCTGCAGGGACCGGTAAGTTTAGACAAAGATGGAGTGTTGGCTAAAACGTATTCTAACCCGAATTTTTGCATCTAGGTCTTGCACCCTTCCGAGGCTTCATCCAAGAACGCGCCGCCCAAATAGCAGCTGGCCGCACCCTTGCACCTGCCCTTCTCTTCTATGGCTGCCGTGACCCGAACACCGACCTTCTCTACTCTGACCTGCTTTCCCGCTGGGAGAAACTCGGCGCTGTTTCTCTCCGTTACGCATTCTCTCGTGTTTCTTCTTCTTCTTCGTCTTCTTCCCCGTCATCAGAAGGCTGCAAGTACGTCCAAGATCGTTTCTACCACGACCGTAAAGAAGTAGTTGAGCTGTTTGATGCTGGCGCAAAACTCTTCGTGTGCGGGAGCCGTGAGGTAGGCAAGGGTGTCGAGGATGTTTGTCTAAAGATCGCGAGACAGGAGAGAGAAAGGAAAAAGGGCGGAGATGTAGATGAGGGAAAGTTGAAGGAGTGGTTTGAGGGTTTGAGAAACGAGAGGTTTGCGACGGATGTCTTTGCTTAAATAGAATCGCTGTCGTAATAGACAGAAACATCGCCATAATGAACACGAGAATTAATGGTGAGAACAATGGTATGTGTTAACTGTTTAAGGATTCTGGGTATACCTGCTATCAGACCTCGCTTTCGCGCCCGGGATGCTCTGACCCCCTGCTAGGCTTATTTCCGATCTAGGTACAAGTGTATAATGTTCGCTCAAAACCTACTTCGACCCTAAATCCTCAGAGTTTGCGCTAGTAAGGCTAGCCCCTACACTAACGTAGATAGACCTGAACTAATATTTCAACAAAGTCCACAAGCGCCCAGCTCCGTTCAGCCTTGGATCCAAATGTGTCCGAGGAGCAGAGAAGGTCCGACGGTCGCAGCTTGTTCTCGTTGGTACAACCCGAAATGCTTTCTCGTCTGGAGGCTCGGTTTCGTGTGCATGCACAATGGTAGTGAAGTCGAACCGATAGAGGAACCAAAAGTAGGTTGAAAGTTGAACAGCCGTATGGATCGTAATACATTCTTCCGTTGATATCGCAGGCTGCGGCTCTTTGAGATCGGTAACTAAAATACCGTTCTTATTCTTTAAGACATTGATAATATCGTGTATTTTCATACACACAGCCTCATCGGCTTAGGCCAATCTCTACACTATTCGATGTGCGGTTCAACGGCTGGTATATGGAAAGCCTCTTGCCGATTTTCAATTGCGCCGTGAATGATACAAGTTGAGAATGCTCATTTTCGTTACTCGGTTAGGTCCTCTCTACGATCTCGTGCTGGCAGTATTGAATCGCTAGACGCGGTTCTTCGCTGATAATCAACCGATAGAGTGTGAGAGGTAGACGGGGTGAGACGGATATGTACCGGCTCCTCGAGAGGTGTTGCAACCGGTGGAGTGACTATAGCTGATGGGGTGGTCTTGTCTGCTTTACAGCCGGGGCAAAGCTCCTCTGGCCCTATGGATACCCTGTTCTTCAAAGGATGATCCAAGGACTGAACGGATCTGGATAGGTCTCTTTCTTGCTCTGTAGATCCAAAGGTGAGCCAGTGAATGACCACGGCATCCCAGCTTACTGCAGACTGTCAGTGACCTGTCTTAGAGTCTAGGACATCAAATTCAAAGGCCACTTACCATCCAACGTGCATAGCGTTAAACAGATCAACGCCAATTCCTTTCCATGCATAATATAGAATTGAATCATATTTGCAATCGTGGGAATCATAATGAGCAAGCTGCCAATGAGGCTCTTCCATAGTAATGCCCTGATATTCTTTTGCACCGCAGTGTCATGCCTCTCTTTCTCGGTACTAGGTTTCTGTGTCTTAGAGACTCCAACCACATTTGACACTTTGTTGAGTCCATGCATCATGACAACCGGTCGTAAGAGGTAGATGAAAACACTTGTCAAGGCGATGTCGACGACTATGTCCACTGACATGAACGGGATGGAAGCTTTTCCAGGTATACCCATATGGCAGCGCCCATCATCTGATTCCATGGTAATGATTGGTGACATGTACGCGTTGATAGCGACAGCTAAGAAGGAGACCGACATCGAAACCAGACACGATAAGTACAGCCAATCCCGGCTGCGGCGGACGAAAGGAGCGCGGACGACATGGATACGCTCAACAAGAAAGAGATATCTGTAGACCTCAGTATTGTGTAATTCATATGCAAGGACATGACTGACATGACAAACTTCGCGACGGTATACAAGATCAAGCAGATCCAGGTAGCACTAACGCATAACCCGTAATTGTACAGTCCTTGACCTGCGAGCATTATTGCGGAGCAGATAATGAACGTCAGGACAGAAACGTACATGGCCAGAACGAGCATCGAAGTCAGGTTCCGCTTCATGATGGCGTTGCGTCGTAGTCGACTAAACCGGGATCCTGCAAGCCATCAGACATTGCATTTCAATGATTTAGTATAACATACCTAGCAGTAGCGAGAGTATGATGACGCAGAAGAGAGATAGCGCTGTGAAGATGGTCCGGTCCCGAGGTGGCTCTCCTGCGTAAATCGTACGATTATTCCCATCTCGCGGTAAGAAGCTCCGCACTCCTTGGATGCGTGCAGCAGAAGGACGCGGCAGCAAGGCCGCATTAACAGGTAAAACGGGCATCAATGCCATCAACTACAATGGCATCAGAAGTAGCCTTACTATCGAGGTATCGTCGCAAACGCGTAGATAGATATGTAGATTGAAGACGGACGTCAAGAATACGAAAGAACCTGGCGGCGATCCGAGCAGGATACCGCCATTTTCCACCTTGATCTGTCATAGGATAGCAGGAAGCTAACCATGTGGAGCTCGCATCGAGACTACTAAGCCGATAGTCTAGGATAGGGTTTGCGGATGGGCGAGCGGCTGTTTGGCGAGCTAGTGGCGTAGTGGGCGAACATGCGGAGAAGGGTCCGATCAACGTCAATTCGGAATAGGGCGGGTGGGACGATCGCAGCCAGTTTGCGATGGCGGCACACGATCACGCAAATCTAAAAAGCAAATAAAAAGGGCAAGAATAGCGAGGTACCTGCGATCGAGATTCAGCCTCTAATCGTGTTTGATATATTGGGACCCTAAGTAGTTCGATGTGGTTGCAGCTCAACAGAGCTTTTTTCCTTTCTACAGAATGTAAGGCCAAAATTCATCCTTGGCACGTCACCAATGAAGACTGTGAAACAGGCGAGTTCGACTGTCTACCTTGGAGGTGACATGGTGGTTGTAATCTCAGCATAAATGTCCAACGTACCCTACGTTTTCACCGACATCAGTGCCTCCCATTTCCCGACGTTATCCACCATGTGATCTCAAAATGACGACTACCAGTGTAGATCAGCAGTGCCTATCCATATCGCCACTCTAGTTCCATACCTTAAGCATAGGACATAGAATGTGCAGAAGTAAAGAAACCTTTACTTCCTAGTCGCTCGACTATTCAGCAGAACTCGGTGAATGACTTAATAGCTATTTAAGAGGAAAGATGTGTTCGTGGTCCATGGTTTTGAGGTTAAGACACATGTGGGAACAGCATCATGAGTGAATGTCATTTTGAAACAGAAACGGCCACTCTACTGGAATACACGCTGGTAAAAGATTACCCTGAAATACACAGGATCTAGAAACACTCTGTTAGATCCGGACTCCGGAGTTGTATGTCTTATTACGGCATGTAGAGGTATTTTCATCGCCGCGGCCAAACCTCGCATTTAGAACTGCACTGATATTATAGATTATAGTAGGCAGAGCAAAATACTAAAGACCCTAATGCTGCCAACAGTGTACATGTTATTTGTTGTATTCTTTGTAAATCCCATTTCTTAGAAAGGTAGCGTGTCACTCGGGTAACAATGTGCATGTATTTCGCCTGTGAGATATATACTCTTGGGTATCACTGAGTGGTATTGCCCTAGCGATGGCCATTCGAAACTTTGTTGCCTGCTGTGGGTTATCAAAATTGAAACGCTGCATACGCGGCAACTGTATTCGGCCAATGCGAACCCACTAGATGATTTTCACTCTACATTGTCACTGCCAAAATTCCCTTCTACGATTTTGGTTCCAAGATGCCGTTGACGAACTATCTAGGCCGAGAGGATACTTTTGTGTGTCGCATGTCAAATTTGTGTTGAGTTCCTTACTCTCGACGCATCTTCAACTAGCGACAGGAATTAGTAACCTACCCTGCGTGCGCTCGCGGTGCCTGACACTGCCTTTTCTCCCGGCCCAGTGACCTGTCTCAATCTCCTTCGAATTAGTATATCGTCGGATATCAATTTGAGTCAAGGTGCAGCCCGGCTCCGTTGTTACGCTAGGGACGAACAGCTTAGAAGTGACCTGGTACGTTGACCATACGTTCAGCTTCTCGCTGTGGTATGATCCGGCAAAAGCTAGGATAGGGTTTACGACCTTAGACTCCAGGTCTTCAAATCGGCCTTGAGAGTGAGACAAGGTGACAGTTATCGTCATTGTGGACGCTTTTCAGGTAAACCACATACCCGCTAAAGAATACAAGAACGTTCGGCATCCGAGACTCAATACTGCTGCCTAGCCTAGAATCCACTGCGATCTAACCGGCCCAGTTGCGTTGTTGCCACGGTAGCGAAGCATTAAATCTTTTGCCTGTCCAATAACGTGCAACTTCAGGGCATTGGAAAGGTATAGCATCACGCATGATGTTTTCGCTCATATAGCTGGTGGGAACAATAAAATTGACTTGGTTACTACGGAGAATCCAACCATGATAGCATATGTATGCCCGGCTATTGTTGCTGGTCACCTTTTGGCACTATATTACGTGGTTCCGCTCGTGTGCCCCTGACAAGGATGACCTCTTACCGGTCGAATGTCCTCTCTGTTTAAACACAGTATTGGGTAAGCTTCGGGAATGCAACCTTTTTATGTATGGCAAGGTAGCGTGTAGAAGAGATGTTGAACTGTGCGCGCTCAACAGATGCACGTGTGACCAAGCACACGTGCATTTAAATGACTGCGTTCAGGGAGAGATATCGTTCATTATGTACGTCTTCCGTATCGGCAACGATAGCCGTCCGATTACCGATGAGGCAATCCTAAGCCTTCGCTCTCGTGGTATCATTGTAAACCGCGCCATGCACCCTCTTTGCTATTATATCGTACACAGTGATCAGCGCATCTCGCAGGCAACTAGAGCCTTACGAGCGCTCCGCACAGCATGCCAATCCCGACGAGTGCTGCCGAGAAGCCCCAACGCACTGATCCGCCCTGCGCAGAAAGATCGAAGGGGCTTCCGTTGCCGATGTTCGTTGCTTTTGCGGTGGCCGAAGAGGCAGGCGAGTCCTGTGTCTGAAGCGGCGCGGCGTCGGTTGGCTCAGCGGCGGGCTCCGCGTTCGAGGTCGCGGCGGGGCTGGCGGTCGATTTAGTGTCGAGTGTTGATGTGATCAATTCGCCCGTGGTCATGGTACTTGGGCCCATTACAATGGGAATCAGCACTTGCAGCGTGTTCCCATCGCCGTTTGTGGTTGTCAGTGTGACTGTGCTTGTGATGGTGCTCTCTAGCTTATTTTCTGCCTCCTTGGTCGTCTTGTGACCTTGTGTGGAGTGGTCTACCTTGCGCGTAGGGGACGGAGCCGCCGAGGTCTTCGTAGCGGAGGCGCATGCGTAGGCACTGCTCATTATAGAGGCAGGGATTTCATCCCGAACGGCCTGGCAGTACATCTGCAAAGGTGCAAGGAAGCTTAGGGCGACGTTCAGTCCGTCCGCGTCACAGGACTGCACCGCGCATTCCACTGCACTGGTGAGGTAGTCGTCATCTTGGCTGGACTCGCATATGCCTGGTCTCGGGTCAGTCTGCGCAGGACAGGTGGGTTGAAACGAACTGACAGCTCTTGGAGCTACATCCAGCGTCTCCCAAACATCTCTCCCAGCAGCTTGGCAGCCCATGAACCCAGTCCCACCCGCCTCGGCCATGCGCGAGAGCACCTGCAATCAAGTTCGCCGCCAGCACCGACGCGGCTGCTGAGCACCGCATGACGAGCAGATAGAAGGAGCGTGAAAAAGAGCGACGGTGTGGAGAGAGACTCCAGCTCCCGGCTGCCCGCAGCTCACCTGCTCGCGCTGAGCTGAGCCCCTTCGCGGTGCCACGGCATCACCGCTCGCATTGATCGACACGAACTCCGTCGATCCCTCGGCGGCCAATCAAGCGGCCTGTCTCGTGAATTGTCGTATTCCGGGCTGCGCTGGCGTTTCAGATTGAGCGGATCAGGCACTGTTTACGACCAAACAGCCGCGGCCATTCACCAGCAGCGCCGCCCAAACAAGCGTTAGCCTGTCGCAAAAGAAACTGATCATCGAAACGGTGCGAGGCTGGCCTGGGACGCGTCCGTGACGCAGTTGCACGTGAGTCCGTGTTTCCTACTATCATTTTGACATGACTATCGCTCGTGTCGACGTACAGCACACAACTTCATCTACTTCACGCTTACCCACTCCACGCTGTTCTCGCCTTGATTGCATCCGCCGCCTTTTCTGCAACCGCATACACCGTCGTGCAGATATGTGTCGCGGGCAGATACGGGATTATGCTCGCATCTACAACGCTCAACTTCCTTATTCCATATACCCTCAGATCTGGCCCCACCACCCCTCCATGCTCTTCTGGCAACATTGACGCAGTGCCAGAAGGATGCGCGAAAGTCGGCACGAAAACGCGGCGCAGATGAGCCTCAATATCCGAATCGCTGGTTACGTTGATGCCGGGAGCGAGCTCTCTTGCTCCCAAAGATGAGAACGACGGCAGCCCATTGAAGTGCCGAACAAAGTGGACCATGGCAATCGCCACTCGAACGTCGATTGGGTTGGAAAAGGTGCGAAAGTCAACAACAGGTTCACTAAGCGGGCTGGTAACGTTTATAGCCACGGTCCCGCGGCTCAAAGGGCGCATGAGCACGCCTCCACCCAACGGACCTGCGCCGAAAGGGAATTCGTACGCTGCGCTGTCGTCCCTGGACAGCCGCCTTGCTATGAGTTTCTGCTGGGCTTTGAATCCATTGATAAGAGGTTGCTCGTATATTGCTGGCAGGTACGGTGTTGCGTCCTGGGTTTCCACTGCGTTGACAATGGACTCCCATGTTTCGTTGGCCACTGTTTTCAGGGGCAGAAAGGCGGCTTGATTCCCACGCGCTACGGTGAACGGCCCGCTCCTGTTTTGCTCGTACTCCTGTTTCGCATCTTCGAAAAATGTGGTGTTTGTGAGAAGCGTACCAACAGTCGGCCAAATCGTACTCTTCGTCCAGTTCCAGCTTACCCCTCCGAGCGCATGATCTTGGAAATTTGCACCAACTCCAGGAAAGTCCTTCCTAATTTCGATCCCAGCCGCCTCCAAAATCCTCCTAGGACCTATACCGGAGCGCTGCAGAAGCCAAGGTGTCCAAATCGCACCAGCCGCGAGGATGACCTCGCGCTTTACAGATACTGTGATCCGTTCCATTGAGCCACGTTTAACAAATTCTACACCGCTAACTTCCAAGCCTTCACTATCTGTAAACAGCACCTCGACCGCTCGATACCCAGTAAGAAGATAATAGTTCGCCCGATCTTTGTAGGCATCATAGTGCGCCGTCCTTGCATAGCTCCTCGTCTTGTTCACAGGATCCAAAGGACTTGGAATGCGAAGCGCTCCAATAGCATCCCCATTCGCGGCTTCTTTCGGCTTTCCCACGTCAATATCTTGAAATGCGCGGAACACGTATTCCTGCCCCGGGAACTGATACGGCGGAAAGCCTAGCTGGATCTCTCCTTGCCCTCCATACGCGCTTTGAATATCCCAGGTATAATTGTACTTCTTAGCTATATCTTCTGAGGGTGCGTTGAAAGTCACGCTCTTCTTGAAGTATGGAAGAATGCCATCCCAGCCCCAACCTGGGTTTCCGAGTTCCTCCCACGCGTCATAGTCTGCTTTAGATCCGCGATCGAAGGTCATTCCATTCACGCCTGAGCCGCCGCCCACGAGGTACGCTGAGGGAACATTATTCGTGCGGTTGTTAAGGCCAGAGATAGGCAACGAGGTGATGTTATAGTAACGGTCCGGATGCGGTAATTGCGCGTCCATAGGAATCAAGATTCCTGGATCATTGTTGAGGGGTGCGAATTCGATGACAAGAACTGAACCTGTTGTCGACTGTTAGCACTCTGAGTCGAGGATAATGCGCGGGTTGACGAACGGTTTGGGTTCTCTGTTAGTCGGTTTGCAACCGTTAGGCCAGATGTACCCCCTCCCACTATAATGTAGTCAAAAGTAGTATTGAGTATCTGCTGCTCTGATAGCACGACTGCTTGTGCCACTGCAATTACAGCTGGGAAAATCAAGTTCATCGTTGGTACCATGTTTCCTGTCGTAGATACTTTCCTCTCGAAGTCGAGCCTCGATTTCAACAATTATTTAGACAATGACAAATGCAACGATACACTTTGCCAATATAACATTGGCAGAAGCTAATAGAAGGCACCAGCAGTCCATACTTGAGCAACTTCGCAGTCTTCTACATACTTTTCTCCAGGGCGTACCAGCATCATTGAGGTGCGAGCGGGTCTAGCTCGCTCCGGCATGCTGCAACTACAAGGGTCTGTTACCAATGAAAACACATCTGTGTGACGATCTATCGGTCAATGCCGGGTAAATGGTCATAGTTATGCATTTAATAAGTGTAGGGAGCGGATAGCTCAATGAGAGACGTTCTTGGCTGGGACTGGTTCGTAACTAGGCGTAAGTAAGACTGACAGGGCGTAAACTCGATATTCGCAATCGGGCGAGTATGCAATACAAACAATCAAGCCGTACTGGAGATGAGATTGGGAACCTGCTATGAGCAAAGCTCTTAGATGTGTGATCATCATAGCAGATTCCAAGCAAGAGCGCGCGGCTTCCCAGCTTCTAAGCGACCGAAACACTCGCGCACAGGTGAAAAGGGATAGGACGTGCCGTATCATCACATATGTAGCGTAAGAGGATCAGCCGACTCTAATATATGCCAATGAAGAGCAAATGCACATGATACTGCTGTGTAACTCACCCACGAGCTCCAACCCAGCGGTTTCCTATTAAGGAATGGAGGGCTTTACGAATGTAGTACGAACTTGGTCCCATATATCCGCGTGATCATGACATATGTCTTTCTCACAGCCATAACGTTGTGCTTTGCTGCGATAGGTGTCGAGTGTAGACCAACGAGTGAAACAGGTGAGGTTGAAACCGATCAAAAGACGCAGGAAGTGAGACTGACGCAATGGAGGCTACAAAATGAGTAGAGACTTCCAAGTTAGATTCAGTTACGGATGGTATGACCAAGAAAAACGACCACAACCCAAGCCGGGACGAAAATGACAGCATGCCAACGCTGACAAGAAGCATCGGTGTTTGTTCATATGTTACCTACCGCCCCTCGTCCAACACTCTCCGTAGATTACATTGGCATCATTTGGTCTTAGTCTATCCTAGTCAAGCCAAGTCTTCGGCGCGCAATTTGAAGTCGTATACAACCGGACGACAAAGACAACTTCCCCAATTTCTGCAAGTGTGCATAGAACTGCACGCTTAAATATACATGTCTATGGAGAGCATCACACACGCAAGTGTGCTATGCCCATGCTAAATCGTACAATGCTACAACCGTACTCGTACAAAACACATTAACATCAGTAAGAAGGCGGGATGCTGGTATCTACAACGCGCTCTCCTCCTTATGTCTTGCCCTTCTAGTCCAAGTCATCATGCAGTCCCTCCCACGGCTTCTTGTCCTTTTTTGGCCATAGGCCGGTGAACCTTGATTCCCCGTCGTTTCCAACGGGCATATTCTTCGCCCTGTCTTCTTGATCCGAACTGAGTTCGAACTTTCTCATCCTCTCGCCAATCCGAGGATCGATGACCATGTCATCCAACCACTCCCTTTCTCCTTCACCATCTTTCCTTTCTTTTGCCGTCTTGTGCCACTCAGGCTCTTCATGCGTGAGCAACCGCTGCTGTTCCCATTGTGTTCCCTCATCATCACCCCCACCAACTAGCTCGGAAGATGTGTGATAAGGTCTGTACGCGCCAAGCACAGCGGCAGCAGTTTGTCGGCCCGCTTCGTCTGCCACCTTCCGTCGGTTGAGGAAGCGGTACATGCGGATCGGAAAATTGAAGAAGCCGAGGAGGTGCGGGAGGGCGACGGTGGTCGAGGGGCCAAGAGCTTGCGGGCTAGTAGACGGAAGCTGCGCTTGTGAGTACTCGGCGGTTGTGATAAAAGGAGGAAGCTGCTTTTTCTTCTTCGGCTTTATCTCTTCTGCTTTTGGCTTTTCTGCTTCTGAGGGTGTGGGTGATTCATGGATGGTGGTCGGGGAAGCGTCGTCGGTCGAAGCTGGGAGAGTAGACTCTTCTGGAGATGTCGGTGTGGCAGCTGGCGGAGCTTCTGGTGCAGGTGGTGCAGGCTCGTATAGGTCTACAGAAGCAGGAGGATCCAAAGGACCCAACCATCCCTCGTGTAAGCCTCTAACATACTCCTTCCATGTGTGTCTCCCGACTATAATATCACCGGCCGGCCCGTCCCACTCCGTTATGCCAGCTCTCAGCCTTGATTCCTCTATAACGTCTTTTGTGTCAATCTCCGGTTCCTCCTTCACATGTTCTCCTCTCTTCCACCTCAATCTACGTATCCTCTCCGCCAACCCTGCCCTGACGTCGCCCTCTCTTCTCCCCTCTACCGCATCCCAATCCAGTGCCGCCGCAACCAAAATCGGTTTTACGTATTCGTTGAAATGGTCGCGTGCAGCTACAAGCCCATCTGCCGGCGGTGCGGAAAGGTACACGGTAAGCTTACGCGGCATCTGATGCATATCTATCGGTTCCTTCGCGATGTGTTCGACAAGCTTTGTCCACTTTTGCTGTATGCGCTTCTTTTCGCGACGGTCATAGATGACGGCGGCAGTCCAAGACCCGGTGACGGTGAGGAATATCATCCAGTTTCGCGAAGGTAGTCTCCATCGGAAGTTGGGCAAGCCTAGATAGGACGATGCGTGAGCGTAGGTAGGCAAACATAGATGGGCAAAAGGAAGACGCACCCATCATCCTCCACACGGGATTCGGAGGCTTTGGCGGTTTCGCGGCATTTTGGGATGGGTTTGGGGCTGGCGATGCTTTCGCATCCGATTCAGCCATGCTGTGCGAACGTGCGGTGATGAATACAGACCTGTCTCAATCGGCGCGACAAAAAGTTAGACGCGGAGGCCGGGGTTACTTCGGAGCGGTTTCCATCGACCCCTGCTTCGGATCCCTGCCATTCACCGCCGTCCCACTAGCGCTACGAATCGCTAATGACAGCAATACCCCCACACACGACCAAAAAATTGATTGTAAGGTGGGGTGTCTTCAAAAAAAGAACGCTTATAACGTTGCTGGCGGTACTGGGAATCGAACTGTCACGACAGTCAGTACTTTTGCTCATTGGATTGATAGATCCTCTCGAGGAGAGGGCCAACCTACCCCAGGCTGGCGCGGAATTATCATGTGTTTCCACAACGCGACGTCATACCACTAGACCATACCACCGTGGTATCGATTTTGGTGAGTCGCTAATCACCTGATTGATGAGTCTTTGTGGGATAAAATCAATTATATAGGCTATTGTTTTTCCTGCTCTACAGTCGACACTCCAATTTGCGAGTGGCCAACACCTCTGTGCATATGTGTCATCGCTCCGACAGGGCGTGCAACAGAGGCGAAGATGATTGGCATGTGCGAGGGTGAGCTCCACTTGGACGATCCACTCGGCTCACAGTCCTTTACTCCCCCATTCCTGATATTATTGCTCAGACGAAAATAGGAAGTGTCACATATCGCTTCCTATAACGATTGTGTTGCACAACATCGAACAGTTCACAATAAATCCAGGTAGGTGTTCCTATCGAATTACCCGAATGCATTATATTGCACGCCTCAACACCGTGCATCTCCCTGACGACTATATACATAAGACAAAGCCCGTTCGATTGCTCTCGTCTACGTTATCAATACCATGAGATAACTGTCCATTCCAAATCTTGTCCCAAACTGTTGAGATTCTCCGACCACTCGACATATCTGCAAAGTCTATCGGCGTTCCGGTTTTCATCCGTGTACCTTTTGCTTTCTTTTGATCATACACCTCCTGTATAATACATAGTCTTATTGCTCTTCGAGTACTCACCAAGGCCGGAACAGACTCCTTCACAGCTCAAACTAGTGGGTTTCTGTGCTGTGATATCTGCCTCACTCAGCTACTCTGATGCCGCAGCGTCTTGTTCCTCTTCCTCAACGTCGGAAGTGATGACAAGATGAGCTGGTGTCGCGGGGGATGTATCTCCATCGTTCGTAGTCGGAGCGGAAACTTCCATTTCCTTCTTCGAACGATCACCTCGACCGGCCTCAGGCGCAACTGGTGTAGCTTTTTCTGCACTCGTAGTCACCTCTGGCTGGTTTTTACCCTGGCTGGACTGGGCCGAACTATCCGTAGGCGTAGTCGTGACTGCGTCTTTCTTGGGGCGACCCCTCCCACGCCCAGCCGTAGTAGAGCTTTTTGCAGGTGCAGTTGAGTTTTCATCTTTCCTTGGTCGTCCTCTTCCACGAGTTGTGGTCTTCGGGACCTTCTTGATAACCGATGTTGAGCTCTTGGGACGACCCCGGCCTCGTTTCGCTACACCAATACTTTGCGGTGTCGCCGATGACTCAACTCCCTGAACGTCTTTCTTTGGCCTTCCTCGACCACGGGTTGGGGCATTAGGATCCTTTGGTGGTGCTGCAGGTGCATTCGGGTCCTTTCTGGGACGGCCGCGTGGACGCTTCGTGGGAGGCGCGTCGCTGCTTTCAAGCGATCGCTTCGTGGGAGTCTTTGTGGGAGACATTTCGCGCGATTGTTGGTGGGATTGCTCGTTACCCATCCGAAGAGGCAAAGGTAGAGGTGGTCGTGATCTCATAGAGCTGGAGGACGCGTCTAAAAAACGCGCTTTCCGATTTAGTGTAGACTCCCAGCCACATGTTTTGAAACCCCACGATGTATCGCGAGGATAGACATAGCCATCTGTTGCAAATGGCAAGACCGGACGGGTAGAATATGCGTGGATTGTGTTTCAAGTCGGTGTTGTTCCTGGGCATGTTTGGATGCAAACAAACACCACAGTCGATCCAAACCTGCTGTGGACCAGCCAGAAGATTGGGATTTTTCGATTTTCCATCCTAGTTCCAACCGAAGGCGAGTTCTTGGGCGTAGCTGCTTTGGACGATCACCGTCTCGAGCATATCAACACGCTGCTCCCGAGCTTGGAGGATGGCCGACACAATCACTCCCAAGGAAAACGCGCACGCGCCACCGGCCCGCGCAACTACCCCGCCATACCGCAGCTGCCCCTCACCTTGACGCGCATCCTCTCCCAAACGTTGCCAAACCCTTTCGTCTCGTTCCCTCAAGCCGCCGCCATGTTCAAAAAGGAGTATGGACTGTCACGTTCCCACGTGGTTTTGCGGATTCTTTGCTAACGGGAGCAGCATAACCTCCGGCGCGAAGTCCAAGGTGAAGTCTTCAGTGCAGCGCACCATTCGCCAGAAAGTGCTGGATACATATCCCCTTCTCGAACCTTACATTGAGGACATCATGCCCAAGAAAGAGCAGCTTGACCTCGTAAAATTGTGTGTACTTCTGCTCATTGCCCCACGCGCGCTCTCAAGGCCTTTTCACCTATGTTGATTCACTACATCGCTGCTAATGAAGACATCTAGGCCCGACCGCGTATCTCTCTACACCCTCCAGTCAACCCCGCTCTTCTTTCAACACATGGATGACGCCCTCCTACCACATCTCACCATCGTTCACCGCTACCCAAACTGCTTCCCAAGGTTGCGTATCGACCGTGGCGCAATCCGCTTCGTGCTCTCGGGCGCAACCCTCATGGCTCCTGGCCTGACCTCCCCCGGCGGCCGCTTGCCTGGTGATGCAGACGACACGGAAGGAAGGTACGGGAAAGAGGAACTAGAAGCGGGCACGCCAGTCGTCATCGAGGCCGAAGGGAAAGAGACGGCATGCATGGTAGGCGTTCTGAAAGTGGGGACGGCGGAGATGAAGAAAGTGAAGAAAGGGCAAGCATGTGAAGCGGGGCATTATCTGGGAGACGGGCTGTGGACGCTGGCGTTATGAGTATAGTACTGCAGATGTGAAGCGGTTATATGCTGGCGAAGCTTTGGTGGGATAGACGGTGAAGAGATGCTAGAGATGCGAAGGAAAGATTTGGAAGGCCATGTGATTTGCATATTGAACCTCATCACGGTGGAAGAAAGAAAAAACAAGACCACCGTCGCGAGCGTACGCAGTACGTGGTACCTTAAGATACTTCGCAGATGTGAACTATAGGAGAGAAAATCCTGAAGCAATATACCTCTGTTTCTAAGTTGCCATTTACATCGAATGTCCTGGGTAAGGTAGGTAGGTAGGTAGAGAGAGAGAGAGAAAGAGGGTAGGTATAGTTAGACGGTTTCCATTACGTTTCCCACTGTGTATGAACAAAGGGATCATCCTGTAAGGAGCAGACAGATGACTGGCTGTACCCGGTTCATATAAAAGTCCTTAGGATAACACCGGAGACAGGTTGATTGCGCGGCGAAGACTATAAGCAAAGAAAGTGGTATGATTGTTGGTTGGTATCATTATCACCGTCTAGTCGTAAAGCGACGATCTGTGCCTCGCCTTTCAAGATTCTGTCTAGTTAAACCGCTTCCCCCAAGCTCTCTCACGATCATCTCAGCTATGACGAGCCATCAGCTCCTCGACCAGCGCCCCCTCGACCAGCTCCACCCATTAGATTCCGTGCCCTGTACGAGCATGTTAGTAATCGTTTGTAGGAGAATGCCGAGCTATCGGAAGGAAGGAAGGGGACTACTTGTGACTCACATATCTGCAATGTTAGGATCGTTCATGATGGATGAGAGGTCGGGCATCCCACCGCCTCCACCGCCTCCACCTGTGAACCTCTCAGCCATCTGCCTCATTCCTGGATCGTTCATCAAATTGGCTATCATATTCGGATTCTGCATCATCTGCTGCACCATCGGGCTCTGCATCGCCTGTTGGATCATGGGGTTGTTCATCAAGCCCGCGAGGCCGCTCATATCACGGGGATTATCGGTTTCACCACCTTCTCCATTTAGCATGCCATTCAATGATGAGAGATCGGGCATCCCACCAGCGCCTGCCCCGGGTACACCACGTGGGGCTTCCGACTCAGCAGCACCGACGTCACCACCTTCTTCTTCGTATCTTTTCTTCGCCGTCTCGTAACCGCGGCGCATAACGTCCGATCCGCCACCCTCGGCCTCCATGCCATGCTTGTACGCCTCCATAGCACCCTTTGCGTCACCGAGTGCGAACTTCGCGAAACCGAGTCGTGAAAAAGCTTTTGAGTAGGTGGGTTCCGCAGCGAGAGCCATTTCAGCGTCGCTCTTTGCGTCGGCGTGGTTTCCTGCGCCTGAGTGCGCGGCCGCACGGTTTGACAGGTAAATTGGGTTCAGCGGAACGATATCGAGAGCGGCGGAATAGTGCTTGACAGCAGCAGCGTAATCCTTCTTCTTCATAGCCTCGTTCCCCAAGCCTTTTAGCCGCTCTGCCTCATCCTTGTTCACACCACCGGGCCCAGCTTTCACGTTATCAGATGACGGTGTTTGTGGTGTTGCAGGTCGCGCTTCAGAAGCCGAGGAAGACCCTTGCGTACTAGCCGTCGTCTTGCCCTTGAGTTTCTCATATACATTGTATATAGCGAGGAGGTTCTGACCACCGAGAGCATCCTTTACGGCATCGCTGTCTGAAAGGTCGACTTTGAAGGCTTCGCCGATGCAATTGGCAGCTACTTCGAGTTGCTCTGCATCTTCTGCGGCGACAGAGCCATCGGTCTGCGACGTCTGCAAGAAATCGAGAATTGCAAGCGCAAGGCGCTTTTTGGACTGGGCGGAGGATGCCTGGAGCTTTGTCAGAAGGGAACCCGCGGTGTTTACATCATGGCGGGGCTAGGTGCACTTGCCATGGTGGCAACTGACGGGTGTCGAGATGGAAGAGGCAGTGAGGTTTGGATCTGGCGGGCGGTTGCTTCGAGAGTGTTTGTTACACAGGGGGCCGTGCGTTAAGTTATTGATGAGCTTTGAGGGAGGAGGCGGCGGATATCCGATGAACTTACACGAAGCTTCGATTCACGGTTCGCGGGGCAGCGCCAAGAGCACTAAACTGCTTTAGAGCACCTGCGCAATTCTACTCAAGTCACTTCCGCTCTACTTGCAGACGGAGAACAGAACCATGATCGGCTGGTTGAGTCTCCGTATCACGACTAGAAATTCTATACACTGGCTGCCCGTGCAAGACTAAACTTCGCTCCAATACATCAATCTCTCCTATAACCAGCCTATGTATCGTATATCTTATGATGTAAGTAGAAGGAGAAGTCTACTCTGTTCCACGACTTGCGACAAGGGGGTGTAGAAGCTACCCAGACTCTAACATGCGCATTAACTGATTTGTCACCCTTTAATCGACATCCTCTTGCAGGTCCAGTGTATCTTGAACTCCAGGGCTAGCATCACCAATCTCGCTTCGTCGCCATATAGATAGACGACTAAACCTTGAGACCATCCAAGTACGCAGTCGCTCACAAAGTATCGTAATACCAGTGTTGTCGAAATCCCGAACTGCCATGATACATGGTATAAGCACAGCAGCCCTAAATATGATGTTCTCTAGGTGGGGATGCTTCTTGAACAAATGCTTCCATATTCCTTCTCGGAACATAACAATAGATACGAACAGCTTCAGATATGGTCGAAGTTGGCATGCTGAATCTATGGCGAGTCGACGTGAGAGTGGATGCGGGATGCTGACATGTGCTACTTGTACTAAGACAGTGTACAGTGATTTGTCATTCCAGGGAAGTTCTTCGATGATACAGGCTGTAATCACTAACACTTCGTTTGTACTTTTATGTGGGCGAATCGGTAGCATACTAGCTGTTTCACTAGTAGAAAATGTACTTCCTGACACGTGAGGAGGTAGGGAGACTCGGTGGGCGCTTTTGAGAGTGATTCTGTTCTCTTGCCGTCTTAGATTCAAATCTAATAAGACGCCATCAGGAAACATTGGATGATAGTACCAAATCCTTAGAGGGTTTGTCGAACGGAGAATTCCTGTGTCTCGATAGATTTCGGAAATCTTTGATGAGTCGCGAGCACTAAACCCGGCGTATATCATCTGAGAATGGTCCACGTTTAGTCCATAACATACCAATAAGGCACGAGGAAGAGCTATATCCCACCGAATGTAAAGTTGTTTCATTTGGTACCCATGCTTGTCTAATGCGGGTTTGAATGCCTCCGCGGGTAGCTCAGTATCGCTATAAATTCTTGCATACTGCTTACGATTTAAGCGGAGGACAACGATAGCGGGTCGCTTGTCTATCATTCCATATCCTAGGAGAGCATAAAACGCGTTTGGGAGTGCTTCGAAGGGTACCAGCGGCACTTCAACTTTAATGCCTAAGTTAGTAAAGGACATTGGCGTAAGGTCTTCCGCCCATCTTATCTTCGAAGACCTCCATGGAAATCTCTGCATTTCATCCATTTCAGTCCTGTACTCAGCGTACTCATCAGCATCTTGGCCAGGACTCGCGAATGATGCAAACAAGTGGGGGCCACATGCAAGGAGACCGGAGAGGGATCCGCGTGTGACTGTGTTGTCGCTCCAAGCAAACAAACTATGATCTGTGGAGTCTTGCATGATCTGCATTTGCAGTCTGAAGAAAGCTTGCATGCCTTCTCCATATAGAAGAGGCATCGAAACTCCAAAGATACCGAGCAGACAGTATGCCATATCTTCCATGCGGGTGGTGGTCCGTTTCGATGCCCATGACATTCGTTCGGCTATCGTATATGAAAATGGATTGAACCGTTCAAACACCGAGGGGTTGGATATTCCAGTCGCTTTCTCGAGGGATTGGAATAGCCCCGGATCAGCTTTTGCTCCCAAAAATGCCCAATCTTTGGAGTAGAAGTCGACCTTTTTAGGTGCCAGTAGCTCCTGTAGCGTCCAGCCTCTTGTGAACCACATACTTTCCGTAAACTCCGACTGTGTATTCACATCATTTAGATATGCATAACAGACCTTCGCTCGTTCATAGTACTTATACATCGAGTTGATATCCGCTGATAATTCTACGTGATTCGTCTTGTCAATGCAGATAGTGTCGACCCAAAGATAGATTAATCCCTCTTCTAAAGCTTGACGACCAGCAAACCTGATTTTCTCGATCCCTTTGCTCTTGTGGGCTGTCCCATCTGTAAAGGTCTGATAGGTGGGCTCAGCTCCAGTCTCGAGCCACCTGTGAGATAAAATGGCATAGGGCGGATACTTTCCGTAAAATTCTTCTAACTTTACGGTTGTACAGTTGAGAAGCCTCATTTGGGGAGCAGTGCAGTCCCAGATCGGAACTGTTGATACAGTGGGTTTTCGTACTGCTTATCTTGGGTTTATGCAAGGAACCAAGATTCGACGCAGCGCTGGGTGTGAGACGTATCGGTTGAACCAATGTTATAAAGCCTACTTGCATGCAGATGTGGTAGTGTTGGGTTTTGGAACGGCTGGTCTTGCGGTTGTTTGTCAGGAGGCAGCAGGCTACTGGTGCCTGCGAGGGATGGGTGCTGTGCCACAGCGCTTCGCTAGAATAAGCGCTCCAGACTTCTTCTTAAGTTTCATCCCTGCATATGGGAAAAACTTGACCTATCTCGTCTCCGAGTGTTATGCGGTAGCCCGCAAAAAGAACAACACGATCTCGATTCACACAAAGCGAATGGTCAAGGAAGCGCTATAGGCGGTGAGTGTATCATGACAGACGACAGTGACGTTAGAGGAGCCGGCTATAGACAATAGACATGAAAGTAGATCCCGATATGCCAGAGAAGTAGCATTGAGGACACTATTCCATGTAGAGCGTTAATAGGACTAACAGAGACGGTGACTTGCAGCACGAATGGAGCATCGCTTACATAATCAACGACGGGCGCTCCTCCGACCAGCGAGCTCCGCCATGGGAGCTTGTCGTGGCGCCCGTCATCACCACGCAACCACACAATGGCGTCGCGCACCCGCCTGGTCGCCTCCACGGCTTCAGGTCTAATACGAACCTCACGACCGACCCTCTTGTCACGGGCGGCGGTCCCTCTCGCCATCCGCACCTTCACCCAGACGCTCTCGCCCGCCGTCCAAAATACCCCGGGAAACCCGCTGTCCTCCTTCATCACAGCCAACTCGCAACCCACGTACTTCTCCACCTCTCGAAGACTTCCAGCCAACACGATCATCCGGTTCGTTCCACAGCAGACAGCATGGATTGTCGAGCGCATGGGCAGGTTTCACCGGATACTGCAGCCTGGCTTGGCCGTGCTGCTTCCCATCATTGATAAGATCGCATATGTTAAGAGTCTGAAAGAAAACGCGATTGAAATACCGAGCCAGAGCGCGATCACGGCGGACAATGTGACGTTGGAATTGGACGGCGTGCTGTATACGAGGGTCTTTGATGCTTATAAAGCAAGGTAGGGAACCACTCCCTCCTCTACTCATGGCTGCACGAGCTAATGCAACGGAACAGTTATGGAGTAGAGGATGCTGAATATGCCATCTCACAGCTCGCACAAACGACGATGCGAAGTGAGATTGGTCAACTTAGTCTGGATCATGTGTTGAAGGAGCGCGCCAACCTCAACGCAAACATCACCGCCGCTATAAATGAAGCAGCGCAAGACTGGGGTGTTACCTGCCTACGTTACGAGATCCGTGACATTCACGCGCCCGAGCCCGTTGTTGAAGCTATGCACCGTCAAGTGACTGCGGAACGCTCCAAGCGCGCCGAGATTCTCGAGTCAGAAGGCCAGAGACAATCAGCTATCAATATCGCTGAGGGAAAGAAACAATCCGTCATCCTAGCCTCCGAGGCTTTGAGGGCCGAGCAAATCAACATGGCAAGCGGAGAAGCCGAGGCTATTCTCTTGAAAGCGCAAGCTACAGCTCGAGGCATCGATGTCGTTGCGCAGTCAATTGCTCAAGGCAAGGACGCCGCTCAAGGTGCTGTTTCCTTGTCTGTGGCGGAGAAGTACGTGGACGCATTTGCGAACTTGGCCAAGGAGGGTACGAGCGTCATCGTGCCCGGAAACGTAGGCGATATCGGCAGTATGATCGCTAGCGCCATGGCAGTCTACGGCAAAGTGAATGATGCGAATGCGAGAGGTGTGGCGGCGAAGATGGTTCAGGGCGGTGAGGATACCGCTGCGGGCAGAAAGATTGCGGAATTGGAAGCTGAGCTCGAGGCTGTAGAGAACGATACGGGACATGTGCAGAATGCTATTAGCAAGGCCATGGACCAGCGACTAAACAAGAAATGAGAGGTAAATCACCAGGAGGTGAGGAGAAACTTTGCAAGAAGGAATCGTATAGGAAAATGGAGCAATGGACGTAGTGTACATTACCACGCTGTATCAATACGATAGCAAACATTGAGTTTATTAGATAGGTCGGACAGGTTAAAAGTAAGCCTCTGTTCCAGCATCGGAGTTCTCCTCTCCGTCAGAAAGACTCCGCAATACGAATGTTAATAGCAATTACGAGAATTGAACCTCTCGCATGGCTACTGGAGCCGCAAAATTCATATGCAATCGTTTGTTCCTTCGTTGATATTCTTTATAACCATGCTAGAGGGATCGAAAATAGCATGGGGTATTACAGCTTAAAGACCCTCTAAGACTCCGTCAATCCATACCTAGCTTCGCCACGAGCTCAGCGATTAGATCCGCTATCTGAGACCCTTCTTCCCATAATTTATCATGGTCCATGGCTAAGTCCTTTATCTCTACGACCTTTGCGGGCTCAGTCTGGCCTTGAGCATCAATCCTCTGCACCCACCCTTCCTGCAGATACCGCTTCAGCATGGCGTCCCTCTGCTGCGGCTCAACCAACTGATCTTCTGCACTGTACCCTAACAGGATGTATCGCCCCCACAGATCCCTAGTATCAAGATGTGTAGGTGATACAATCGCATAAGCCTGAGGGTCTGCGCCAAATGCGCCAGCAATGATAGAGGCGTAGATGGCAGATATGGAATCAGAGCAAGCGGGAGGAGAGTGAGAGGCAAGGAAGAGAGGGATGTCGTAAATACCGGCCAACAAAATCAGTCCTTGCAGGGTATCCTGGATCCTGGATGGTGTGCCCTGGTTCGACCCGGTGGTGTTGGAAAGAAGTGGGAGATGCAGCAACAGCGTTGCGCCGCAAGAGTGTCCGACGCCAATCCATCTTTCTACCTTATACTCCCGAATCAAATACTCTAGCGCATCTCTTACATCTCGTGCGTGTTCCGGGTGCTGTACATTCCTATCTGGGTCTTCTGGTGAGCTCGGATCTGTTGCATGATTCTCGTATTTCGAAAGTCTATAATTGATGGAGGCGATCCCCGCAATATGTCTCTGATGAGCCAACTCTGGATGAGTTTTGACGAGGGAGCGGAGCGTAGGAACCGCACAGAGAGAGTCCTGCATTGGATCGCGCCAGGCGCCTCCGTGTACGTAGATGAGCCATGTGGCTGCTTTTGAAGTATTCTGGTTCTCTGGCAGCCAGATGTCGAGTGTTTGGTGGCGCGTGGCGTTGGATTTGTATGGAACGGAGGCGAGGTGTTTAAGATATGGAATTATGGGATCGCGGGAATACATGGTCGGTAGTGGGGCTGATATTGCAAAGTGTATTCGAGTTCAACGTATAGCAACGAGGCTTGTACAATGCCGTGATAAACGAGCGGTTCGCGAGAGAATTCAGGCGATCGATATAGAGTGTGCGACAAGTTGTGGCCTAGGTCGACACGGGTAGGACTTATCGTTGCGCGGTAATGTCGTCGGCCTTATTCTTTCAGCGGGGTTGTCCGCATGATCGTCAGGTACAAGCCACTACACTAAGGTCTGTTTATTACGTCGCAACACCACGAAGTAAAAACCATTGATCCGATATAGTTTTAATTCATCTTACGACTATTATGTAACAATACCTAAGATCAAGTATCCCAATAAACATTATGCATACAAGCATCAGTCCAATGCGCCATATAATGCACGACTAGAGGTATCTTAAAGGATCGAACAGTAGCTACCTAACTAGGCTACCCAACATGAATTTTAAATCAAGCGACGCGCGACGCGTAACAAAGTCAAATCGGACAAATTGTTTACAAGAAAGCAGCGAGAAGACCGGCACCAAGGAAGCCAGCAGCGACCTGGACGTTGGCAGCAGCACCAGGGGTGTTGCTAGGAGCAGAGCCGGAGCCGGAGGCATCGGAGCCAGTGGGTGAGCCAGAGGATCCGGACTCGGAACCTGTGCCAGATGCGCGGCCGGTGCCAGTAGTCTTAGCACCCGAGGAGGCAGTCTGAGGAGCACCGTAGACAATGGTGGTGGAGTTGTTTGCGGAAACAACAACCTGGGTGGTGCTGTTGCGACCGAGAGGAATGACAACAGTGTTGATACCAGTAGGAACGGCGGGGATGGTCACGAAGGCTGGGAGAGAGGTCTCGAGCAGCGGGATGGAAGTATCGGCGTCTGGCTGAGCAGGTTGCGAGGTCTCAACGGCGGGCTGGCCCGTTACGACACCTCGAGAATCAGTCTGTCCGAGGAAGGTAGTCTGAGGGAAGGCATCGACGGAGGACTAGTCACTGTTAGATGGTGTTTGTAATTCGAAACTGGGCACAACTTACAGAGGGAGCCTCAGTGACAGACGCAGCAGACGACTCAGCGGAGGAGTCCTGAGCGAAAGCAGCAGCTGCAAGAGCAGACACGAGGATGAAGGCGCGCATTCTGACAGTTGTGGTTTGTTGGGATTAAGGGAAGTGACTGTTATATATTATGGAGTGATATTCAACGATGGACTGGATGAGAAGTCTAGTAAGCGACGGGATGGACCAAGTGAATGGATGAAGGCTCAACGCACTCAGGAGACGCGTCGCCTTTTATTTGAGCCCATGGGGCCTCCAACCTGCAGGCGGGAAAAGCTCCCCCTGTTTTCGCTACCCTGCGCCACCCTGGCCTGGCAACGGCGCCATCAGGGGGCCCCAGCCAATTATAGGCCCGTCTCGTCCGCGCGCTCCAGCCTTTCCGTGGCGATGCTCGCTTTGCTCATTTCTCTTTCGGAGGTCGTGCTAATCGAGCTGCTGGACGCGCCGTTTGCTGTCATTGCTGCCCGGCGTGCGGATGGTCGAAGCAGTGCCATTGCGACGAAGGGTGGCGTCAGCCTAGCCGGTCATTCAGTGGACGCCCATCTGTTTCAGGCAAACACAGCTGCTAGCCTAGAGAGACGCCATGCTCCCTCGGAAACGCACAGTCGACGTATTGGTTGTGTCGTGTCGATCACGAAATCACGGTCCGTAAGCACATAGAACGAGCCTTGCTGCCACGGCCCCTCTCCCGGTTTCCCCTCCACCATAACAATATTGCTGAAGAGTCATCCCTCCATCAAGACCTCCTTTCCAGCAATTACTTGGAGTGGATTGCATTACGATGCCAACGGTCAATACGCCTAATAATAGCCACTAATCCGTTCCACCTGAGACTTAACCACTACCATTGGTGCGTGTGGGGCACGGTCGGGCCATAGCTTGTGTGGTGCCACCGCGAGTACAGCTGGGGATCGCGATCGTGCAGGTGATTGCCACGCTTCCAATATTTCAATAATTCGTCGTGCTTCTTCAATATTCGACTCGTGCTTTTATTCGATGCTGAAACACAGGAAGGTGAGGATGGGTTGCAGGCTTACGACGCTATGTTATAGTGGGTGGGGATGGTGAAGTTCAACCGGAGCCGAGTACGGTACGAGGCGCACGCCGGAAACGTGTTACCACAGCTCGTGCTGTGTCGCCTTGTGCTAGCCATTGTATGTGAGCCATTGAGGTGTCGCGGATTCGTGAGCGAATGCACAGACAATGTGTGTTGCATTGAAGTTTTTTCGGGTTTGTATGACAACACGGAATTCCATCTCCACATCTAAACTCAACGGTGGGGAGTGGTGGGGAGTGGTGGGGAACTGGATTCCCCAACACGACACTGAACCCGACGCGGACTGAGAAGCGAACGGATAGCCTTGTAAGCCGTGCCTGTATCTCATTTGCGAGTTAGCGTCCACATATGCGCACTAACATGGCCGAAACGCAAGTCCAGCCGGCCTGTGTATTGTCTAACCCGGGGTGACGCAGTGTCTTTACTATACCTCGAGTGACCAACGATGATCGCGAGGGTGCTCTCGACGAAGTTAAGCATGATACGGTTGACCATGCGGTCATCGAATGTTTGTCACGCTATTGCATTGTGGCATTCGGCTCTCTGTGCTGATATTCTTTGGACGTTCGACTTGAATATATTCACAACTTACCTCACTTTGACGTCGTTTCATACCTCAAAAGCACATGCTTCCAGTTCATCAATATCATACCCCCTTACCATTGAACATACAGCCAGCAGCCGATTGTTGCGTTCTATAATCTCCGGTAGCATATGCTTTACCCTTGTTGACCACTTTCCCTTGTTTGTTCTCCTCCCATTCTATGCTCGTCAACCACTAATAGCAACGTCGTTGGGGTGTGGATCAATCATAATAAACAGGATAGCCGTAGGCTTGTAAACTCGTAAACACACGAAGAACCCCGAAGGTGGAAAACCAGGCCTCAGAGCGTCCAGTACCACAGACTCCAGCGTATCCAACGGCGGCATCTCGTTCTTTTTGGTACTTGTATACATGTGTACCGTTTTGTAGCCATGTACATTATTTCCGAAGAGACGGGATGAGGGACGAATTCGAGTCGAGGAAGACTAACAGGTCGAAGACTGGTGGCTCTCCAGGGTGCTGTCTTACCTTTTTAGTTGACGTATGTGATTTTCTAGAGGCTTGCTTTGCTCGTTATCGTAGCCCCTGCCTCGGATCCGTTCTTGGTGGTAGTCACCTATAGACCATCTCGTGCTTTGCACGGTCCGACCTCACGATCGAATTTCCGTAATTTAGTTAATCAATCGCTTCGTGCGCGCTACTGTAGAATTACATACTTGTGATTTAAATCATGCTCCGCTCTAGTGGTTCTTACCAACGCAGTCAGATGTAGCACGTGGTTGGAAGCCATTCGAGTGTTCTTTGAAACCTTTTCGTTGGGGTCCGCAGCAGGTTATACTACGCCCTTTTTAGTGGGCATAACAATGTTTCACCATTCATAGTGGGACAGGGCGGTAGGGTAACAAAGGTGGCATCTCGTAGGTACATCAGTCTAAGGAGACAACATGTTGGCTAAGAACAAATTTCGCGAAAGGAATATACTAGCTGACACAGTGCTTAATGAGGCTGGACTCCATCGCATAATTATCTTAGAATAAGATTGTTAGGATATCTAACTTCGCTACCTATACAACTTGATTAGAGTAGATTGCTCACGTTCGGTCACGTTCATGGGTGAGTAGTGGATGCTAGTTTTGGACAAGGGCCTCGGGAAGCCTCTACCCTCGTCTCCTTCTGCACCACAACACAAACCAACGTCAACCATTCACCCACCGCATAATGTATCCTTCAACCACACCACAGACCTTTCAACCATTCGTAGTTAATATAATTGAACCTATTAAATTACCATCAAAGCACACCGTGTATCCCAAACCTTCTTCCAATAACGACATACTACCAAGAGTGGATTCTTCGCCATCAGCTCAACTCATCTCTTAACAACTCGATTAGTAATTTGAGGTGGGCCGTCGTGGTATCTACCGCCGGGTGCCGCATTCGGGAGATCAACACAAACGAGGCGATCTTCACGGGGAAGTGGATTAAACTGGGAACCTAAATTTGACGATGTCACAGATGCAATACAGCACATTATCCAATTTTGGAGGAAATACCCATCGCACCGAACCAATTTGTAAGCCATACGACAGCCATTTAATTATTCACAAGAAACCGCTTAAAATTTCGCGGAGAAGTTGTCCTAAGCGCATTTCTCAACGTATGTAGTGTAGTGAGTGACGGAGGCTCCACCGACACATGTCAGCGGCTAGCAGATCCACTTGGTTCCGCAAGCATCTGGACGCGGAGCCTATACGCTAGATCATTGTTACATTTTAGCACCCCATTTTCTCGATGTTATGGCAGTTGAACACTTGAACTTCGTCTCTGTGTTGGAGTCAATAGCGTTTCATTTCACGCCGAGTCAAGAGATACAATATGCCCCTTGTAAACGTGTAGAAAAATTTATAGATGCTGTGTAGAAATGACGTGTAGAATAAAAGCCTTACCATTAATGTTCGAACGAGCTAGCTTACGGCAATCGGCAGATCAAAGACTAGGTAGGGGAACCGGGCTAGAACTAACATACCACCGCCAGCACTACTAATATGGTACGGCCCTCCGTCTTACAGATTGAAAAACGCTTAATCTTGTCTGCACTCGGGGAACTATGATCGCATTCTCTGAGTGGCGATGCCTTATGGTCGCAGTGTTTACCACAATTGTGACCATCTTTTTATTCATCACTTTGCACCAGAGTAGTACGACGGAAGCGATTCGCGTCCGCATCGGAATTGGACAAGACCACAAAAGCACCAGCTACAGCAAAGAAGACAACGACATCTACCGTACTGGAATAGGATTCACGAACGGCTCTGTTCCTGTACTTGCGAATGGTAAAGAAAGATTCGCCTACGTCACTTTCCTATCTGGCACTGTTGGTCAGGGGGACGATCTCGAGGACGACAACTACTTCGTTGCGACGCGCATTCTTGTATGGCAGCTTCTACACAAGCCTGAAACGCGCACCAATGGTATTGATGTTATAGTAATGGTGACGCCGTCCGTCTCCGAATCGCGTCGCACTCGCCTCGCAAAGGATGGGGCAATCATCCATTCTGTTAATTTCTTACATGTTGAGAATGATGAGTGGATACATGCTGCTCAGCATCGATGGGATGATGTTATGACAAAGCTGAGGGCTTGGGAGATGACCCAGTATAGTCGTATTCTCATGCTTGATGGGGATACTATGCTGCGTTTGCCACTGGATGGCGTTTTCGACGATCAGGGGGCGGAAATCCGCGAGACGAGACAGCTCGACAATATCACCACCCTTAAAGGCGAAGCGCCTCTGCCGCCTGAGTACCTCCTTGGGTCTTTATCAGAAGTATGGGATAGCACGCACGACTTTCCTCCCAAGGATGGTACAGGGCTCAAGAAAATAGGGAAGATGAACGCAGGCTTCATGTTGCTTGCGCCTTCGCGCATCACGTTCGATTACTACCGCTCGCTGCTCAACATCACTAATGCGTTCGATCCTAAATACCCCGAGCAGAACTTGCTTAACCATGCACATCGGTGGGACGGCCCGATGCCGTGGGCTGAAGTCAATTACAAGTGGAACATACGATGCCCAAATGAGAACGATTTTGCAAAAGGTCTTGTAAGCATGCATGAGAAGTGGTGGACTCAGCCATATTTATATGAAAATCAGAAGGTGAAGGACTTCTTGAAGGCGCAAAGATGGGAGATGAAGGGTTGGTACGACGCATGGGATTTGAGGCATGCTTGAAGAGACATCGCAAAAGAATTACGGGATTCGGATTACAACGCCGCATTAAAGGTTCTGAGTGATGGTCAGCAAGCTTGTGCCTCAATGGGCATTCCGTCTTTTATGGGACATAGCAGCAGCAGCAGCAGCAGAAGAAGAAGAAGAAGAAGAAGAAGAAGAAGAAGAAGAGGAAATGAGGAGGGGGACGACGATGATGGTGTAGACGATAGCTAACTAGCTCCTTGCTTGAAGAAGGATAGATAGTGATGTGACCGCGTAAAGAGCTTTATAATAACATTGAGTTGTATTAATTAAGTTTAATGGATAAGACTTTGTGCCCAAACGAGTGTGTCAGTCGTAGTCTCTTAGCTAGTACTAGAGATCTTGGTACAGCGTCTCACGTTCTAGTATGTAAGCACATGGACAAAGCATGGTGTATTCAGGTATTCTGAATCCAAGCTACAGAGAAGTAAGACAAAATAGAGAGCCCTCTGCCATCGAGATCGGTGTACGCCACCTACAAGAGATACAAACTAAATACATAGATTATAGATAGGTAAAACATTCAGTTGCTGGATCTTGTGAACGTCTGATTCATGTCAACCACATTACGCCCTGAGGGAAGCCCTGTGCTTCGGTCTTCCCGCCATGTATCCTTTAACCCTTGTATACGGTCCAACAGGCTGACCAGTTTGCTAGCGCAGGTGTTAGTAGCTTCGCTTCCCTGCTCAAGTGCTTCAAGCAAGACGGCTGACTCGAGTTGTATCCAGTAAATGCCATTGTCCAGGAAGCAGATATCCTTAACAAGACTGCGACCGTATTCGAGCGCACGAAAACGTAGGACTAGGGTGAAACGTAAATCGCACGGTAGATATGCGAGGACGAAGCTGCCTCGGCAAGCCCATCCATTTAGTCCGACGGAGAGGAAGATCGGGGTAATACCTGCTGCATTAGCTGCAAGAAGGTCTGCAGTGATGGTTTTGGTGAAGTGGAATGCTGTATTTATGTAGCTTTGGCGACATGAATCTGAATCCTATGAACTATGGCTAATGGCTGGTGCAGACAGATAGCGGGTTTTACAGTGACTACTGGCATGTAGAACTGCGTTGTTGACATTATCGCCATTGATGTGCGATAAATGTTTGATGATCTTTCGGCCAAAGCATGGAAGTCCTTCTTCGACAGTATCGCAACCCGCTTTCCACAACTGAGGTTGCGTGCTGTCGGATGCCGAGCGACAACAATGATACTGGGTGGGTCTTGTTGTCCTGTTCGAGTTGCTGTTGTCAAGCGAAAGCGCATCGGTAATTTGTCAACAGTTGGAACGCCATTACACGTTTTTTGGTGGCTAGCTAATGTGTAGATGCATGCGTAGAAGTGACCGCACCCTACGGAGAACTGCCACGGGCCCCGAGGATCGTGTCGGTATTGATGGTAATGATGAACAAGTACGTTTGCGTTCTTGGCAAAGAATGAGCAGTCTGTGTATGCACGCCACGGACATTGGTTCTGGAACAGTGCATTCAGCACGGGTTGGTCTGAGGTGGAGAATAGCTGCAATATACGAAGCAAAACGTGCACCACATCCTCTTTGGCAGGGTATATTCGATGTACCGTTGGGTGTAGGGGAGTCTCTCTCAATAACATCGCCGGGGTGTGGCTTGTACAATGTTGTGCTAACGCTCGGTAGTCTTTGTGTGCGTGTTGCTTCTTTCGGCAAGTCTTGAACGGGCAGTAGAACGGGCCTTGAGTTGGTATTGGTTGTATACCGACGGAGGACGGGGATGCAGCGGCTTGGCTGCCCGGGGGACTGGCTAAGTCGAACCTTTCTGGTATAGTGGGAGAGGGTGTGGTCTCTTCTAGATGGGAGAGATGGGGCTCAGCTGCATTGTGCGTGTCAGGAGGGCCAGCAGAAGATGGTGAAGGTTGTTTACTGCTTACTTTTTCTCATTTAGTGGGTGGTAAACTTACGTTGACTTGCGGGATGCAGAGTCGAGTGACTTTCATGATCTTGCGTTGACTTGTGGGGTTCTGAAGTAGTTGATGATTCATAGTCTGAGTAAAACACTGTACTAGAAACTTTCGACCAGGCATATATCTGATTAATGCCGCAGCAAGAGTCGTCGTGAGAATCAGGCACTTCGGGTTTTGAGAGCCATGAGTAGATTCAGAATGGTTGTTTGGTGGGTGGTGTAGAAGAAAAGAAGCAGTTAATCTGATGGTAGGTTCAAGAGCGGGGCAATATATCGTTTTTTTTGTGCACTAGGGATAAATTTGGAAAGTACATCCTTGAGATTTGCATAATTGGAGGCCACCCGCAATCGCTTTTCATGGTGTGTGCAACACAAACGCACTATAAGCCCCGATTCTGGGGCCAATCGTCTCAGAAGGTAACCGTTAGTGTATATTTATGCGTGCTTCCGAGATATACGAACCATGGTATTGAGACATCCCCTTATCAACAAACACATTGCCCCTATCAAAGGGCTCGGAAATGGTGATATCCGAAAACGTGGTCGATACCGCCTTGTAGGATGCGTGAAGGACGAAGGCTTAGGGTGACCAAGAACGGTAAGATTGGAAGAGGCTATATTAGGTGTCTATGTATCTAAACTATGTGAACCATACATTTTACGGTAACTGTTCACAAGTCTTCGGTTAGTATATCTATTCATCATTCCAGTGTGTATAGCCTCATTAGAAAGGGTTAAGAATTGTCATACTGTAGTATAGTGCATGTCTAGATGAGCTACAGTTTGGAGAAGAAAAACGTGACTTTGATGACATTAGCGACCTATCATGTGGAAGCGAGGGTGCATCTTGACATAGTACTCAACCTGCGCTCGTCTCAGGCAATGCTGTCTCTCACCTTCCACCTCTTTCTTATCCTACGCCTTCATAACCTCCGTGCTCTCAAAGGCCGGAGTAGAGCTCCCAGAATCTAATTCCTTCTTCTTCTTCCCAGTTCTGCCTTGTATAACCATCCATATCTGCATCACACCACCATCGTACAATGGGTAGAAGATGGCAACCACCAACGTAAACCATAACCAAACAAGCGAAATGACTATCCAAGCCTGAAAAAGGGACTTGGAGAATGTCATCTTCGCCCCATACATCGGCAGCGGCCAAAGCAGCACATGCCCTACAATGGTGAATACCGCCCAACCTGCAGCCCACCGACTCATACGCTTCATATACGCCACACGCTCAGGCGTAAAATATGCTGCGCGCTCCCGGTCGTCCTCCACTTGTCTCCTTTCAATTTCTGCAGCATCCAACATCCCGGAAGCATGTTCTGCTCGGACCCGCTTGATGTCTGTGGCAAACACCTCCCAGTCGAATTTCTCAGGCCACACCAAGCTGGTGATGATCGAAGTTGGAAGCGGAACAAACATAGCAGTAACACAACCGAAGAGGCACGGCATTGTGGAGCCCGTAGATGCGATAGTGATGGCGCCGAAATACGCGTATGCGGTACCGAGCCAGACGGAAAGTCCGCAGGCCATACCCAGAATGGGGGCGATGGTGGCTGCGAGCCGTGTTTGGCGAGACCAGAGGAGGGATAGGAGCGTAGGGACGCAACCGGGATTTGTGAAATTTCCGAGCATGTAGACGAGCCATGTCTATGAATAAATTAGTTCATGGGTTGGAGACAATCGAGACGTAAGTCTGTCAAAGTATGGTGATATTAAAGGACTGCGAAACGCGTACCATGTCAACACCACCACGGTGAAATGCGGTGGCAATGGTGGAGATAAAAATAGAGGTGACGACAACGCCAATGTGCGACCAACGAATAAGGTCTTTGTCAGTAGCCTTCTTGTTAAAATATGTCCCATAGATATCAAAAGAGAGAATTGAGCTGGTGGCGATCATCTGTGCCGATGCAATGGAAGTGCAAGACTGGTCACTAGTGAGCAATGTGTACCTTGCCTGAGATGGAAGAGATCCTCACCATGAAGATGACCAGAAGGAGCGCCGCGGCGCCCCCTTTGCCTGCTACCGTTTGCGCAACATATGGCAGCACCAATCCGGCCCCAACATCGGCTTCACTCATGGGCTGTTTGATTTTAGTGACCATTAAGGCGATAGGTTAAATCCTGACTTACGTTTGGGTATGTCGGCCATGCAGGTGTATTCTCCAATGCTAAAGCTGCGAGGCCAGCGATAGTACCAAAAGCCCAAGGTACTGAGAATGAAGCAACTCCGCCCAGAATGTAGCCGGGTACAGCAGCCGCAACATCGGCAGAAAAGCCCTTCTGCCAGAATCCTGTATCCATGATGACTGCTCCAAAATTCGAACTAACGGTGTTAGTTTATTCCTAGTGAATGCTAGCGTAGAAAAAAGGTACATACACTACATGCAAGATGCCAAAGTACAAGCACTCATCACTCCGCATCGTCAAATATGAACCCTTGTAATTTCCTTTTACAGGTTTGTCGATACTAGCTTGGATGACTGCATCGTAAAGCGCTCCAATCGAGCCGATCTCCTTATATGTAATGATCTGTATTGCTCGATCAGTAAACTGAGACTTTTGAAGTATCTATTTATATACCTTGATAGTCATCCACACTAAGATAATCATGATGATAGTCGTGTGCACGTAATCCGTCAAGAACGTTGCTTTCAATCCGCCGAAGTACGTATATATCGCGACGCCCAACGGAAGGAGATAGGTGCTGGCCGTTGCATCCATACCCGTCAATGCTGTGATCGCGGTACTTGCTCCCAGTACCATACCTAAGTGACTAAGTCAGCTGTGATACTCATTGAACTCAGAAACCAACTGCTAAAGGCTACACTTACTTGAAAATATGAATGTGTTATTTAGCAAGCAAAGGAAGATCCAAAGAACATGGACCTTGTTTCCATATCTGACTCGAATGATCTCGAGCATAGTATGTGCATTCGGAGCTTTTCGCTTCGTTTCGATGGAAAGAAAGGCCATTAGGCAGATCATAGTAGATGCAGACGCTCCCCACCAGACGCCTAGTGCCAATCCATACCGGTAAGTCAATAGAGAACCGGCGAGCAATGCGGTACTGTATAGCCAGGACGCGATAACGGCAGCAGACGTCAGACCCGTTCCAACACTGCGACCGGCAACCATGAATCTGTAATGCATTAAACAATTTGAATCCATCAGTAATCGAATAATCGTACGTCTCGGTAGATTTGTTGTTCTCGTTGAAAGCACGTTTCAATGCATTCGTTACCCATAACATGCCTTTGCAAATCAGCCACACGATAAGAAAGTTTTAGGTGTGCACATACCCAAGGCAAAAGCGACGCCGAGCCCAACGACGACTCCATATCCTGCACCCTGTGGTAGAGGAGCCTCAACAGTAGACATATTGTGGCTTGATCGGAATATCAATCTGATGGTATATAAAATGAACCTGTTGGACCACGACGAGAATGATAATATTTAGGTAATGTGCTGCAGGTTTGTGCTAATATAGAGTGATTGGCATTAAATTTCCAATGCGATTGCAACGCAAGCTTGCTATGATGTGATCGAGGTGACAGGGTCCAGATGCTTGTGCATGAATCAGAGGAAGATCTTGAGGAATCGCCGGCGAGTCGACTGTGGAATAGACCCGCATAGTCTGTAATCAGATTAAGGCTTATCGTGGTTTTGGTCTCCGAAGATTTGGGTAAGGCCAGTTACCAGGATTCTACACCCTACAACTAGCCAGAAGGAGCGTTATGCGTTTGGAGGAACGGAAAGCAGCCGAATTATTGATGGTGTTTCGGGCAAGGGGATCCTAAGCACTGGTTCAGTTTTTACACAAGGTTTCAGACCCCGATATTGTGGCAGTAACGTCGATGTCATTGCCTGCATGGTGCTAAACCAACAGCATCTCCTCTGCCAATCTCAGTACCATTCATTTACATCAGGTAAACTCTTGAGTTAGATGAGTGAAGTTCGAAATTCGGAAGTCGTGTTCCGTAGCCTGATGTCGTGCTTGCAGGCCAAGATGAGGTGCCAACACCATAGAATACGCTTAGTTCGAGGTCAGAATGGAGACGGAGAACAGCGCAAAAAGAAACGCAGATAAGCATCGTGGTAGGGTTTCCATGCCATAGCGCCGTGGCTGCCGAGCGACTGGCACATGGTTGTTCTTTGACGCGATTTGGTACTGTTATGAGGTGCGCACTTGCGCATAGGCGGAACAGTAGAAGGAACGCTCGCGGGCACAAGTACAAAGTTGTGTTTATTATGTTCTGCTGTTCGATTCCATTCAACGACCGCACATTTGAAAATAGAGGAAGTTGAACTGCATTTGGCAACCATGGGCGACGCAAGCGCACCACCGAAGAAATGGATCTTGAATGCGTTCACAATGAGCACGCCAGGCCATCTAGCTTCTGGTACAAAATGCCGTGATACTAAGTTATATATTGAAACTGACCATACATAGGACTTTGGCGCCACCCACGTAATCGTACGGCACAATACATCGACATTGAATATTGGACCGATCTTGCAAAGATACTGGAAGCGGGAAAATTCCATGGGCTGTTCATTGCGGATGTCCTTGGGCACTATGGGGTCTACAGGGGCGCTGGTAACATCGATGCTGGCTTACCTGGAGCGGCTCAATTCCCTATAACTGATCCGTTCATTCCAATCAGTGCAATGGCGGCGGTCACGACACGGTTGTCGTTCGGCATCACCGCGTCCACGACGTATGAGAATCCTTTCCTGCTTGCCAGAAGATTCGCAACGCTCGACCACTTGACGAAGGGTCGTGTAGCCTGGAACGCCGTCACGAGCCACCTGGAGAGCGCAGCCAAGAATGTCGGTCTCGAAACCCAGGTGCCTCATGACGAGCGATACCAGATGGCGGACGAGTATCTGGTAGCGACGTACAAATTGTGGGAAAGTTCATGGAGAGATGATGCGGTGGTTAAAGACGGGAAACAGTACACCTCGCCGGGCCGTGTACGATACGTGAACCACGAAGGGTAGGTGCACAGGAGGCAAAGGGGAAAAGAGCTGACCTAGGTTGATCAGAAAATACTTCAAAACGGCAGGACCGCTGACCACTGAACCATCAATCCAGCGAACGCCCTTCATCTTCCAAGCTGGTGCTAGCAGCGCAGGTAAGGCGTTTGCTACCAAGCATGCTGAATGCATGTTCCTGGCGGGCATGGATCCGCAGGCGGTGCGCAAGTCGGTGGAGGATATCAAACAGAAAGCCGCGGAAAACGGGCGCGACCCCAACCATGTCAAGACGATAGCAGGCATTTCCATCATTATCGATGAAACCGATGAGAAGGCTCAGGCAAAGTACCAGGAATATCTTTCGTATGCCGACCTGGAAGGATCATTGACGCTGTTTGGTGGTTGGACTGGCACTGATCTTTTGACGATTGGCGACGACGACGATCTGAAGTTTACAGGCCCCGGTGCCATCCAAAGCTTGGTGTCGACCTGGTCGGCCACGATTCCCGGCACCGACAAGGTGAAGTGGACGAAGGCGAGGGTGGCTAGGGAGCTGGCCATTGGAGGCCCGCATGCGAAGGCGATCGGGTCCGCCAAAACGGTCGCCGACTTCCTGCAGAAGTGGTTCGACGAGTCTGGCGTCGACGGGTTCAACATATCGTATGCGATCAATCCAGGCGATTTTGAAGACATAATCAAGTATCTACTGCCGGAACTGCGTGCGCGAGGTCTATTCTGGGACGACTACGAGGCGGCGACGACGAGGGAAAACTACTTTGGCGACGGTAAGGGGCCGCGGTTAAGGGACGACCACCCGGGGTCGCAGTACAAATGGACTGCTGAGTGAAATGTGTTTGATTGATAAACATGGTATCAGCAACTCGTATAGGATGCATATGCCACCATGCGTCACATGCAGCTGCGAAGAGTAGTGCGCCCACCATAGTGACGAGTCCAGCCCGTGTCAAGATCCATCATTCCAGTGCATCTCAGGACCTAACAAGCTGAGAGTTGGATTATTCCCTTCATAGAGAGTTGGATTATTCCCTTCATAGGGTTGCAAGGTATGAGGGGGCTGGCCGCGGATGGTCAACCTCCGGCCAAGACGAGTGCATCATCCATCTCCCCCACTTAGCAACCTCGCCCTCGCCCTCGCACAGCGCCGCCGCTTACAAACTGCCCGACGATGTCGCAATCACTGGGATCCCGCCGTAGTCGCCTGCTCGCCCTCATGTACGCGGCAAGGCCAAGCCTCGCAGCCGCCTGTCCCCCATAGCCATGCCATTCACCAAGCCCGTCCTCATCTCGGGCGGCGGCATCGCCTCGCTGCTTCTTGCCTCGACCCTGCGCCGCAGCAACATCCCTTTCATCGTGTACGAGCGCGATGCATCGCCCATCTTCCGAGCCCAAGGCTACCGGCTGCGCCTCTCCAACGAGGGCCTCGACGCCATCGAGAAGGCACTCCCGCCCGAGAAATGGACAAGGTTCTGGGACACGTGCGGCAAGACTGGCGGCGCGGGCCTCGTGGCCATCGACCCCATCACCGGCGAGATAGTGAACGACGGGCGCGACAGCAAACCCACAGCGGCCCCGAGGGAGGTGTTGACGTCGCGCGACGGCAAGGTCGTGGGCATCAGCCGCGGCGACATGCGCAAGATCTTCCTGGAAGGCATCGAGGACTCGATCCGCTGGGGACACCACGTCAGGAGTTATGAGTTGACGGCTGATGGTGTGCGCGCCGTCTTCGCCGACGGCTCAAAGTCTGAAGAGGGCTGCCTGCTGGTTGGCGGCGAGGGCATCTACTCGTACGTCGCAAAGCAGCTGTCTGGCGGCAGGCTTAAGGTCTACGACCTCGGCTCCCGTGGCATCCACGGCCAAGCGCCGACCACCGCCTTCAAGGGCCTGGGAGAGGGTGTCTTTCGCCTCGTCGACGAGAAGACGGTTCCGGGCGGCAAGATCTTCTTGATCACCAACGTCCGCCCTGGGGATATGGACGACCCCAACGTCGAGTTTGGCTGGACCATGGGTGGCTCTCCTGGCGTTGTCCAGGCTCCCAATGACAACTACACATTGGTCGGCAAGCCCGCTGCCGACATAGCCAAGTCACTCACCAAGTCCTGGCACCCCCGCTTCAAGCCTCTCTTTGATAACATGAACGAGTCAGAGGCTGCCTTCTGGAAGATCACTTGCTCAACACCTGATGGAGTACCAGAATGGCCCAACGAGCCCCGCGTTACCGTCATCGGAGATGCGGTACACTCGATGACCCCAGCAGGCGGCATTGGCGCCAACACCGCTGTGAGGGACTCTGAACTTCTAGGCAGATTGTTGACGGAGGCCGGCGGTTTCAAAGAAGGAATCACAGAAGCATATGAGAAGGAGATGAGGGTGTACGCAAGTGAAGCCGTTAGGACGAGCTTTGGGCAGTCACAAGGATCGCTCGATACAAAGATCGACTTGAACACGACTATTGAACCGAGGGACGTATAACTCTGGTAAAATTAGTCAAAACAACCCCCATAGACGTTACATAATACGAGTTGCCGTTCATTCGTTTCTCCCCTAGCCTCGTTTCTCCCTCTCCCGTGTACTTTCAATACTGCATCCAGTGTTTCAAAGAGCGTGCAGAGAAAGTGTCAGTCATACCCTATCTAGCAGTGCAATACTTTTGCAGCCTAGCTCATATACAAAGTGGCTGTGGCCCATCCGATTTACTTTGCCGCCTCTGTCACCCCACAATGTTCTGGCAAAGCACCCATCTTGGCTTCTCTTCCTCCATGAACCGGGTTTCTTCAATCTTCGGGCCCCTATGCAGCACTAAGTCGCCTTGCCCTTTACAATCCTCCTCGGTCCTGCGACTCTTATCAGCAACATTAGTGTGATTGGAACAGCTATGTTTACAGAAAGAACCCGCATCCACACCGGTCTCGATCAATACGGTAAATGACAGCCGTTTCGTTATTCCAAATGGGCTCACAATAGCCATGCGTCTGCAGACCTACTGACCACCAGGCAGTCTCATCCATGCGTACGTAGCCGCACAAGGGAGTGTCATCGGGAGGGGGAGTGTCGCGGACCGGCGCCGCAAAGGCAGCACAAGTAGTCAGGGTAAGTGCAACGAAGAGCCGCATGGAGGAGCAGGATTTGACTGCCATGTGAAAAAGGATAAGAAGCTTTAGATGAATTGTTTGGTTTCGGCTGGTGGCCAAATTTCGGGGCAATTTTCTCGATGCTGCAATCTGCCTAAGTGGGCGTCAAGTCTCTAAATATACTTTTCTCAAATTCAGCGTCGGCCTTTCCAGGCCTCTTCGTAGGTGGATACGTCCTCACCGACAGTCCTGACAAAGCATTTTCTTACACAGACTACTCACTTCTGACTTTTTACACAATGAGCTACTTATGGATGCCTACGACTCGTTTTCGGGAGTTCCTCGTGGAACAAGAGTGCAACAGCAGATCAAGTTTGTCGGGTTCTTTTGTGATACAAAACTTGTTCTATTGGTGTGCACCTTGGCTACAAGAACACGGTCTGTCCTATCATCAACGATACCTGGGATCTGAGGTTGGATCTATTGACGTGTCCTCAGCCATGCGGTCGCTGCAGCTTGCCGGCTTCCATATATTGGATATTCACCGCTAGAATTAGTGCTAATCATTGCCGTCGCCATCCTTGTTGTCGCCTCCTTTTAGTTGGTTCTTGAATTTTCCAGTACCTGCCCTAGGCCTCAATCGATACCTTCTCGTCCTCTCATATTCACCTCCAGGTTGATACGGTAGGGCCCTGCTTACACGCGAGTGGTGCCACTGTCATGCAATATTTCGATAGCGCTGCACATAGGAAGATGCGGCTGCAACATCAGCGACAAATATCAGTCTTTTTCATAGAGGGCGTGATAGCTTGAAGATAGTACTGGATTGCGTCACAGTTTGGGTCTATTATTGGGGATAAAATTTTGTCTTCAAGCAGGATCATATGCTACTCCCATCGAACTGGTTTTTTCGACGCTAACAAACGCTTGCTCAGATCCTGTAACCGCCCCGCGGATCTTACCTTGTCAATGACCATCCTCTACATGCGAAAGGATAGCATGTCGACAATGAAAATGGCTGGTTGCACGCTGTTACGTTTCACGCCATTTTAACAACCAAATTTACGAAACTAAAACAACGTGCCTTTGGTCTGTCTTCCAGGCAACTATTAATGTAGCTGGTCATCGTAGTTGTTGTTATTCTGACCACAACCAATATATCACAAGTCACTACTACGAAGCTTATGATAGTTAAACCTTTATGAACCTTCTCATAACGCGCTACTTAACGATGTATTCTTGTATCCTCAATTAATTGTTCTAAAATACTTAACCCACTGTCATCGGGGTCAAATCTGTCTTCGCAAAGTCGAGGTCTTAGGAAGACACCTTGACTAATGATCGATGCCATAACTCCATAGCATGTTATATCTAAGGGAACTATACCATTATATTCTCGCTCTACTGCAGCCTATGCACTCAGAGGCACGATGTGAAATATCTTACTTGATGGACTCTCCATGTCTCCAAACTTCCTTGACTTGGATTCATATACGACAGCTCTAGACTCTTACTTCTTCCGTATAACTAGACTCTATAAAAGAAACGTACATGCGAGCCACATAGTTCCACTTTGCTCGAAACAAATAAGCAAATGAATCTAAGTGTTCGAAGAATAGTGATGCCTTTTATTCCGCTCCTCTATATCGTCTATACCGAATGTACAGCTACTATCGATCATAGCTAGGTCATATCTATTGGAGTGATAAGGACCCCAATCGAAATGACGGATCCCCACTATGTTGCCGTATAACCCAACGTTTATGGTAAGACCCGGACTACAACTGAGCTAATTACCCTTTGTAATAAACGGCAGACAACGCTTCTAACATACATAATATCCGCGGCAAGACTTACTATAAATTAACTATAAACCTTGACGTTAACAAGAGTAGCCCCTACTTGTCTTTCTCGATTTAAGAAAAGCGTTTTTTTTTCATGAGATGACTATCGCAATATCTATATAATATTAAGGAATATTCTCTCATCGTTCTGAGATCAAGGAATGCCGTAATTGAGGTATGCACTGGCCCTAAATGGCTTAATCTGAATTTACGCCGGGTGATTATCGTCCTCCGTAATTACGTACTTTGAAACGTACAGCACATTCTCCGTACCTAATAGTGGAGAAAACTCACCGGCCTTGTCTCTTTCCGCAAGCGGCGTCTGGACTACCCGGTTATTACCCGATGATCAAGTATCCACTGCTAATAAGACTAACCTGCTAAATGAGCGGAAAGTTGCTTGTAGAATTGGTAACAGCAACCTCGCTATAGTAGAAAGCGATCCACAGTCTTTTATTGCCGTTTGATTCTAGTTGCCAAGCATGCTATGTTCGAGTATGGTCCTTATAGCGCTCATATCGACCACTGCGGGGGAGAGATAGAGATGTGCCACGGTTGAAATTGAGGCAGTGGCAAACTGCGCTTTAGGCTAGCAATTCCATTATGTATGCAATATACACAAGGTCACTTTAGCTGCCCGCTGAAATCAGAATTGTCGGTATGAATACGTCAGGAGTTTGGACGAATGTATTGACAGAAGTGTAGCTGCTTATATAGCTAAGCACGCTATTCGGTCCCGTAGGTGATCATTTCCTACCTGAACTGATGTGCTGATCGCCTTTGTACAAAAGATTCGCCGATGAAGCAAGGTTTAACCCGTAGATAAACGACCGCTTGCGCGCTTGTCGCTTGCACTATCGAGTATGAGCCTAAAAGGATGGCTTAATATGCACCTTCGAACAGATGTAGCAAAACATAACCACATGTTATCACGCTTTTCTTAAGTTTTATCCTCTGCCACTTCTCGAAGTGCACATGTAGTATTCCGACACCTCTGCCACCTCTTCCCGCAACTCAGCATAATCGACAGATAGATACCACGTTTCCCTTTCGCATTCCGCATCCCTATCGATTGTCAACTCTCGAGAACAATGGCTCTCGTAGAGTACTCACCTGTAGAATGTGCAATCACAGTTCAAATCGCGATATAGGTTCTTTACCGGCGCTGCCTTCCCCAGGGAACGGCACTCGTCAAGACCGAAATACGTGTAACGCGAAGCCGATTTTCCGTCCAAACGATTTGCGAAGCCGCATATCCCAGTCGCAACAAATTGTTCCGTGGGAGCTGCAGCTACGAAGGCGCTGAAAAGAGCGGCGAGGAAAAATTCAAAAAGCATCGTAAGGCACACTGACTGGGCACGAAGTGTGTTGAGAGGGTGAGGGTAGAGGAGCATATGGTGAAAAGGCAGCGTTATTGTTACGACCGATGTATTCCCCGGTGTCGCCGGTTGGGGTTTGGATCCTTGCTGTTAATCTTGGAACTGCTCTAACAACGAGCCAAACATGGGACCGGGAAAGGTAAACTGAGGGAGAACGGTACCAGTCTGGTTTTTATTAAGACTAAACTATTCTGCGGTATAAATGTATCACCCGTGTTCTGTATTCGAGTTCGCATGTGAAAAATTTGGTGAAAGAAGACGCAACATGCCCTAGCGCGCGTCGATGACGCGGCCTGCCCCCGCTCCTTCAGGCTCTCCAACATATACTTCACGTCGGATTTGTGAATCGGGACACTTTCAGAACCCAGGTTGCTTTAAAAGACAGAGTTTATGGCAGCTGCTGGCTGAAACTCAGACCATGCAAATAAGCCTTCAGAGCTTGGCGTAATAGCCAGCGTGAAGGTCGAAAATAGAGTAGTACAATTTAAGTACGTACGCTCGAGCCCCTGCAATAATATACAGTCTGTGCGGATCCAGCATCTATGTCTATCGAATGGAATGGTTACGCGGCCCTTGAACGATGGTCTTTTTATACAGATCGCACAGTAAAATGGAGGAGATTTCAAGGCTGTTTAAAACGCCATAATGTTGCGAGATTTAAGTCAGATCTCTGTTCTTTAGTCATAGCTCATTCTCCAATTACAAGGGTAGATTTGCAATATCAATGCGCTGAGACAGGCTGTGATGTGGTATAGGCTGTAGTCCGAAGAACACCAACGATGCGATGTGGAAGTCATCCAAAAAGGGACAATGGTACCACCTCGTCCGCTCACAGCCCACTCACCCAGTTGTCTGCCTCCTCTCTATTATTTAAACCCATCTCTTTTACTACGCCTATTCGTATATCACTATTCATGAACAAGCACTTTTTCTATTACCATGTGAGATTCCATTCACTGCTTGGAGCTCGAATAGATAAGAGGCCTCACGGTCATAAGTAACGGAATCTTCATCAGTAAATGTGTCTTATCGACATCACACTGTAATTTCTTCTTTCTAAGGTTAAGCGGCCGAGCATCGTGAACTTGGCCTTGGATATTTTATAGAATTTCCTTGGCAATCATCAGATTAGCATGCGCACGTTTCCTATGCGTGTTTATTTACTAATGACTACATCTTGATTGGTGTAAAGAGAAATATGGGTACCTCAAGCCGAATACTACTGGAAACAGCTACAAAAATGTGTTCTTTGAGAGGAAATCACGAGTGAGTAGAACCACATCGATCTAAATGACAAGAAATTTAGACAGCTACGTTTGCACACAACAAACACGTGCCCTCTTCCGCACCCAATTACTTACGTACGAAGTGTCGACTGCGGCACAATGATGATTACGCAGCGGGCCCTTGGGTCACCTATCTATGTTCTATATGTGGCCAGCTTGGATTAAGCTATGGAAGATTATTCTAGGCCGTAAATGCAAACACATCATACCGATCCTTCCCTTGAGATAACATGTGATGAACTCATATCCCACATATCGAATCAGGAACGGCTGGCAGGTAAGATCAGTTTGAATAAACTGCTGCATCCGAATATCATAGCGATGCCTTTGGCGATCTATCTAGAGCATTATATGGGCTCGCCTGCGTCCATCCTGAGTCAACATGAAATACACGATATATCAAGTACAAGATAACCTAGGTAATCGTCGAAAACCATTTGTATGGATTTTACCAATCTATATCGAAACTCCAAATCATAGCCTGTCATGAAGTAGGAACTCAAACTTGCGCAATGCACTCAATCTCGATGACCGTCCCTTCTCCGGGCGCAAGCGCCTGCAGACAACTCCGCGAAGGCATTGGCTTCGGCAGAAACTCAATGTATACCTCGTTCATGGCTGCAAAATCCTTCATATCTGCCAAGTATACGTTGTACTTGACGACTTGCTCTAATGAAGAGCCGGAGAGTTCGAGCACCTCCTTCAAATTTTGAAGGACTTTCCTCTGCATACCTAGTTAGGAGCGTGGTATAGGAGCTGAAGAATCCGACATACTGTTGCTTGTTTGATCTCTCCTGTAGCTGTCTGGCCGGCGCAGAAGACGAGACCAGGGACCTTTACAGCGGGGCCTAGAGGACAACGTTAGGTTCTACTGGGCATCTCCTGGCTTCGAACTTACAATTGTGAGGCTTAGGGGGGAACTTCTCACTCGAGATGAGTTGACGGGACATCTTCGTTAGAATTGTAGGTCCGAGGGAACTCTGGGTGAAATTGGTCGTAAGATATGGAAGTCGTAAAGTATGGTAAAGACAGTTATGGAGGGTCGTATGTAGATGTTTGTGTAGGCTTGAATGTTGAAGAAGACATGAAGGGTGGCTTATCTACGGCTTTAAGTCTCCAAGTTTGCGGTCGTTGCGAGAACGGATGCGAATAATTGTGGCCAAGTGGGCATCGCAAGAGTGGTTGATGAGCGCGCACGGACCTTACGGACCCTTGTTGGGTGGGCTGGGAGGAGCTCCCCCCGGGGCTTCTCCACACCAGCTATCTGTGTGGAGAACGCCACCACGAAGCCAGCCAGCCACCCCTATCACTCAGTGTGCAGGAGGAGCGGATGCTCCGCCGGAATGGAGAGGAGCAGGAATGATAGCGGAGCTGCCCCGTGTGGAGATGCCGCTTGTCTCGGCTGGCTTGGGATGTGAACTGGGGAATTGAGCGGTCGTTCGATTGTCATGCTGGAGCGGAGCTCGTTTGAGGTTCTGGCACTTGTGTACCGGACTCTGGAAAAGAGCAAGCAGTGCGTAGGCGTTCGATATAAAGTCGCGCTATGGTATCCTAACATAGCTACATTAGCACGCACCACAATCAACCAGTCCACATTCTCTACCTACCAATATGGCACCTACAGCTCCCTTCAACCCACCAGCTGCCGACCTACCAGGCAAGCCATTTGTTCCGGAATGGGTTCCTCCACCCGTCACGCAACAAAAGGAGAACTTCGCCGAGTTGAGCTCTATCGATCTTTCATTACTCGATTCCGAAGATCCTGCTGTAGTCGACAACCTCGTGCAAAGAGTTAAGAAGGCTATCCGTGAGGACGGCTTCCTGTTTCTTGAGAATTACGGTATTTCGCTTGAACAGCTGCATCGACAATTCGCTATTGCGCAATACCTGTACAACAACATCAACGACGAAGACAAAGAGCGACTACTTTTTAGCCCGGATTCGGGGAATTGGAGCGGCTACAAACACCCCTACGGCTTCAAGGTATGTTTTCATCACCATCTATACTACATTGAGCGGTTCTCATGATAGCAGCGTCACCGTGGCCCTCCAGATGGCATCGAGCAGTTCAATTGGTATAAACCCGATTGGGAATCACTCGACCGTTCGCCCAACTGCGTCCACCCCTTTATGGATGAAATTCGCTCCTTCTGCAATTACCTTACGCAGTCTGTCAACCGCCGTCTCCTCACCCTCTTCTCACGCGTGCTCGAGCTACCCGACGATTACCTTTGGGAGAATGTTCAGTCACACGGTAGCCCAACGGGCGAAGGCTACTTCCGTCATGCCTTGTTCCGGCCCGTGCAGAAGTCCACCGAAGAAGCGTCCAAGGGTCTGCGCATGCATGGCCACACTGACTTCGGTCTGACAACGCTCTTGTTCAGTGTGCCCATCAGCTGTTTGCAAATCTGGGGTCAAGATGAGAAGTGGTACTATGTTCCGTACAAGCCTGGTGCACTCGTCATCAACATCGGCGACACGCTCGAGATTGTCTCTGGCGGTCACTTCAAAGCTACACGACACCGGGTATTCAAGCCGCCTGTTGACCAGCTGCAACAAGAACGGCTCTCCCTTGTTTTGTTCAACAGCTCGGTAGGAGACTTGCGCATGTCGCCTGCTTACGGTAAGCAGTCCTAGACTTTCGTAGAGTTGTCAAGAATGATTCTAACAATATATCAGACTCTCCTCTCATTCAGCGCGAAGGATGCGTCGAGGAACAAGGCATCTACAAAGAATTCAAGAAGCGAACTGCGGGTGGCGAGCTTGCACCTACGAACCGGCAATGGCGTGAGATACAGATATCAACTGCTACGGACCCGACTGATACTGAACACAACCGGGTCGGCGTGCACCAAACAATCATCGATGGGAAGCTGATGCACACGAGGGAGTACATGGGCATGAGGGTTGTACTTCCTGTATAATTATAGGAAGGATTATATTTAATGCGGATATATGGCGTGGCGCAAGGCTCTTTTTCCCTCTGGTTCTTTTTCTTCCTCTCTTAGATTTACAAACAATTTGAAGCCCTTTCTAGAATTTATGATCAAACTTGAATCCTTTCGCAATATACCTTTCTCCTTGTTCAAAGATCTGAATGTTCATCGTACTTGCGCAATATAGATATAGTGTTGAGATGGTCTTATATCCAGCCCCTGCGCACNNGGCCGCACGGCTCAGGCGCATTAAGTAGATATCCTTATCTGATCCGTACTGCGTACGAACATATAGAATTGTTTAACCCTAGGGAAGCTATTTCTGAGATAAATCCTGTAAATACAGTCTTTTAGCCTCATGATTTTCCCGTGATCCTGGGTATAAGATAGAAGGATTAATTCAACTACCACGTACTCTACCATTGAGATGGCTAGAATTAATTTACCTTCCAATTTTAATAATGTCTAAACAAATTATACATCTAAGACAAAATTTGTTGTTTCTTTTCGTGCCACCACGCGCGACATCGAAAAGGATTTAGGATAATACAACGTGATGCTGGAGCATTCTATCATGTTTAGAACCGAATATTCACGGAACCAAAGGAATGAAGCAGGACTGACACAGACAAACTTTTACTTAGAGAGATAAATTTATATTTAAGAAAAAAAGATAAAATGGCTATAACAGTATGACCTAGTCTTTCAACTCCGTGCATCTATACCTGCGTACCCGTATATGCAATGCCCATCGTAAACCATCGTATGAATAAGTATAAACCATACAGCCTCTACGGTGTCTTTGCTCCACCAGACCTCGCGATCTCAAATTCCGCCGTATACCAGTTTTGAATAGCCTTGGTGTCCCCGGTGATAGCCACGGTATCATACCTCTGCCTCGCCTCCTTCGCCGCAGTTCCATTGTTGACCATACGGGCAAACCATTTTCCGTGTTTCTTTGCCGCAGCCTCAATCTTGTCAATTGCGGCGACAAATTCTGGCTCGTCGCCCCGCGCAGGCACATAGCCTAGCAATGCTTGCGCAAGATCATTCGGTCCAATGAAGATGACGTCGACACCCGGAACTGCAGCGATGGCATCTACGTTCTCGACACCTGCGCGTGTCTCAATTTGTATCATGGTCAAGATGGTCTCGTTTGCAGTCTTCATGTACTGCGGTGTTGTGAGGCCGTGGGCGATGGCTGGGAAGGCGCTTCCCTGCCCTCGTATGCCGTGTGGAGGGAACTTGGAGGATGCGACGATTTGTGCGGCTTCCTCAGCATTGTTGATCTGGGGCACTAGGATGCCATGTGCACCTGTGTCGAGAGCGCGCTTGATGATATCGTGTGCGGGGCCTCGAATGCGGATGATGGGAGAGACGTCTAAGGCGGCGATGGCAGCAACACTGTTGTGCATCGAGTCGTCACCAATGTGTCCGTGCTCACAGTCTAGGATGATGCCATCAAGACCGGTTAGAGCCACGATTTGAGCTTGCCGAACCGATGGGATGGCGACGAAGGTCATCAGCGGGTACTCATTTGCCTTGATCTTGTTGAGCAATCGGAGGCGCGGGTTGTTGACGTCGGTGTTGAGGGGTGTTGTGTAACTCATTTTGGAGATGGCTGCCGGAATCGCGTATCGGTACGTAGTTGAATGATTTGTTCTAGATGGACTTGTTCGCAATTGATGCTGGAGAATAAACGAGTAGTGGGCAAAGGCAAGGTTAGCCACGAAGATAAGCCAGCATCAGCGTACAAATAGTACAATCTCTCCATGCCACATGCGGAGCACCTATGTGATGCTCCTGAATTCGGTGAGGAGCACCGTCGAGATTATTGATCTGCATGGTTGACATATGCAGGGTTTGGATGCCTCGAGTCGATGCCTAGTGGCGGCGGACCCACCGGGAGGAGCTCTTCGATGACTTACCGAGGGCCTGTGATTCGACACCGAAGACACAGATAGGCACACGCAGGTTTACCCCAGGTTTTTGATAAGCTAAACCGCTAACGTGCTAGTATCCCACCTAGCTGGGAATCGGGATCCGGAGGCCATGGGGCGCTCCTCCCTCCTTATCTATTGGATACTATAGTATCATTCATTGGCAGTGCGCTCAAGGGAAACATGAATATAAGTCTACCGATGTATGGACGGGAACAACTACTCCAGCAATTGCATCTCAATCATTGACGGCTCGCAAAGCTTGCAAGTTCTTTCGACTTCTTTACAATGGACAACGATACGAAGTCAGCCGACTGCGACATTGAGCTCTCAAAAGACGTCGAAATCGGGCGAAGCGAGACGATACGAGATGACAGACGACCGGAATCGTTGCGTGGTTTGAGCCAAGAGGAGATTGCGGCTCTCAACAAGAAGCTCGTTCGAAAAATCGACTTCATCATCCTGCCCATCATCGGCATCCTATACATCCTCAACTATATTGATCGTCAGAATCTAGCCGCAGCAAAGTTACAAGGCATCATGGAAGACCTCAATATGACAACCCAGCAATTCGCCACAGCCGTATCGATCCTCTTCGTTGGCTACCTGCCATTCCAAATTCCTAGCAATCTGCTCATCACGAAGTTTCCACGACCCGGACTATACATTTGCGGCGCAGTAGTAATCTGGGGTTCAATAAGCGCAGCGACTGCAGCGGTCCATACGTATGGGCAGCTGCTCGCCGTACGTGCTGTACTTGGAGTTGCGGAGGCCGTCTTCTTTCCGGGTGCCATTTACTATCTTTCGGCTTGGTACACCAAAACTGAACTCGGAAAACGCATTGCTGCTTTGTATATTGCACAGCAATTTGGAAATGCCTTTGGTGGGCTTCTTGCCGCCGCTATCCTACAGCTCGACGGGACACATGGCATCCGCGGATGGCAATGGCTGTTCATTATCGAAGGAAGCGCCACGGTTGGAATCGGATCGATATGCGCCTTCTTTATGCCCGAATTCCCGCACAATAGCCGCATCCTGTCACAGGAGCTGCGAGACCTGGCAGTATGGCGAATCGAATCAGAATCGGGTGCTGCAGAGGGAGCCGAGAAGGAGAGCGTGATTAAGGGCTTCGCGAAAGCACTGTCAGATCCCAAGCTCATTCTGCTCATCTTCTGCAACATGCTGTCGCAGGCACAAGGCTCCATTGCCAACTTTTTCCCGACACTAGTCGCTTCGTTGAACTTCAACCACACCATCAGCCTGCTTCTCACCGCACCGCCATACATACTTGCTGGGATCGTCTATTATGGGCTCATGTGGTGGTCGGATCGCAGGAACACGGCGTATCCGATCATCGTCGCCTGCATCTCGATTGCCTGCACCATGTACATCATTCCCATGGCGACGCAAAATGTCGGGGCACGATACTTTGCCATGATGGTGCTCCCGTTCGCGTCGGTCGGACCACAGCTCGTGCTATACAAGACGATCAATCTGCACCTTGCGCGGCCCGTGGCGAAGAGAGCAGCAGCGTCTGCGCTGGTCAACGCCATCGGAGGCACGTCTAACATCTGGGCTTCGTATCTCTACTATGCACCGCCACAGTTCTACGCCGCTTTTGGGACCCTCATGGGCTGCGCGTTCCTGTTCGCGGTCACGATCAGCGTGTACCGCTGGCTAGTGCTACGCGAGAACAGGCGCCTGGATTCGGGTAGACCCGAGGAGATTGCCAAGGTTGTCAAGGGAGGAGTGACGGAGGAAATGATCAGGTTGAACTGGCGCTACGAAATGTATTGAGTCGGGGGCTGGCACGTGACTGGTAGGGGAAGAATGCGGGGTAGGTTTAGTTAGCTTCATGTAGCGCCGTCTGTCGGCAATTCGATTCCGGGGTGCAGTTCCGTCCATGTGTACGGAGGATGCACCGTGCATGTTCATGTTCATGTTCGAATCCTCTGTGACTGTGTCGTGAAGAGTGTGAAACACCATGTTCGCCGCTGGCGCCCGAGGTTTGGCCCGAGATAAGCGTGCGTCTAAACGTCGGGGGGAAATGTGGAGAAGCGCCATGTACGATAAGCGTGGAAAGGGCGCGAGATAAGCGTGGAAGCCGCATCCGGGGGCTCCTTCCCCCAAGCACCTCGACCCAACTTCCACACCATGTCTTGCTCCGTCACCTCGGTGGCCTCTGAGCCCCGGGCGTTCCAACCCTTCCAGTGCTCCATATGCCAGAGCCGCTTCACACGCCATGAGAACTTGAAGCGCCATGCTGCTCTCCACGCACGCTCGCCCGACTCATCCCTCTCGTGCGACCTGTGCAATGCCACCTTCTCGCGGCCTGACCTCCGCGTCCGCCACATGAAGAGGCAGCATCCGGAGAGGGAGGGCCAACGCCGCAGGAACCTCTCCGTCGCCAGCAGTGGGAGCAGCAGGAAGCGAGCGAGAGGCGACTCTCCATCTGTATCGCCTACAGAGACTTGCGGTGACTCTCTTACCCACACTTCCAACGACCAAGACGCAAGAGATTCGGTCATCGGCTGGGACCTGGATCCCACCTCCCTATCATTGGCCTCATGTTTGGAACCGAACACGTCCGATGCAACCGCATCAGAAACGGCCTACGTACCCTCCTTGGCCGACTTCAACTTCCATCAGTGGAGCCCAGACGCCTTGTTCACAAATCAATACCCTCTGGTGCAGGATGATTGGTACCCATCCGACCCCCAGGTAACACAAGGCTGCCAGCTCTTCTTCGACCACGTCGCGGCTTTCCTTCCTTTCCTACATCGACCCACCTTCAACACCCACGAGACGTCTAGAGCGCTGCTTCTCAGTGTGCTCGCCCTCGCATATCAATATGGTGAGAACCCTGACTGCAATGACGAAGCAGGTTCGGGACAGTCTCTATCTGTCCAGTGTTTCCATCGGGCACGTGCATTCATAGCAATGGAAGAGGAGAACGTGGACGAATCGTTGCATGGTGTCACGCTTGTGCAAGCCTACCTCTTACTCGAAGTTTTTTCATTAATGTATTCGAACGATAACGACGCTGCGTACGGTCTCAAGACGCATTCAAAAATGATATCTTTGGCTCGAGCAGCTGGCCTAATGCAGCCTACTTCCACACCACATACGGAGACTGAAGATCTGGACTCATTATGGCACGCTTTCGCCCAGGCGGAGTCGGCCAAGAGAACTTTGTTTGCAGTTCATCAAATCGATACGCTGTGGTATCAAATCCTTTCAATACCACGTTCACTTTCTCATCTGGAGATCAAGCATGACCTTCCATGTCCGGAGGCGTATTTTGCAGCATCCTCGCCTGGAGAATGGGCGCATAGGCAGCTGAGCAAGAAACATCAAGGTTCTACGGTTCCTTATCCGGACGCTGTGCGACGCCTCTTGTCGGACGCACATCTAAATGCTATTCCCGACTTCGATCCGTATGGTACCATCAACATCACACATTTCTTGCTCTCTAGTGCACGAGAGGTATCTGGCTGGTCTTCCATGACTGGCATGTTGAGCATGGAACGGATTGAGCCATTGCGTGCCTCTCTTTTAGCTCTCAGCCCATACGTGCACCCAAAAACTTCGAGTAGCGCTCAAACACCAATATGGGAAGCGACTTGGGAGACGGCTATGATAGAGATGCAGATGTGGTCTCCATCACATACAGGCGGCATTATTGCGAACAGCCTTGATTCTGCTCTACACCAAATGACCGTCATGGCGCCGTCGTATGACATCTTGTGCAAAGCGAAGATCGCCTCGACGATACAGCCTCACGTTGATTGGTTTCTGCGTTACCTAGACACAACGCTAGTTCCGGATACGGAAGCGCCATGGTTGACACTTTATGCTTACAAGGCATTTATGATTGCATGGCAGCTCGTCGAAGGCAGCGCGCAGGGTTGTATGCAAGTTGTTGGGGTGCAAGATGGAGACCGAGAAGCAGCGTTGACGTGGGCAAAGAAAGTTTTTGGACGTCGAGCACATTGGAAACTTGGCAGGGTTGTCATGAACTGCTTAGACAAACTAAGAGTGTAGGTGCGGGACGTTACGATAATGGCGAAGATGATGTTGTATTTTATATTCCTCGAACAACAGGGTCAGGAAGAACTCCGAAGTGATCGAATTACCAAGAAAGATTTTGTTGGTGGACATTGAGCAACAGAAATTGGCTCCCATATCCCCGGGACACGACGCATCCTTTTTCCGGTTCTTGCGCACAAATCGTCACCGAAAACCCGTTGACCGAGTTACGCCAATCCACGCTATCTATAACATACCCTATATCGCGAAGTCGTCAAAGCTGCTGCCTGCAGACCAGCAAACACATCACTATCGCGGACCAAATCGACTTGACGAACATGCATTGTGGAAATGGATAGCGCCGCGACAGCACAAACACTCTGACACCATAGGCTGAAAGATAAGCAAGCATCACGATGAGGGGTATGTCAGCCAGAACAGTACCGAGACCAAAAGCACAGTGGCGTACAAGACAACGGCGATTTTTGAGCAGCTTGCCTAATGTATACTAGCGGACCTGCTGCTGCAGGAGCGGTGGCGGTGCTGGTGTGAATGTAGTAAGTGCATTATGGGACAGACTGGCTGGTTGTGACTGTATGTCTACAATTGGGCCGGCGTGCTAAACGAACATCAAAAGATGTTCGTGTTTTGGCGTCCAGGCGGATATGAATGGGACAGGAACAGAGAAAACAGTGGAACAATGTGATCTTGGTAACAAACTAGTCTGGGTCATACGCACATGAAGGCAAGAGATGAAGGTCAGGAAGCCCAGTATAACATGATTACTACATGCTATACTAGTATCAGCATAATACCTAGATATATCAATCGTGGTAGCTGTCGAAGGAGAGCAAACAGAAAGATCCACGCATCCCGTTTTAGAATCTGTGGAAGGAGAACGGGGTCGTTTAAGGTCAATTATGATTGTAATATTGAAACAAGCATCGCTACTTTCCATTAGCCCTATATCAGTGTTCTTCGTTCACAATCTAAAGACTGGATCCAGTATCTACTCGTTTCTATCTCCCCCAAAGCCTTGAAAGTGGCTAGATAGCGATGCTATGTGTGCCAAACACCCTTTGATAATGCTTCGTGGGCATTGCTATATGGACATGGAATCAAATCCAAGATATGATGCTGTGCCTACTAGATCTCATATTGATCGTACATTTAGAGACATCAATACCGTCTCAACCGCTTTACCGATTCATCGAAACTTCCAATGACGATGCAAGTATCGTATGTTTAACCACCTAGTCGATTTGTTACGGTGGATCTGCTCAGACGCACAATCGTCAATTCTGGAAGATACCGAACCAGGAACACAAAGACCCATTCAGAGATATTTCGCATCTGACAACAAACTCCCAGGATTGGTGGAGAGACGCAGAGACATTATGTTCTTCTGTATTAAAAATAGAGCGAACGGCCCGGGTGGGCATAAGTTGCTTGTGGGAGACATTAGATTTAGGCAGACTGATGGGCATTTGCAAGCAATGCGACGTCACTTGTCACTGAGAAGCAAGTGGAAATTCTGTTCCTCGAGCCCTCACTGTTTGGACTCAATATACTACTGCATAGATGCAATAAGCAAAGAGAGTCGCTTTGTATCTTTTAGCTCCGGGCGAGCAACTGCTCTCATTTATAGTGCTTCATATATTGAAAAGCAGACCTCTTCATGCGAGCTGAATAGACCAATTGCTATCATGATGCCCCGATGGCCTCCATGACTTCAACGCGTGCCATGATGCTCGCCTTCCACCTGTTGTAATCTTCGCGTTGTCGTTCGCCCAGGTAGTCGGTAGCGTCCTGCATCATAGTCCCTAATCCTATATAATTGCTACCCCCTTCGCGCAAGTTGCGGCCTCCATCAACGACTGCGGCAGGCGCTCTATTCGTCATCTCCACACCTTCCATATCTTCAGTGCTTGGTGGAAGCACATTCAAGAACCACTCCATCCGCACCCAGCCCTCTTCTTGTCCCATAGGCATCAGTGTCTCGATCTCCGCTCTCAGATCAGTTTCCGACACGTCCTTGGCTGCCGACGATCTGAGCAGTATTGCGACGGCCTTATCGCGCCGCTGAGTGAACTGCTCAGGTGTGATTTCTTGATCTAGCATCCTTGAGATAACATAAAAAAAGACGACTGCGATAAGACCGAGGATTCGGCTCTCTGGGATGTCAGATGTCGTTGGTTGCGACGCTGCGGCAGCTCGCCTCGGTCGCTTGCTGGGAGTTTCGGCGGCAGCGGCAGACATCCGTGCGAGCAGTGGAAGGATAACCTCTAGACCGGTGTAAATGTTTCCTGCCGCATTAGGATATTCAAATGCCCTGAGAAGCGTGCGCACAGTCGGCACAACCCATTCGGGGGGTCTCTGGTCCTTACTTCCATCCCTACGTGTGCTCTTCGGTGTCGGTTTGGCGCTTAACGGCGTCTTTGGTGTTTTCGGTGTAGTCCGCGCGGATGGCGGGGCGCTTGAGACGGCTTTGCGAGGTGTTTGAGGATCCCGGGTGGTAGTTGGCCCGGGGAGAGCGCTCTCGAGGTAGTTGTATAGCTTCTTATAGATGCGCGGAGGGCATGGCGGTCGGGGTGTGATGGAGGGAAGGTTTAGACGTTTCTTCAGCCTACACGTGGTCAAAACATGTTGTTAATAGGAGTTTAGCGGTATGCGCACCTTTCGCACGCTAATTGTGCACATGCATAGGGTCGTGCGATCTCTTCGTCAGGCTTCAAAGAATGGGCAACGCTCCGGGATCGCGCAAGTAGGGACAGTGCAAGGTCGACAAGTTCCGGAGGGAGCGGACCAGATAGAGTGGGAATGAGACCCGTCAAGGCTTGCTCAGTCGTCGCTTTGCTCATGTTGTGATGGATGCTGGTGCCGGTATTGACTTGGAGTCGCCCGCGCCTGCAGGGTTCAATGTCCGGCGCGTCAACCGAAGACGCGCTTTCACGTGATGATTGCTTATTAACACGGATGCAGACCACAGAATTAGGCTTGGTGAGTATGAGTCTTTTATGCATTCTACTCATACCACGGGGAGGTTGTATTCTACTCGAGAAAGACATTGGAAGCAGAGTGGCGCATGTGACGTTGAACAGAGACGGGCGTGACGAGAAGACATCATCAACCACATAGTTGCCCCCAGGTTCGAGCTCCAGGATGACTTGCGTTGGCAATCTAATGTTGCTTTATATTTACAGTGCGCCAATTGCTTTTCTACAACTCCTAAGGCCCTAATGGTCCGGCTCATCCACACCCTGCGCAACCCCATGATCCACCGCCCACTGCCGCACCTTTTCAAAATTTCTGCACATCCTGGGCGAGCTGTAGTCCGGCCATGGGTCGCCATCGTTGAACGGGAATCGGAAAGGAAATACATTCGTATCGGACTGACACATGACAAATTGCCTCAGCGCGTCAATGCAGTGATCGAGATGGCCGTGCAGGTCTTCCGGTTCCGCAGATGTGTCCCCGCCCAGCTTCGAATAGTGCGCCTTCCAGTTCGCTTGTCGGAGCAAGTTCAGGCAGTGCAACTGGTGGAAAACTTCGATAGCAACACGATAGCCACGTTTCCCGGTTGCCGGGTCGGTGACCATGAGGGCGCCCTCAGGGTCCATATTCATCTTGACCATTTCTTCGCGGGTGACCATGGTGTCCGGGACTGATATTGGTTAGTATGCTTGAGCGAGTGGGGCCTATAATAGCTGCCATACTGCCGTCTGTTGCCCACTCCCACGTTGCATCTACTTGAGGACCCTTGCCAACAAAGGGACCTTCAGGAATTGGTTTGAGATCGAAGTGCTTGATCTGGTATTCGACCGCCTCATTAACCGGCGCTGCACGTCTTATCAGCTCCAGCCACCTCTCATCAGGGTTGCCTCCTTACAGAATGTCATAGGTATAGCTTCTGCCTGCTTCGTGGTCCGCATGCACACCCCAAGAGCGAAGAACGTTATCGATGCCGACAACATAACCGCCTGCACTATCCACGCCAGATGCGATGTTGATGCATCCCGTATCCGTTGCGAAAGCGTCTTCTTCTCTGAATGCCACTCAAGCTTCTCGTTCAGACTTGCATCGTCGCGACTGGATTGGGACTGCTCCTCTAGAGGCACTGATCGGTATGCTTGCGGCATAATAAAAGCACGTAAAGAATGAAGGAAAAAAAAATACGGACAAAAGCACACCAGGTGCAGCAAAAGAAGAGAAAAATTAAAAGGGAAGCCTTGAGGCAAAGAACGGACGGGGAATAGAAGACGTTGTGGCGAAGGTGAGGCATCTTGAAGAGCAACGTTCACTCGCTAGCCTCAAACGCGAAACGTGGATGCGAAACGTCTCATGCCAGGCGCTTGGCCCATCTGGGCTGACAGGCGGCTCCAGTGGCCTTTTCAAAAACCGTCACGAGATTCTATGGAGATTGCAAGATTTAGCGATGTCTCGAGCTTAACCATCGGACTATTGATGATGGTGATGTTCACGATTAACAAGGGTTGCGCCAGCATCATTCTCTAGCGCACACGAAATGGTGGCAGATGAGGCCCGAGCGCGTTTCTTAACATTACTCAATAGTTTCAACTTCATAATAATCGCACATGGCTATAGACTTCTATAGGAGTCTTTCAAATAGAAGAAAACTTAGTATAAAGCCTCCAGGCTGCCTTTAGTATATTATTATTGATGTTCAGAAAGACCCACTGGTCTTTGTGGGCCGTGCTGTCTGCCACTTATTCGTGTGCGCCAGAGAGCATTAATACTCCAAGATTGCTAACAGCTTTCAGTTACACTAGTGTAATTTCCATCAACGTTGTTGGAAATGTCACAGCCACCTGCGCTCCTTACACGCGTATTATAGCTTGCGCATCATTCTCAGCTCAGCCGTGCGTACGGCACTAGTCCGTTCCAAGGTGTCGCAATACGAGCTATACTCGGCTGTTTTCGAAATGTATGTCCAATCAGTTTACGATATAGAATCCATAGTGGCCGATGGCAACCCGGTGGCTGTTGCATCGCCACACATGTGCTTCTAGGTGGGTTTAAAAATGCACTCTCACGCATCTTCTGCTTTCCTGTCTCACTTGGTCCTCATTATGGGCGACCAGACTGAGGGAAATGTTGCCATTGCCGCACTTATCGTGTCTCTAATCGCACTTGCCTTCACCGGAAACCAACTTCTGCTGCAACTCTTCAACTCTGCAGATGGCTATCGAAGGTGCTCCGAAACTGCTATTGATGCTTGGCACAAGAGACGGCATCGGAAATGGAAGTGGTCTGAATTTCGATTAGAAACAAAGTATGTAACACCGCAGATTATTCTCACAAGTCCACAAGAACGCCAGATCTATGAGGAGCATTACGGCGACGTGTTCCTTATCAACGGGCCTACACTTCATATTGGCTCATGTGAAGAGCTCAATATCACGGTGCATCAAGATTACTGTCATATGGGAGCGAGACGACTATCCAATAGATCCGCAAAGCACTCCTCGGCCCAAGGTAACACCTCCGACATTGAGAAAGGATCTACCACATCTGAACTTTATGACTCGGTACCTCCTGGTTTGTTACGGCTTAGAACAAAGAGCGACACTTTAGTAACGTGGCTTTGCTTACTTCGAGATCTCCATCGGCTCTCACAAAGTTATTGGCCGCTTGATTGCAAAATCTGCCCTACGAGCACGACTGAGAAAAACAACACGGGTATTTCTGAGTCCAATCTCAATTTCTCACGCAATGAGCAAACTGATGGGCACTGTAGTAAGTAATATCGCAATTTATCATGTCTTGTTTGGCTCCATAATTGGACGCAGCCCAGGCGTCACATGCCCGACTAGGCCCCAACTTCGTTCGCCCTAACTTTACACAGACATGACACGTACCGATATCACAGTAATATATCGGACGCGGACGTGGGACTCCATGCCACCCGACATGGTACGACCTTTGGCAGAGACCAATGTTGGAGACATCATTGTTCTTGCCGTACGGATGGGAATGCAATGGCGTGCTTTAGAGCCAGAGATCGGAAAAATGCAAGCAGACGGCAATGGTTTTAGTCTGATCGCGACAGATGTCAGAGGGCTGGGTACCGTACTTCGCTTCACCTCTGCCGGCTTGCATAGCGAATTTCCAAAAATCATACCCAGCCAGGCTGCAGACAAAATGCTCTTCGGTATAGTGCCAGGCGACCCAATGCTAGTTCGTAAGGACTTACCCCTTGTGTCAAAACAAGGCAAGGTTTACGATATTGTACGAATTGGTGAATTGCTCAGTTTCTCAAGCCTTGCATGCAGTTCTCACAAGAAAAACAATCCGGAAACATTCAATGACATTATTACTCTACTGCTTCCATTCTTGCCATTGGAAGGTTCTACAATCACTTCATACTGCTTCCCAGTGTGGCGAATAGAACCTTACCTCAGGAGCGCCTATTTCTACTGCGAGTCACGATTGGCCTTCCATCGACGACTGCGAGACCGGATACAACAGGTCTCAGACAAAAAGTCTCCTCACCGAGCATTGACTAAGGTGCTGGATCATATGGATAACCTCGAACAACAACACTCGGACTATTGGTATTCTCGCTGGTTCTGGAATCCTTCTATACGTAGCGAAGAAACGTGGCAGGACAGGCTTTCCGCTATTCAAAATATGCGGCGAGTATTCCAGTGGACAACAGACTACTTTGTTGAAAACGGGTACAATGGAACGCATATCGATGGATCAAGCAGATATGTTCATCTCGTTGCCGCGCACGCACTAATGACACATCATGCCATCGAGGATGTGAAGGTCTTTGAGAAGAAATATCCCCATAGTCGCACTCACAAAGCGCAGAGGGAGGCTTACAACATAACATCGCATCACGGTTATTTCTTCGGGTTCAGTCAATATGAACTAGCACAGCGCTACGTTGATTATCTTCCTCATGCCGATTTCGGTGTCGCGGCTAATCTGCAAGAACGCGGTATTGACTTGGATGCAGATGAAATCGAGGCTGCGTGGTGGGTCCTACAGCTTAGAGGCATCGTGTGCAGTATTTCGACTTGGCATCCTAGCGGTATTGTGCAGGATGTACTGGGCACTCCAATACCCAGTTCATTTTACGGGAGCAAGACGCCTGTCTGGGTCACATAGTATTACTAGATCGTAAATAAGAAACGGATAACAAGTCGCCCTAGAATATGCTACTTGGTCAACCTCTACCTCCGCTATACTAGGTAAAGTCAACAAATTCCTCGTCTGTTAGCTAAAGCTTCAAAGCGCATCTGTTTCAGCATTGGTTTAGTTCATCTGTCCTGGCAGTAACTTCCACTGAATGCATTGTGCACTGCAAGATCTATAGCAAGAGGTTCGGCAACGGTAATGACATCAGTATCAACCCTGGGAAAGGAAGGTGAGGCCCTCCTAGCTCGTGTTTTGTAAAGTGGAGCGTTTCGCATACGATAACGAAGAAACTGATCAAAGTTTTTATAATGTTAATCGGGACAACGCGTAAAAGTACAAGGTAGCAATTGTAAAAGTGAAGATATCTACTAGGGTACAGTGTTAAATCATGTTATGGAAGATCCTCACATGTTTACGATAATAAACCATCCTAAGACCAGTTTGACGAGATGAGAAGAAAGACGCTCAAAAATAACCTAGTTAGCTGATCCGCCATGATTCAAGAGCACTCCAAAATAAGAACTGTTAAATAGGTAAGAGAAAGACATGAAATCTTCCACTGAATCGCTTTATCGCCATGATAACTAAGAAGACACACAACTAACCACAGCAGTACCGTCCGTTTACAGGCATTGTTAGTACTCCTCGATGCTAAGGTCCATCTCCTCTTCCTCTTCCTCGGCTTCGGCCTCGTCAATCATCATATCTTGCATATTCTGGCTAAATGCTTGAAGTTTCATAGGAAAGGCATCGCCAGAAGATGTCACATTCGGCTGCATGGGTAGAGCCGATTTGATCTTGACGTAAATGCGCTGTTGTTCGGCAGTTGGGGTCGTCCGCATACCTGCAGTCCTAGTACGAACTGGTAGACAAAGAGCTTGCAGTTGTTGCACGCTTGGGAGCCTTCCTCGACTTTGCATCTTGCTTCAATGTCACCCCGTTTACCGACTGCTGCTAGTAGGAGACACAGGTCGCACTCTGCTTTACTTTCGCGACTGTTAGGTTGAAGTCCGTACCTCGGCTTTTTTATCTGGGAAAATATTTCATCATTAGTCTTCCTACAGTAAACAAAGGCGTCTCCCTGTACAACCAGTAAATGAAGCGAATGCCTGTAGAATAGCTTATAAAAGACCCAGGCACTGTAGCTTTCAGCAACTTGTTCGGTTGTCTATGATACATATACCTCTCATGGAATTGTGCCGATCCTTGAGGATGTTCCCATTGAATCTTGGTTGCAAAACTATTGGCGCGATCCCAGTCTTTATACACTACATTATAAGAAAGCCTTGGGGTAGCTGCCAGCAAACGCCCGCCACGCAACCGCTCCAAAACTACACATGCACGTGAGGCATTTACTGGTGAGTGAAGTGCCTTTGAGGTCACGGAAGGAATAGTTATTCCTCTCTCCCTTCTTTCCATTTTCAACTTGTCAGAAAGCCAAAACCCCCCATCACAGTCTAAAAGCACATTCCCGCATGCACCACCATGGCGCCGAGGAGTGATGAAAACGATGCTCCCAAGGCTCTAATCAAAATGGTCAAGCAATTCGAATGAGCGAGAGAATAACTGATGCCTTGTAACGTTCAACGTCAACTTATTGAACGAGAATCAGTAATGAGGTACGTTTACAATACTCAGTATCTCTAGACTTGCTGCACTGTTACTTTCATTTAGAGTGAGAGGAAGGTATATGTGTACAGTGTACACAAAGCTATAGGATGCCGCACACTACGCGCCAGATCCGCGCAATTGCGTCCATGCGCTAGATTGGTTGGGACGTTGCGAGTGGTAGGTAGATCAGCCGGGCACCCCTCGCTTCCATGTCAGCCTGAACACATCCCGTGATTGCGCAGCTGCGCAGAAGAAAATCTCAAAACCACATACACAGGGTCCCTCATGGCTTGATATAAGGCTCACGACTCTCTTCACGATAAGAAGTACACGTTTTAATTGGCAACAGTCGGCGTGTCGAGGACTGCGTCTAAAGCTTCGATCGCGTTGTTATCTATTGAGATCCTGTGTCTAAAGGAAATCCCTCAAAATGTGCGGCATTCGCTCTATTATCTTTTCACATCGACAATCGGCTTCAAAGAAAAAATCGTAAGTTTTTACTTTGCTCCATTACGATAACAGCCCGACAAACCCCAAGATATTATGTCTTGGGAAGGTGCTTGCGCGCACGTCGAACAAACGGCTCTCCGTACTGCTAGATGGTTACGCATTTATCAGTAGGCCCGTAGCCGTACCGCATGACGAACCGATCGAACTTTTTGCCCGTTTCAAAAGCACCTGATGCTGAGATTCGTACCAGACACCGTTTCATGAACTCACGTTTGAACAAATCGAGTGTTGAACGTCTGAAAACGACGAATTCTCAGACCAAATTACTGAGTATACCTCGTGAATTGCGAGACGAAATACTTACACTTGTCTTGGCGTATCGTCATCCCAGTCCCCAAACTCCTTGTGACGTTGAGATGCAGAGTAGACTGTCACTAGATGATTCTACTTGGCGCGGCTGTAGCTATTACCTAGCAGACCGGAACGCATACATCTCAAACGCAGCAGGCCTTCTCCTCGCAAGCACACAGTTACGTTCTGAGACGCAAGCTGCTCTTGAGCGACTTAATCTCGCCCATGAGATTGATATAAAGTTTGTAAATGAGCGGTACCTGGCTCCCACCTGGACTCTTATACCTACGAAGACGCAACACTTCAAGCGTGTGCATGTTGCCTTTCAAAGCATAGGAGCATGGCAACAACCGGCGCTACAAAGCAAGTTCAAAGCAGTCAATCCATGGGCATATGGATGCGGAGGGCCACCATTCTATGTATGGATTTTCTACGACACTTTGGTCCATTTTCTGACTTACGGGGTCGCCGTACCCGACGCCACTATAACTCCTAGTGTCATTTCAGTTGAACGTTTGGAACTTGACTTCATTGACCCTGAAGAAATCGACTTGCTTCTTCCAGAGGCGGATCAGTCCATCTGGGCCGCCCGTTGCGAACGTACACGCTCGCCAGATCCGCAAGGGCCAGAGCTCCTCCGCCCAGAATGGCTCGCTGCCGATCTGGCACGTCAGATGCACTATTTGTTTGGGATGGATTATCATGCGGCGGAGTATGCACGCATGTTCCACGGACGCATTGGCCATATGACCTTTAGGGCTAATGGAAAGGTCATCGACGAGATCGATGTAGGTCAGGATCTTGCTAACGTGGAGTTCAACGATAGCTTTGGCAACATACGGAGAGAATATCGTGCGGAAACATGGATCAATTGGAAGAACGAAGCTCAAGATTTGAGAAAGAAGTGCGGATTGAACGCCGTGGATCTCAGGGAAGGATGGCAGGACAAGGCCAGAGTGGCGGCAGCGCAGCGTTATGCGAACAATCCATCATCCTGGTAGCAGAAGGCGGTTTACTTTAACTATGGCTTATGTAAGGGTAACCTCTTGCCTGCTAGAACTGTCGAGATTCGGTTGACATGCTCTAGTAAAGCGAATCTCACGCCTTTAAGCTGCTGCATTGATCACGGGCAGTTGGGTACATGTCCCACATTTTCAACTGCAGCTTAAACTTGTTCCGCCGACATCTGTGGACTAGTGTATACTAGTCGACCCGTAACTTCTCCGTGGGATGCTTTCCTGCTCCGAGATCTTCGTCTTCATACTTATCATCTAAGATGCAACAGTCGCATGAGCATATAAAACCGCGTTGAAGCATACTACTGCGCGATGCCACGGACTCAACGAGTGCCGCGCCATCGAGATGCGAGAGTTAGATATCATCGTCAAAAAATGGAAGGACGTAGAAAGTATAGATATACGTGACCGCAGTATTGTTTCGTTGAATTAACCATATTTACGACCTGCGTAAGATGCTTATATTATTTGATCGCACATACCGACAACCGCCCTAAAAAAAGACGCACCAAAACCACATGATGTGAAAGTGCACAGCTATGCGTGAAAGATTCCCAATGCGATACCGTAGCAAACAAATTGTGATAGCAATCCACAGACCATGGGAAACATAGATACTTATACAAAAGCCCGCAGGTAAAAGAGCACGTTGTATGATCAGCCGGAAACCACAATTCCCAAGCATTACAGTCTATTGTTTCGCTCAGCATTCTCCAGTCAATGAATCATACCTATTATCGTCTTGTCCTTCGGCGTTCGAACATCTCTAACACTAAGCCCTAGAATGTTGACAGTCATTACCTCGAAACTGCTGTCGAATCCTGACTCCCATTTTAACGTCACCTCAATCTCCGACCAAAACTCCAATGCCTCTTTGGATCCCTCAATAACTCTTTCCAGATCTGTAAATTTGGTGCCCACTCTCCATCCTTTAGCAAAATCAACTCCTCTGCCCTCTTAGCATATTTCACCGCCGTCTCTGCATTTCCAACAGCATTGTATGCCAATGCAGCGAACCCATATGGAACATCCATGAAGCCATCAAGGCCTTCATGCCGATAGGTATCGAGCAATTCCTCAGCTACGCCAGGGCTGCCAGCTGATGAGGAAGACCAATCGTTAAGGGAAGCTTGCATTGCTTGAATGGAGTTGAGAGTGGCATCTGTCTTCTCCTGGTTGGTGCAGCGAATACATGTGCAAGTAAAGTGGAAGCCTTGGGAGAGGTGCTGTTGGCGGATGTGTGTGAGTTCGAGAGGGGAGGTATCTGTCTCAATTAATGGCAACCACAAGCAAGCGAAAAAAGGCGCTCATACATGATATAGTAATTTCCTCACCCTCTTTCACAGGTCTTGTAATGTGTACGAAGTGCGTCAAAAATTTTGGATCCAAGTAATACTGTGCACTTCGAGAGTCAGCTTCGATCACAGTCGCGAGCAGAAGCACTCACTTTGGCGAGCAAGCATGGTTCAAACGCGAGGTCTCCGGAAACACGGCTAAGTGGTTTTGTCCATTTATTTCAAATTGGAAAGTATTCGCCTTGACAACATCTTGGTACTTGACTTGAGGCAAGCCATACACAGTCGCAAGTCCTAAATACATCTCTCTTGTAGCCTTCGGCAGTTGCGATACTGCGATCTTGAAGAAAGTTTCTCTTTCTGTGGTAGATAATTCGGACTCCAGATATGCGAGTAGTGCTGGCGTATATGCTGTTACTCTATCCTTGAATTTGAGGTCTCGTTTGGCGAGCATGCCCATGCCTTTACCAGGCATGTCTTGCGTGTACCAGTTTCCGGAAAATTCATTGATGCCCGTCAGTGCGGATAACTCGTGGAAAGGTGCCAAAGCGCGAAATTCTTTGGCAAGGGTAGGCGTGGTGAATATTGAGATGCCCCGCCCGTTGCTAAAAGATGAGTCTGTATATACGCACAGCTTACTTCCAATGTTATGGAGGGTCTCTGTGCATATCGGCGGGTAGGACCACGTGTGGTAGGCATCCCCATTGAGTTCAGCAGACTGGCAAGACGCGGCTGGACCTAACTGCTGTACGTATTCAAGGTTTTTCTCGCTTGAACATTGGAAGTTGACAGCTAATAGTGGATACTCATACCAGCATTGCTGACTTAACGAGATGGCTGTTGCATGTACCAAAAAGACGCTGAAAGTGGCACGACAGTATGAAAGGAATTTCATGTTGTGAAGTTAGTTGACGAACGTCTAAAAATCAAGGGTAAAAGCATTTCGTCGTTGAATGTGGAAGAACAATACATCAAGCGCTCGGCTGAAACAGTACATGTCAGACAGCTGCCGGTGAGCTATACCGTTTTGAGAAAGCCCAGTCACCGCGGCTTTTCGATGCCTGGAAGAAGAGGGGGAATTAGTCAGCGGCGCGCAAAAATATTATAGAAATCAAGCAAAGGGTATATTGAACTATGCACGTGAAGTAAACGCCCTGGAATGCATCTAAGTCTCTTACACTCAGCTTGAGTAAGTAGCTTCACTCTGCTGCGTCACCGTTGACCTCGACATCCTTGCGCTTCTTCTTTTTCTTCTCCTTTTCCTCTCCTTCTTCTCGCTTCCTCTTTTTCTTCTTCTTCTCGCCACCGTCCTCAGTGGGAGCAACGTACTCGCTTAGCCGTTCTTTCCTCTTCTCGTCCATCTTCTCCTTCATTTTTGCCTCTCGGTCTTCCCTTGCTTTGCGCTCCTTTGCCTGCTTGCCCAAGAAGTATTCTCCGCTCTCGATCTGTAAGTCGACCTTGCTCTTCTCCTGCGCAGGGGGGAAAGGTGTGTAGACTGTATTCGACTTGTCGGTAACCTTGTGTGGAACTCTGCGCTTGCTCTGCGTGCGCTTCTTGAAATTAGGTAGGAAACGATCCCAGCTTTCGTTTTTCAGCGCTGGGTCTTTTTCCAGCTCCTTTCGTAGCATTAAGGTTTTAATGGCGCTGAAGTTTCTTAGCATAAGTACTTAAAATCTCTTGCTTCCTTTACTTTTTTGTAGTAAGGTATTTGGGTGTTTGGGTGTCAAAAATACAGTGGGGTAGAGCCTGGGTACAAAAAGGGTATAGCGAAAAGAGAGAGCAGAAGGTTTATCGAGTACTTACTAGATTGGATGCACGTTTGCCATTGTGTCTTCTATAATGCGCCGTACGGTCTTGAGGCCTTTGTACGGACCCATAGTAGCGACGGTGTTACCCTGTACGAGAATGTACGTCTCTGTCAACAGCTCAAGTGCCTTGAGCGTACTGCCATTAGGCCCAAGGATTCGCTGCCGCCTCTTTACAAAACGTTCTTTATTTGTTACGAGATTGCGGATCTTAATCACATCGCAAGCCACATCGTCCTCGAGGATCTTAACAGCTTGTGGTGCAGGAACTGATCTGGCTAAGAGTTTTATGAGATCTCTGGCATTGAGAATGGCCGCCGGATCGTACGTCTTGAGCGTAGTAAACACCGTCATAGAGCCTTCCGTCAGATCCAGCTCGCAGCCAATGCCATGTTTCGCCAGTGCCGCAGTTATAGCTTTCCAGCTGGACTTCAGATACGTCTCTCTATATTCTGGTTTCTCCGTTAGATAGAGAGAAGCATGAACAATCCTTTCTAACCTAAGACTCACTAGGAAACAAGGTCGAGAAACGGGATTCCTCAGTGAAGGCTCCAGCGGCATTGTCTTCTGGTTTAAAGGGCTCGACCTTCCACTTGTCGATATCGTCGGTATCCCAAGGCTTGTCTGTGTTGTGCGTGGAAGGCATCGTAGCAAGCGCGCGGCGCGCAGGGATTTCGGGTTATCGTGCTGGGGTAGTACACTGTCGGCGATAGCGTGAGGCGCAAAGACTTCCAATGATGGCGCTTGGGTAGTACACTGTTTCGGCGACCGCGCAAGGCGTTGTGCGCGACTCGCAGCTGTGTTGGGTGGCGGACGAAAAGAGTTCGGTGTTAAGCAGAAAAGTGCAGCTATCGCCAAAATTTTGGAGGCACAAAGCTCGGACCACCTATATCCCCACTCCGCTGGCACGCTGGCTGTCCACCATTCACGGCCTCGAAGAGCAGATTTGGACTTCTTGGCGGTCTACTTCATCAAAAGAGTCTAGTTTTACACTTTCGGGGGCCATAGCTTGCTACAGTCGCCTTTCGTGAGTCCCGAATGAGAATTCCAAAAAGGCTTCATAAACGTTGTGTCGGGATCAATGGTTCCCCCGAGCTCGTCCGTCTGGGCACCTACTGTCTATGACGCAGCCGGCCCCAGGGAAGCCATCGCATATGCATGTGACTCTCCGCCAGTTGTGTGCCAGATGCTCTCGTGCGAGTCTAGAGTCTTGGTGGATACTACCGGCCTTAAGGACTAAGGGGTACACTAGGAGTGTTTGGTGTTGGTCTCGTAAGGCAACCGTAAACTCCACTGCACGACTTTTGCATACCAGCCGCCAACTGCTTAACACCGAAAGAGAGGAGAAACAGTTGATTTCCACCATGGCCATACAGAGTATAAAGACAAACCCACCATCACATCTACGATCCTACAAAATCAACTCGAACACATCAACCCGCTTCGCGCACGATTATCACGACTCGCATACTTGAATATAATCGACCGGTCCTTTACCCAGTATGGCTGACTACGACATTCCCGAGTTTAAACGCTATGCCTCTGTTCACAAAAATACTAACGGCCCCGGCGACGACCGCCCGACCGCTTTGCAAATCATCAGGGATGATGGCCTTGAAGGTATGTACGCGACATCGCCTTGAACAAGGCGTTGACTAACGGACCCCAGGCAAGCTTTCGGGGAAAGTTGGTGAGTATTACACAGGGAATCCGGCTATCGAAAGACGTGCTGAGAATTTCTGTGTACAGTCCTAATCACCGGCTGCTCGTCTGGCATTGGCATTGAGACTGCCCGTGCTATGAAAGCAACGGGTGCCCATGTTTATGCGACTGCGCGCGACTTAAACAAGGGTAAGAAGGCGTTGGATGGCAGTGAGTATTCCCGAGAAGACAATCGTTCTGCGACGTTTGCTTATTATGCAAAGTTCTCGAACCGGGGAAGCTCGATCTCGAATTGCTGGATTTGAATTCATTGACATCAGTACGCACATTCGCCAAATCCTTCCTCGAGAAAACGAACAACCAGCTCAACATCCTCATAAATAACGCCGGAATCATGGCTATCCCCGAGGAGAAGACCGAAGACGGATTTGAGAAACAGTTCGGCACTAATCATCTTGCGCACTTCCTCTTGTTCCAACTACTTAAACCCGCTCTTCTATCCTCATCCACGCCAGATCTGAACTCTCGGGTTGTTTCTGTGTCGTCGTTGGGTCACCGCTACAACGATATCGACCTCGATAATATCATGCTCGAGAACGGCGCATACGAGCCTAACCGAGCATATGCGCACTCCAAGATAGGCAATATCTACCTTGCCAACGAGATAGAGCGCAGGTATGGATCACGTGGCTTGCATGCCTACAGCCTGCATCCTGGCGGCATCTGGACGGGCTTGCAAAGCCATCTAGATACCTCTGCGTGGAGGGCAGATCCTGCAGTCGACAAGTATATGAAGAATGAGGCTCAAGGCGCGGCAACGAGTGTATGGGCAGCAGTCGCGAGGTGTTGGGAAGGTAAGGGTGGGAAGTATCTGGACAATTGCCAGATAGCGCCGCCCGTGCCTGAAGGCTCTGGTGTGTTTGAGTCTGGATACGAAAAGTGGGCGTACGATGAAGAAAAAGCGAAACGGCTTTGGACAATGAGCAACAAATTTGTTGGGCTGCCAGAGGATGAATAAGCTGGCGGATAAGAGGACGCGCCGGTTTTTCGATATGAAGACTAGGTAGTGTTTTCCTCGTTGATCACTTTTGAGGGTGAATACTGAAGTAACGTCCCTACACGAATATTAAATTCTTTCTATCTGTAAACCCACTCGTCAATCTATCGCATACTATGACTATGATGTATGAATGAACAATCGCAGCCAGTGCAAACGGCCCAGGTTCCCAAACGTCACGTGAGTGGCGACTGCCCGGTGTGGCGCCAAGCGGCTTGCAACTTAGTCATGATCCGCGGCCGTTCCTTCAGCCCTGTGAACTGGCACTCAACATCAGACTTACCAACCTCTCGCCACTTTCCTTAACAACAGCGACTACACTACAAAGTCTAAACTCGCGATCGCGATCGCGATCGTGCAATCAAATACAACCCCCAGATTAGTCGAAAGCCGCACTTGCGCAACCGTCACGATGCCGCGCGCAGAAGTAGGCAGCACCAAGCATCTAGCCAACAAGATGAAATCTAAGGGGCTACAAAGACTCCGATTTTGGGTAAGTAACAATATTAGTTGCTTTGAAGAACAAGAACTTACCAAAAGCTAGTGTGAACCGTGTCAGAAACAGTGAGTAATGCTAGGGTACAACCTTTGATTTCGGGACATTCACTGACTTTGTATTTCTAGGTGTAGGGACGCTAATGGCTTTAAATGCCACGTTCAATCCGAATCGCATGTCCGACAGATGCATATCATTGGCGAAAACCCCCAGAAGTACATCCAGAACTATAGCTCCGACTTCCAACGCGATTTCGTTTCTTTGTTACGCACCTCCCACGGTGAGAAGTGGATTGGTGCAAACAGGTTCTACAACTCGTACATTAGCGATAAAGAGTAAGTAATGTCAGGGTACAAAGTGAGCAGTCGTGCTGGCGGTTGTCTAAAATCTTAGACATTGAGAGCTGGCTAAGACGCCTACTTCTACCCACCTCTTTGATTTTTGAACGTTACACTGACTTTTTACCTCCACCTTTAGGCATATCCACATGAATTCAACGCGCTTTTCCAGCTTGACGGAGTTTGTGAAACATCTTGGGAGGGAAGGCATTGTGAACGTTAAAGAGGATGAAAAAGATGGCTTGATGATTGCATGGAGGGATACGAGTGTTGCAGCAACGAAGAGGAGAGAGGAAATCAGGGAACAGGAGCTGGCAGAGGCAAGGAGTGGCGCCGGCGAAGATAAGATGCTGAAAAAGATGTCGAAGCGAGCACAAGAAGAGGCCGAGGAGAAGGCAAGGATACTGGAAGCCAGGCGTGCTGTCCAAACACCTAAGGATTCCGTGTCACCGCTTGTGGAGGTGTCTGCAACAGGTTCGGAAAAGGAAGGATTGTCTACTGAGGAGCAGACCAAGGACGCAGCTGTTGGTGAGGAGGTGCCGAAGGAGGGAGCTGCGCCGGTCAAGTTTAGCTTCGGTTTGAAGGCAAAGGTGCTTCCGCAGAGCAAGGCTGGCCTTGGACCAATGAAGAACCAAAGTATCTTTAAGCGCACGCGGATGGAAAATGGCGAAGACAAACCGAAGAAGAAGGTCAAACTATAACTTCCGGGTTATGATTTTTGTTTATGATGCATAGCGTGGAGTTCAGGTTGGTGCTGATATCAGGTCATTGATTGTTTAGCGCTATCGGCAGGTGCTGGACAATCTCAAGGGAGAAGTTACCGGGAAGAAGCTACGGAGTTTAATAGTCTGGCTAGGACTTGGCTTGCTTCACACAGCACAGCGCCTATACATGATGTGTTCCCATATTCTGTATATTGGTACAATATGGCAACTGTTCTGACGTCCTTCTAAGCGCTCTTCTTGATCTCGTCCGGATCCGCATCTGCAAACGTAGTTCCAATGCCAATCTCATCGATCCACAACATCCTTTGCGGCTAATTTCCCACCATCTTATGTTCGTCATACCAACTGTTCGCATACAGCCCCACGCGGAATTGATAGTCTCTATGATCATCCAACAGCGTAGTTTTGGTGGTTTTCCTGTCAGCGACTTGGGTGCCGTTCAACCATGCCTGAAACTCGCCCGTCGTATCGCTCTTCCACTTTACGCGAAATGTCAACCGATACCACACACCTGCTTTAATCTCTCCTATGTTGCTTTCGTCATTTTTGAGTTGGAACGACTCAGTCGGCTGACAGTTAGGACCAAGGCTGCAGTCCCACTTCCTGTCCTTTGGAGGACACTTCTGACCCTGCAACATCTGACCGTTTTTTGTGCGGGCGAACAGCTTCGTTCCGTTGATCCAGATCATAGTTGTCGGACTGAAATCATAACAAGAATTGTTGTTGATATCCTCAAAGTTGGCGCCAAATTGCGCAATGTTGTAGCTCTGCAAGTCGAATTCCCACCCTGAGTGCAATCGGAAAGCGAAGCCATAGAACTTCTCCTCATCGCGCTTGTAACCGTGATAATACAGCTTCTCAGCGTGGTAGCGGTCATTGTAACTGCTGCCGAGATATTCTTGTCCAAACTTGAGGGATTGCCCGCCACCGTAGAAGGCGCTGGTTGAGTCGAGTATGTAGCCTTTGCTTTTAAGGTCGATCCACTGAGTATCCCAGCCACTAGTTGTGCCATGGTTCACAAACTCTTGGGTGGCAATGGCAAGTGGAAGGAGCCAGATGGTGAGAGTGGTAGCCCGCGCAAACATTTTAGAACAATGCTGCTGTAGAGCTTGATGATAGACTTGACATGGTGATCTATTCACATTTATACCGAACCTTCATCAAGTTTGGTTCTCTTGTATATCAGGTGAGCAAATCCTTCCTCTTCCTGCGATATTTCCTCCGAGATACCATATATCGTACCACTGGCCTAACCGTTGTGCATAATCTAGATCGTACTTCTAATGATGGGCAATAGCCAATGATAAGTGACTAAGCCTGTGTGCATAGGTTGGTTAAACTACCATTGCGGAACTATGCGTAAGTGAAGTCCGCAGACGTAGCGCCGTTAATAAGCCAATACGAGCTGAAGTTGTATCAGGTCCGTGGTGAGTAAGCGTTGCGAGCAGCATCTGGTTCAATACTGATATATGAATATGTCATCCACTGATTAGTTTTAGGAAACTGTATCGAAGAGGAGGTGCCAATCCCTACTAGATTGTGTATCTGAGGATATGCCGTGAATGCTGACGCGAGCAAGCTCCATGATCAACGACATCTAGGTAGAGTTGCTGTGTCACATAAACTCCAACGCTGAAACAATGAGTAAGACCAATATGTGATGCAAATTTTAATAGCGTCTAGAAATCATGGATATTAAGACTATATCCTTAAAACTGAGTTTATAGCTTTTAGCTTGAGTGTCAATGAAATATAATCTCCGTGTACAACTAACTCCTCGACGCGCATTAAACATTCCTGGGCGGTCAGTCATCAATAAAACTAACTTTGCAATTGCTCATGGTTCAGCTCAAGCACCTCCAATCGGTTGCTTGATGTGGGTTGTATGATCTTCAATATCGAGAAAGAGAAGGAACCTGGGATGGAGTTTATGGGCATCCTCGGCCACAAATGCTCTTCCTATCATTTCCACCTACTAGAGACCGTTCTAGTGAATAATCACTAGCACTAATTACTAGGTAAGTGCAAAGTTCGTCAACCTGCAGAGGCAAGTTCTATAGAACCTATGTACTTAAAGGCTTTAAGAAGATTGGCCCTACGGACTAACCACCTTTGTCTTTGAATCTCGAAGCCAGCGCGCTTGAAGCCAGCAAACACTTTCCCTTAACCGTATATGGACGAAAAAGAGGTATATCTCACTGGTGGTGCCGACAAGAGTCCAATTTCCCGAATTCCCGAATTCCCAGGACTGCCGTTCGTCCCCGTTGAGTAGAAGACCTTGATGTTGCTGAGACAGGAGGACCAGACTGTACCGACAAATATCATCGACAGATAGTCAATATCATCGACGGGTACAGGTGCTAGTAGAATGGTATATTTCACTTCACAACGCATGAGACTAAAGAAACCTAGAGCAATGGGTAGGTTGTGTCGATTGCCAAGAGTGCAGTGCTACCTGTATGCTATCTTGACAATTAGGGTTAGGATCCACGCTGAGCCACCCTGGGGTTTACGAATCAGAAATGGCTGACGTAATGATGTTTCCTTTCACCTCTTCTCACCGCGAAGCCAACCATCACACAATCTTTAACGTCATACACTCATGATGGCATCCAAACCAACTGCAAACGCCAAAGCGGCGAGAGACATTATCGCAGAACTCAACCTGAAGCCTCACCCAGAAAAAGGCTATTTCATCGAAACGTTTCGCGATCCGGCCACCGATTCTACGGGACGTGCGCACAGTACTCAAATCTACTATTTGCTTGAAGGCGAGTCAGGTCTTTCGCATTGGCATCGCGTCACCGATGCTGTCGAGGTCTGGCATTTCTATGCAGGTGCTCCGTTACAGCTATCTCTGTCCTGGGACGATGGCAAGCCCGTACGAGACCTGGTATTGGGAACGGATCTTTCGGCAGTAAGTCCGGGCTATCTCTCGTTAATGCTCACGAAGTCAGCGCTAAAATTCTCGGACTAGGGTCAACGTCCTCAGATTGTCGTTGAACGAAACGAATGGCAACATGCTCAGAGCTTGGGTGATTGGACGCTTGTAGGATGCACTGTCGCGCCGGCATTTACTATGGAGAGCTTCGACATGGCAAAAGAGGGTTGGGAGCCTAGATCTGCTTAATGTATCTACAAGCATCCAGCTTCAGACAAAACCGGTGTTCGTTTGGGCGTGGACGTCATTAGACGTCTCGCATCTAGAAGCGCTGCAGTAGAACGCAAGACTAGCTACTCCTCTCAGGCAATAAGTGGCAAGTTTATTGAGATTAGCCATTCAAATCCAAAGTTTAACTTCGCTCACTCTAATAGGCTAAGTTATGAGCCTAGTTTAAATGCGAAGCTGTGCAAATAATGTAGCTGCTGTTTAAACATATTGCAACTGCTAGTTGAATTGCTCATCTCATCCAACCTAGCGTCGTCTACTACTGAGTATATGTCGTCTAGTATCAGGGTGGCAAAGTATACAAAAACAAATAAGCACCTACCCATATCTATTATTGAGTTATATTCAAAAAATACTATGTGGCAAGGGCACTCGAGCCGCTATCACTATCGGTCATGCTCATAATGTTGGTGACTAGGTTCGGATCTATGAGGCTTGGGTCCATAGATATCTAATTAGCTCTTTTCATGTTTTTACTAGTGATAGCGAGGCTGCCTTTAGTATTCACCTCGCGGACTAGAGCTTTACTCTTGCCCTCGATAGAACTAGAGATCATGGCCGTATCTATGGGGATATCCATCAACATGGCGTTTCCTGTCGTGCTAACGATGGTAGGAACATTATAGAGTCTCCTAAAATTATTAAGCAGTTCCTCGTCTTCAACCTTTTTGAACGTATCGAAAATATTGAGGGCATTCTGGTAGATACCATTTTAAGCATGGCATCTTCACGGGGGATTATCTATAATGATAGTTAGTTTCGTTTTAAAAGAGAAACAAGTGAAAGGAAGCTAAACGTACGAAAAAGACCATTTGATCTTCGTTATAGGTGTGCTCCTAGCCTAGGCTAAGGAATAGAGGGGCCGAGACAGGGGACCGTGTACTGGGTGTAGACTGCAGATCGCACGGGAAATGCGCATTACAAAGGCCTTTACAAAAGGAGTGGGAGAACCTTGGAGGGTGACCCCCCTCCCCTATCACGGGTCGAGTCCCACGACTAAGCTTGGAAAGCCCGGTCTTACTATCCCAGACGAACGCATCGCCCCATCTAGCGTCTAATCCCCAGTTCGGTCGTGCCTCCTCATCTTCTGCCGTCTGACGAGCCGATCGCAGCTCCTTCGGCGGATCGACGAGGACGAGCACCTCCGTCACAGCAAGAGAATTGGAAGCAAAGATAGGTGCATGCACCATCTGCTCCTCGACCAAGGCCTGTGGCGTGGCGATACGCCAGAGGCTCGAGGCTAGGCTATAGTTCCGCTCGACGAGGTCCGGTTCGAAGGCTCGCTCAGTCGCTTCGGTTTCGAAGACCCGGTAGTGCTCTGGAGGGACGTAGAGGACATCTACAACCGGATCGAATGGGCGGATGCAGAGGGGGACGTCGGCGGAACTTGGCCTCATCGAAAACCCCCGCTCGCGGATCCATGCCAGGGCGACCCTACGAGCCTCACGACTAACAAGAAGCAACGCTACCTCGAACTTAACAGGGTCTAAGCGATCGTGCCGGAACGTGAGAGTAAGGTCCGGTTCAACAGACCTAGGCTCCCAGCAGCCCGCCTTGAAGGGAACGAGCGCCGGAGTAGGCCCCTCCGGCAGCGCTTCGCGCCATATCATGTCTCGCAGCTCGAGGGTAAGCTCAGGGAAGCGAGTGAAGCGAGTGAATGAGAGGACAGTATGTGCTGCATTTTCCATACTGACTTAGACGACGATGAGTTACGACGAAGCAAGCAGTAGGGGTTAGCGTGAACGGAAGGGAGAGGAAGGAAAAGGAGAAGAGAAAGGATGCGTTGAACGTGCGTGCTCCTCCTTTAACCTCTTAGGGAGCGCTCGTAGGGGCACAGCAGGCTGGCACAGTCGTCGTGATGTCATGTTCTACGCAGCGCAGGTGGCCGCGCTGTGGAGGCTGGGGCGGGAGGGATGTAAGGTACGGAATCGTCTTGCTACGATTAGGGGAGGAATAAGCGAACCTAAAATGAAACACACTCGATGCTAAAGGCCTGCTTTACGTCCGGCAGCGGCGGCGCGGAGACCTACATGTCGGATGGCGGCACGGATAAGTTCGGTGATACTAGAAAGCCGCACTTTATATTCCGTGAAGGGAACATTATCCTCATCTTTGCGTTCGTGCTCGCTATATTTAAGAGAGAGACCTGCGAATCTATAAAGGTGGTCTCTAAATAAGGCACCGGTAATGTCTATATACACGTTAGCCACACTCAATGTATAAGTAGAGAAACGTACCCTTTATTATAAATTCGAGAAGCTTCCATCTCGGTACGGTTGTCAACGGTTGGTTCGTTGCTGTTGTATCGCCTCTTTTGAGAACGATATCACCGTTGAGAAGAACTTTAAAACGTCCTTTAAAACACCTGAGAGAGGCCGGGATGACAGCGCACTAACCAAATTCGTCTTTGTCCATGAAATCGGTCTTTTGACAAGTACTGAAACCGGGATCGTAGATGTAACGTACGTGGAGTCTTTAGCTGGGCAGGAATAGTTTGATGGGGAGATACAGTGATATTTACGTTGTCTTCGTGGGTGAAGTAATGCGAGGATAAAATGTAATTTGATGAACAATCTGTGGATACTATCATACCTATTGTTGTATGATGGGCCGATACCCACTCGCAACTCCCGTTTCTTTGTGTGTTGAGCTTTTAATCCGCAGTTCGTTCATGGCTCGTGACTACAAAAAGCAGATTTGATCACCCACCAGGGTGACGAAGTAAACTGAACATTCCTGGCATCACCTCCACCCCACCCAAAAAGGTTCAGTTTATTCTGTCACCCACCGTGCACCGAAGTTTTTGCTTATCCATGGTAGAGGTCCCTAGGGTTTGATGATCAGGCCAGAGCCATCCCAAAAAGAAAATTGCCTTTTTCCAGGTGGCAGTGCTAACGTAGTATCAAGTACAATGATCTACGGCTACGTTGCAGCTCGAGGTTCGTTCTCAGGGTATGCTTGAGACTTTGTTCAATAAGGGGACACGTTTAGTATTCACCATTGGTCGATGCTTACCTAATTTAGCCTGTGCTGTATGGCTCCTGTAATTATGCAACCTATGCATACGTACTGTTCTTGGTCCATACACCACTAGACGCAGCGACGGATTAGTTGAAAAACCGCATTCTAAGCATACAATCGGTTGTCCCACAGGATTCTTCCATATTGTTTCTATGACATTTATAATCTCAACCAAGGTCAAAGGTTAGTGAGAATGCAATTACTTGTAGAAAATGTTGGCAGTAGAAGTGTAGGATAACAACCAAGCTTAAAAAATTGTCATGCGTCGTTGGGTAAGACCGATGCTTGGCTGGGACATTGAAGGAACTCCATCTTCTGCGGAACTACTGGGAATGTGAAATAAGCCGTGTTTATCGAAGTACCGAGAGAAGTGCAATCGAGGAGATAAAAGGGAAGGTGCGGTTGAGTGATAGACCGGCGCTAAATCTCTTGGCATGCGCAATAGCCTCAAGTTTCTCTAGAAGCGATGACCACAAGGCCACACGCGTACACCCTCGAACCCTTCATGGCCGAGCCCACAGATATAGGAGAAACCGCTTCCATCATGCAAGAATCAACTTCGCCGCACGCCTTGGCTTCCCCAACGACCTCCACTCCCACCGAAACACCTTCCTCAACCAACCCCAAAGCTGCCCTTGCGGCGCGTATGGCCCGCTTCAAAGCCCTCCAATCGCAAAAAGAGTCCGGTCGCCGGCAAACAGAGGCCGAACTGCGCGCTGCAGAAGATCGTCCTCAACGCCTCGCCCAACTCACCAAACTGCAAGCCGCCAACGAAAAAGCATCGTACAAGCTACTCAAAGCCGACGACCCCGATTTTGAGCGCAAACGAAACTGGGATTATACCGTCGAAGAGAGCGAGTCATGGGACAAGCGACAAGCCAAGAAAGCGCGGAACCGGGACAATGTCAGTTTCGCGGATTACAGAGGAGAGGCAAATAAGGTGTATAAGCGGCAGGTGAAGCAGATGGGGGGGAAGGACTTGGAGGAGTATGCGCGGGAGAAGGGGGAGCGTTTGCAGAGGCAGGTTAGGATGGGACTATTGAGGTTAGTAGAGGAGGGTGGAGAGGTTTTTACCGTGGACTCCGAAGGGAGGGTAAATACACCGGTTGAGGAGCTATATGGACACGATCATAAACCGTCGAAAGAGGCTGTGGATAAACTAGTCGAAGATCTTGAGAAGGGAGAGAGGGCACGACTAAAGGCGCGCGCCGCGCGCGGCATCAATGACGACGATGGCGGAGATGTTACGTACATCAACCAGAAGAACAAGCAGTTCAACGAGAAGCTGTCAAGATTCTATAATCGGTACACGGCAGAGATAAGAGAGAGCTTCGAGCGAGGAACGGCGATTTGAACAGAGAAAAAGAGGCATTATACCCTGGGTAGTTGGGCGTTTGGGACTCGACATAGGCGTTATAACTGGCAGTTGACATTTTAGTTTGCATGCAGAAACAGATACGACACGAAATGATAACTGGCCTTTCAAGCCAGTTTGAAATGCACAATTCTACATCAAAATATTGACCCCAGCACTCTCTGCACATCTTGTCCTGGTTCAGGCTTCTTATCCGCCTTAGTCCGCATCTCCCTCTGTTGGAACTTACTCCTCCTCTCCTTCTTTCTCCCTTCCTGCTGTGCTTCTGGTCCGACAGCATCCTCAGCTCTGTCGTGATAACCCTCATCCTCTCCTTTCGCTTTTCTCTTCGCCTCCATCCCCTCCAGCATCTTCCCCCTCTCTATGTTCTCCAAGAATCTCTCATTATCCTTCTTCCCGCGCGCTATCTCCACCCTCAACCGCGCCGCCCTCTCAGCATTTTCATTCTGAATTTGCTCCACTAAATGCGCCCATTTAACTCCACTCAAATACTTCACATTCCAGACCTCATCATGCCACCTGCCCCTTTTCTTGCCACCCATGGTCTGCGCATTGAGATTTTCGGCCACGAACTTGGCATCCTTTTTCGAAAGAAACTCGACCCAGCCGTCGAGGAAGAGCTTGCGTCGCGTACCGCCTGTGCGCAGGCGTTGGGTACGGGAGGTGGAAGGTTCAGGGGTGAGGAAGACGCGACCGACGGCGCCGTAAGGGGTCAGGAGGGAGCGCAGAACGGTGGGTTTCATGAAGGGAGGAATGCGGGAAAGATAGATTACGCCGGACTTGTCCTTTTTCGGTTTGGACGGTAGAGGCAGTGGTTTGTTGAGCTTGCCAGATTGCAGTTTTAAATCCGTAGGAAGCGTAGCAGCAAGCTTTTCGAGGTGGGCAAGTTCGGCGGCAGGCGAGTCGAAAGTGTCCTGATCGTAGTCGCCTTGCTCGTCGTCATCATCTTGATCGTGAACAGAGTCCAAGTCGTCTGCTGCGTCTTCTGACTCAGAATCATAGTCCAACTTTCTTCGCTTCGTTGACTTGAGCATGCGCGATCTACTCTCGTCCTCTGGTTCATAGTCGCGCTCTTCTTCCTCACTCTCCTCGGCGTCAAGCCATTCATTGCGTTTGCGCGTCGCCATTGTAATTGGCTGCAGGGGGATGTCGGTTTCCAAACGGATCGGGGATGTTTAACTATGCTGGAACTATTTTGGCGTGCTTCCGATTGTAGTCTTCCTGTTCTCTGGGATGATCGAGCTTGCGAAACTTTTGGTGGTGCGGAGTTGTGGTGGAGGTGGAATTTTAGTGGGGCGGGGCTTGGCGAGAGGTCGGTGGCGCCCAGTCTGTTCAGCTACGTTCGTCTTCTCATTCTGCTTCCTGCTTCCACTACACCCCACATCGCATACACGCTACAAACATGGGTGGGAACGACCTTAACACTAAAAAGAGCTGGCACCCGCATCTGCGGAAGAACCAAGAGCGAGTATGGAAGGAGGAGAAGAACGCTTTGGAGGAGCGCAAGCTTATTGAGAAGCTGCGCAAGGAGCGCGAGGAGGAGCGCCAAATCGAAGAGCTGCAGAAATTACAAGAAGCAAATGGAGGCAAAGTCGCAACGAAGCGCGTCGATTGGATGTACGCAGGACCAAGTGGTGATGGTACAGGCATCTCAGAAGAACGCGAGGGCTACCTGCTCGGCAAACGCAGGATCGACGGTTTGCTCAAAGGAAACGACTCGCAAGGTTTGCAGAAGGGCGCTGCTGTTGGAATCGACGCGGTTGGCAACGCGAATGCCAACTCAGCCCGCGATACACAGAAGAAGGTGCTCGAGGACCCGCTCCTCATGATTCAGAAGCAGAAGATGGAGGTGCAGATCAAGGCCATGAAGGATGCACAGAAGCAGAAACAGTACGAAGAGAAGCGAGCGAAGGAGAAGGAGTGTGAAAGAAAGCACGTGTATGGATATATTATTCGCGATCGCTCGCGATCGGTGGACGACTACGATGACCGGGATAAGCGGCGTCACCACCGTCGCGACCGCTCACGCACATCATCTGATGACCGACACGATCAGGAGAGGCGTTACCGCAGGCACCGACGAGATGAGCGGGACGAACACCGTCGACGCTCACGTTCACGCTCACCTCGTTACCGAGACGACCAAGATAGACCGCGTTACCGCTCACGTTCCAAGTCACCTTACCACAAAAACCGCCGCGAATATTATGATGAACTGAACAGGTATCAGACGCGATATCGATCACCTTCGTTTCGAGAGGCAACTAAAGAAGCCAACCATCGCGAGCGACACAGTTATCGTCGGCGCGATCCACCTCTACCTAGGGTAGATAGGCATCACGGGCGAGAACGAGAGCTAACCCCACCACCTAAACAGGATATGGCTGCACGCTTAGCTGAGATGCAGTCTGCGGCATCATCACTCGAAGAACAACGCACTGAGCGTGTACGGTTGCGCGAGGCTGAAGATGCTGCCGAGGAGGCGAAGCACAAGAACAACAGGGATGGCGGACATCGCTTCATATCTGGTATACGAAGCAAAGCATCCGAGATGGATTTGGGAGATGCTATTGCTCGCGGTCGGCAGGGCTTCAAAAGGGACATGGACGCATAAGTACATCCGATCGATAGGTTTGACATGATTTAATGAAGTTACGATTCCTATATCATACCCAGTACAGTTATTCAGTCAAGAATCACCACTCTCTAGCACAACCGTCACCATACTCCTCGCTGGCACATTCGTACTTACGCTGCCATCACTCCCCACAGTCGCCGCCTGCTCATCGCAATCATGCGAGTTATCTGTAAGCCATGCTACTGCAGTCTTTGCCGCAGATCCTTGCACCTTGACGTTTACGCTACCCGATCCCGTTCCACTTTGTATAATTTGTACCGCAACACTCCCATCCACATTCTTGAAGGCGCTAACCCTTGCCCCAGAAGGTCCACCACTGGTTCCCACCCGTACTGCGCCAGGTCTGACATGCCTGCTCCAGTTTGCGAACGCCCACAACCGCTTTGATGGGATAACCTGTTTTTTGTCGTCCGAGATTCGAACAAGCTTTGAATTGGTGGCGCCGCCTTGAACCCCAACCCAGTAGAGGTATGCTGAAACGTTTGCCTTTGTGATGGCGTCGTAGATCTTCAAGGCCCAATTGAGCCCTTCGCCTGCGCCGTTGTTGCTGTAGAATGTAGTCGCCCACGGGCCTTGGAGATCAGCATTCTCAGTTTGCCAGACAGGATGCTTGGTATTTATCGGAGAGGTTGGAGCACTCGTGTACGAACTGCAGCATCTGTCAGTCTAAATGGTTTTCTTGGGAATAGAGCAATTACGTACTGTCCTGTGATGGTCCCTAGCAGATCATTAACGGACGAAAGCCCACTCATCATCCCTTGCTGACTACTCCACCCCTCAGCATCGCAGCATGTAATCTTCACATCCGTAAAATTGGCTTTATCCAATGTTGGACGCAGCACCTTGATGAAATCGGCTGCCTGCTGTCCGTTACTACGCATGCTCGCATAACTTGTCGTCAGATCCGGTTCGTTTAGAAACCCTAAATGCGTCACGTCGACGCCAATATCCTTATAATATGTGATGTACTGCACGAGGTAGTTCGCGAAGGCCTGCTTCCAATCCCCACTCGAACAACTGGCTCCGCTCACGCCGCACAATGACCCGCCATTTGCATCATTGTTGTTAGTCTTCATGTAACCTGGCGCACTCCACGCATTTGCATATACGGTTTTCACGCCGTACGTCTTAACGGCTTCGGTGCTGACCCAGACCTGCGAATTGTCGTTGCCGTCCCAAACGTACTTTGGTGCTGCACTGGGGCCCCCAGGAGATTTTGGCTGGATGGACACCATGTGGTCGGAGGAGGAGTCAGGCGAGGACCCGATCCCATTGCGCAAGATGGAGAAACCTGCACCCGAGGTACGATTGAACAGTAGATCGAGAGCATAGCGTTGGAGAGTCTCGGATAGGACGTGCATTTGGTTTGCGCGCTGGAAGGTTTCAGACATGCCGAAGCCGTCCATTGTTTGGTAGGTTTTAGTCAAGTCGACTGTGATTGTAGATGCTTGTCGTTCGTTCAAGACCAAATGCGCCTGCGCTGCCACCGCAAGTGCGGCGAAAAGTGCTACACAGAGTGTCATCGTGGGACGTTGTAACCGTGGAGCTTTGCAAAGGGTGTTTTCAAAGCATTCATTGTAGCTGTGGCAGAGTGTAGTTGTAGTCGAGATGTGCAAAGAGCCAAGAAGGTACTGAGGCTTGACCATGGCTATTCATCCATTATCCAAATTGCAAACGGCATTTTGCAACTTCTTCGTGTGCCCCACACGCGGCCATTGGAATTCTCAGTTTCGGCGTAATATATGTGTCAATGTGAGTGGTGGAACATTTGGTGGATTTTACATTGCTGGTCACTTGAACACGTAGGGTAAGCTACCACTGAGCTTTTCATTATCGTCTGTGGATGTTGGTTGTTTTCTTGCAACTTCATCATGATCTCTCAGGCTTCTATCAAAATAAGTCTAGTCGCTCTATAAATTGTTCTTGGATCATATGGACACTTCCAATCGATTTATCGTTTGCGTCATAGTGCAGTTCATTGGTAGACTCGTCCTCTAACCTGTTTTTACCTGTTTTCAAAAGAGGGCTTCGCACATCTGTGGATACATCTCCCGCATTGTTCAGGTCCTATAGCACTACCGCTCGTATGCAGATCCAGAAAATATCCTGTGAACCCTGACGATGCCACAGTCCCACAAACTTGCTGCTACCTCTATACGACGGCGATGGCCTATATTACCTTCTATGCGCACGATGCGTGGCCATGGCCTTCCAGCCTCTGCCCTGCATAAGACGCTCTGTAGCAATATCCTCTCAAATCATACTTCAACGGTAGTGTAAGAACTCCTCTATGGGTGGGCTGAGGCCATTCCGCGCAAGCCCGTGTACCCCATCTCTTCCTAAATCAAGATCTTGCTCGTGAGGCGGTATACGTGGGTTCTCGACCTCCTCATTTATGGTATGTGGAGTGGACATTGTAGTAGCTATATTGATCTGATACTTCATCAGTAACATATTCATGCGAAGACTGACGCGAAAGAGCAGCGTACTCCTGGTCGCCGCCTGAGTACACAGGCGTATTGAAATCGGTGGCTGCGTGGTCTAGAATGTTCGGATCGATTGGAGGAATAGTTGTTTGCGGTAGGGGCGTAGGCGGATCCTGCCAACCCCAATCCATGCCAGATGAGATCTCGTTGAAATGCTCGATGCTGGCGGCCAAGCCTGCATTTGTTGATTGTGGTGGCAGTTGGGTTTGCTGTGTAATAGACTCTGAAGGGGAGGAAGTAGACTGGGCGGTACTGACTTCAACCATCTTGTCTCCCTCGACACGCACTTCACGGTCGCGGAGTCGTCGCATGAGCTCGAGAAATTGACTGTTCTGGAACTTTTCGCTTGTGTTATCAGAGATGTGCTCAAGAAGACGGCCTGCTGTTTGCGCCATTTCGTCTTCGTCATATCCAGGCTGCTGTGGCTCCTCTTGCTTCTGTTCCGGTTGTTGCTGCTGCACTTGTTCCTGAATAGGAGTTCTGGTATAGCCTGCAGCCTCGAGCTCCTGCCATATTAGATCCTGGATCATAGGGACGGGTGTGGAAAGTAGCGGATAGGTAGACATGAGCCGCTCGTTGATGGCTCTAACGAGTCGCTCTGAGCGCGTCTTGATCTCTTGAGGAGCCCCCCGATTGGCGATCTTCTGTAGCACGTCAACAACCCATTTCGCCTCACTGGCATCTTCCGTTAGTTGATGGGTGCTTTCCATGGTCTCCAGAACATCTAAGTAGGGCGAGGCTTTGGACGCAAGCTCGAGATCGACGGCACTCCGGAGCTTGAGGACAGCATAGACGGCTGTGATATTCCATTAGAACACCTCCTAGTATGACTGTTGATGCAAAACTGACCTGGCCGCTGCTCCCGTATCCGTGCCAACGCTGGGTCTTCTGTCTCTAGCAGCTGTTCATGCGTTGCTGCCTCTTCCTTTGACGTTTCCTGCTGCTTTAGACTATTCGCGCGAGCGTTTTCCTCTTCTTGCTGTACGTCGGCGAAAGCACGCTCGAAAGCAGCTTCGTCAAACTGCGGTACTGACTCCTGGGCCCGCTGTTGGCCTGACATGGAGTTTCCATTCATCATGCCAAAGCCAGTCTGTTGGAAACTTGGCCTTGCTAATCCAGACGCTCCATATCCTGACATGCTCCCAAAGCCGTTCTGCTGAAAGGTCGCCGCCTGCGCAGCTGGACCCTGCTGGCTCATAAAGTCCTGGTGCCATGACGATGCGGCTTGGGCCATAGGGACGCGCTGCTGTGGCACTTGCGGCGCATGCGATATGTTCAGGCGTTGGAAGTCGGAAGCCCAATCGGGCGCTTGAGGGGCCTGCGCGAGCTGTGGGGGAGGCGGACGAGCGAGGTGCAGATGGTTGTGCTGGAACTGAGCCTGTGGCGGGCCAACAGGCCCTGCTTGGAAGGCTTCGAATTCATGATCTAGAGCGCCAGCGTTTGCACCGGGAGATGATCTGAAACCCTACGCACACTGTCAACCTTCCGCCCGGAGCACGTAATTAAGGCAAACTGACTTGCGAAGGCGAATGACGACCGACTAGGCGGTCCTGCTGTAGCGTCCGATCGACAGACGTGTGCTTCTGAAAGGTCTGGAGGGCGTTGGAGGGCCCGCAAAGAGCGTCTGCCATATCTGCACAAAGGTCAAAAGTCACCACACGCTCTGCTACAACCAAAAGCAAGGGCGGTGGATAAGGTGCGGTGGGAAGCGTGTCCCGCCATGTGCGACCAAATGCCAAGGCATCTGGGTCGGACGGACCCTGTCGGTGATCCAAGGGCCTTGGTCAGCCGACCCGCATCTTGAAACACCAAAACGAGGGCATTAGAGAGCCGATCCAAACAGCATCGGCGAGTTTGTGCTATGTTGAGCAAGTGATACGGTGTTGGTCGAACTGCTGCTGGTACTAACGGGTGAAAGCATCTTACATGTGTTGACTGTGGCTAATCTACGCTGTGCAATGCATGCAACACCACACCTCGCGTGCTCATACAGGATCGTGATGTCTGATTGGGTGCAATCATTGTCGGCGTAATTACATAGACTGACCATGTCCTTTGCCCTGCTCAGTGAAACGGAAACATGCCAGCCACAATACCACTTTGCCCCTGCATACTCAAAAGTAGCGACCAAAATCATGGTGCAAAGAAAACACGAACAAAACCCAAATAATGGAGCGGCAGAAGCCCATACTCACATTTCCAACAAGTCCGTTAAATTCGTCAAGTTCCTAGTACGCTACGTTGTCTGTTCAGAAGAACATTTCCTTAATCCCCACGACCCTCTTTGGTGAGCTTCGGCGACGCGATGGAGATCGCGAAGGCTTCCTGCGGCGTACCCAGGCATAATCATTCTTCCCATGATCGTTGCGCTCTTCAATGAGAAGACGAGTGCTGCCACGAGAGCGTAGCCGACGTGTATGTTCGAACAAAATCTCGGTCTCGCGGGGCTCCATTTCGCGCATGATAATAATGTAGTTAGGATCAGACTATGCTTTGTTAGAATGCGACTAGAGCAGAGACGCGGTAATACTTACTCTGTCGATTTCGTATGGAATATCGTAGTACAGCAGAGTATCAATGGCAAGATGCTCCTTGCTGACCTTGACGTACGTAGGCTGGTGCGTGAGGCGCAGCGGATGTGCAGGCGACATACCTTGTTGGAGTCTGGCAGCTTCTTCAGGCTTGATCATGGCTTTGATCTGGTTATCCTGGAAGCCGAAATGAGCAAGGCGTTTGCGCATCTCCTCCTCCAACTCCTTCTCCTGCTTCTCTTTGGCTGCCTTTTCTTCCTCTTCCTTCTGCTTCTGCTTCATCAGGAAACGCTCCCACTCTTCCTTCTCCCTCTGCTTCTGCTGCTCTTCCTCAATCCTGAGCTGCATGATAAGCTCTTCACGCTTCCTCTTAGCTTCTGCCGCGTCCGCTACTTTCTTAGCCTCGTACTCGGCCACGACGCGCTCGCGCTCTGCTTTCGCTTTGGCCTCCTTCTCGGCCCGCTCCTTGTTGAATTCATCGACAGCTCTCTGCTGTGCCTCCTTGCGTTCCTTCTCAGCTTTGGCGAGCTTCGCGGCGTTCTCAGCAATGATGCGCTGGCGCTCCTCTTCTTGCTCCTTTGCTCGTTTCTCTGCCTTTGCCATGCTCTCAGCGATCAATCTCTTCCGTTCCTCTTCCTCTGCTCTTGCTTCTTCGGCTTTAATCCGTGTCTCTCGTTCGAGTTTCAGTTCCCACTCCTTCTTGAGGCGGTCCTCTTGTCTCTTAGCGTCCTCTTCGCGCTCGATTCTCTTTCTTTCTTCTCGTTCATACTTCAGCTCCCAGTCCTTTCTGAGACGATCTTCTTGTCTCCTGGCATCCTCCTCGCGTTCGATCCTCCTCCTGTCTTCTCGCTCGTGCTTTAGTTCCCATTCTCTCTTCAGGCGCTCCTCGTCTCGTTTGATGCGATCCTCCTCCTCATCACGCTCGTGCCTATCTTTCATGAACTTGAGCTCCATCTTTCTTTTGATCAGCTCTTCACGCCTCTCCATCTCCACCCTCTCCTCCTGTTCTTTGATGCGTTGATTCGCCTGCTCTAGTTTCCAGCGGTCGTAATCGTGGCCGGGGGACTCGTCGCGGTGGTAGCCCTTGGACCGAGAGCGAGATCGACCCTGCTTCGCAATATCAAGCCGCAGCTCGGCGATCTCGTCTTCTAATCCCCACTCCCCAGGCATCCTGCGAGTCCTGCCGCGAGGTTCGGCGTAAGGATTCGCTGCGGGGCTCTTTTGCTCAGTGCGGACGTTCGGGCTACTCTCGTTGTCCATGCGGGTAGTATTGTAGATGGTCACGTTGGGAGCTGGAGAGTGGCCTTGCGAGCGGGTGCGATGAAGGCTTGTCGTCGTACGAGTCTCCGGGAGTAGAAATTCGGAGGTGCGACGGGCCCAGTCATCATCTCGAGACTTTCGCGCTGGTGCGCGGACATGGCGAGCACCGCCAGAGAAGCGGTCGTCGTACCACTCATCCTCCCAGAGGTCAACGGGCGGCATGATTGACGCAGTTCAAAATGGATATCGATCTGCAGGCTCTGAGAACGAAGGAGATGATGCTAACGAGGCCAAACGCAAAGCCAAAGCCAAAGATAAGTACGGTATGCGCGCGTGGGCAGTTGGGCGAAACGTGTGTGGCGGGGCAGGCGGGGGATTGGGTTGTGTTGAGGCCGAGTGGTCTTAGGAAGCAAGCTGACGCGACAGCACACAATCAGGCAAACGTAAGAAGGCGCAGGAAAGGGAAAGAAGAAGAGCGGCGGCGAGAGATTTGGAAGAAATGGCTGTCGTGCACCTGGGGGCCAAAAGCGCCCTAGTGACCAGGCAGCTGCTGGGGCTGATCTTGTGGACCGGCGGATGGTGCATGTATTGTCGAATGGCGGTGCATGACAGCGGGCTCCGCTGCTCCTGCGCGCTCTTGGACTGCACGCCGTGAGACATTGTGTCCGTGTCTGCCGCCGTATTGCTGGCTTGTTCACTGCAGCGTTGTCGTTTCTTGTCTGTTGGGTCTGCAGCGGCGGGGGTGGGTTGCCGCGCGCGAAGCTCGTGTTTGGCGGGGCGGCGCAAGCGATCGCGTGGCAATCATCCTTCCAGCCTCAAGGATCGACGTCAACAGCGAGAGCATATGATGTCCTTGTCATCTGTGAAGCTGTCTCATACTCGACCTAGCATGGGAGCACCCGTCGAGACTCATGATCTCGTGCCACTGTGCAGCAGAGCATGTGACACTCTTGTGTCCAGCCTCATCCCCACCGCTACCGACGTCGGACCGCGTGCAAGGGCCAGCCAAAGGAACCCCCAGACGGTTTGAGAATGGGGCCGATATACACGTCTTAGCATATAACGCCATCCTTGAAACTTGGAAGAAACGGGAAGGCGCAAGAAGTGGATCGGATGTGTTGGTCTTTGTACCCTGGCGACGAATCAGCGCAGGCATAGCCGGCTTACTGCATGCAGAAAATGCGCACACAGTTCGCTGTCATCCAAATCCGCTGTACGTCATGCAGGAATTCAGACTGTATCGTGTTGGATGTTGGGGCTTTGTCGTTGTGTAATGTCGTCCATCGCCGGATACTTCCCGCATCATCAGATCTTTGGTCTCTTTTATCTGGCGTTGATGCCATGATTGAAGCTGTCTGATTCTTGTGGTTCAACTACAAAAGCTGAGCATGGCTCTGATTGAACGAAGCAGTAGCACAATCTGTGGTACTATAGTATATCCACGACTATACGTTGCAGTCGATTGACTTAGTCACCATTCTTCAAGATACGGACGCTAGCCCTGAACGGTAGCAAGTTGCTGTTGCCGGTTGTTGAAGCCGATGTCAAACGAGTGGACGAAATAGAACTGGAGTCATTCCGCAGACATTGGGGAATGTGATGGTAATTAGGCCTTCAAGCCGGGATTCAAGAAGAAAAGATCGACGACTACACGGATCTTGGGGATTGACATTCTCGGGCGTGTGTCTTCCTAATCTTCGCTGCCAGCATTCCATGGATCGAGCACGTGGAGACGACGTGTTACGCTGAGTAGTATCAATTTATTCAAAAGGGAATGGCATCATGCTAAACTCTTTACGCAAAAAGATGGAGCATATTAAGAATGAAGGCGGATCTGCACTATAAATTGTCTGGGGCAATACATAAAAGCGACATTGTTTTGCTATGCAACAAGTCGCGTCAGTACCTCAATGGAGGTTTCACGTTTTCAGTGTTGTAGAATTGGTTGTCAAGATCATGCCTAAGCCACCTGCATGGGTGGAGCGTATTCCTTCGTGATATAGACTCATAGAGCAATGTCTTCTACTCTCATGCATTCCACTTCTTTCAAGCACCAGGAGGCGAAAGTGGATAATCTATCAGTCTTTCATAATCGCCATTGCCGAACTTTTCTCCTTGCTCGAATACGCTTTTAAGTCAACGCAAGATCTCGTTCAGCCGCTCCTTCCACCCAGCACTTGCTCGAGGCTGTTTTTGCTATTTTCGTATGTCTTTTCCAGATAGTCCTCTTTTTTATTGAGATTCGACAGTTCAATTTTGAGCTTCTCGCCCTCACCTGAGATCCGCTTCTGGACATCAGGGATGGGAGTGCAGACGAACCTAGTAGCCATTAAACGGATCCTCAAGCGCAGGCGGTCACAACATACATCTTCCCAACACCTTCGTAAACCTTGGTCTCTTTCGGCAGTGATTCCATCTCACTCGCAGTCAGTTGCAGCATCCGGCTTTCTCGGCTGTTGGCGACCTTTTGCTGCTTCACAATAACGAGTTGCTGTTCAGCAAAAGCCTTCTTCTGACCTATTTCCTGCAGTACCTGCATACGGTGAGCGTAGACTAAGAGGGGCTTTGAATGAGTATACCTTCTGCAGAGCCTCGTTTGGTATCGACATGATGACCTCAAGCAATTGTTGTGGTAGAGTCAAACTCCTGATAGTGCCTGTTGCGCTGTGCGCAAGATCCGCGCTCGGTTAGTCTTGCCGTTTAGATAAGCGCGGGGCAAGTGTGCCCGACCGAAGCAATGACGTTAGCAGCGTTTGGATTTGCTGTATTGAATGGAGCTACCAGAGACTCAGGGTTCACAGTGCCAGAGTGTCATCAGAAAATATTCGTTCCTTCATCCAGGACTTCTTCCTGCGTTATCTTTACAATACGCAATGATGTATTGGCTATCGCTTTACCACTAGACATTCATCAGCACTTACATCCCGGGCTTTCCGAAATACCCTGCTGTTGGCCTGGCTCAGAGCCTCCTCCTGCAATATATCCTCTTGTCTTGCGCCCACAGGCTCCCAAAGGAAATATGGTTGCGAACCTTCTCAAATGGCTCCCCTCTGTGGAGTATCCACCTGCCCAAGAGGGACGTTGGTCGCCAGTCACGTCTACGTTGAATTGGTGTGAAGAGGTGCGTACCAAAGTTTTTTCTTACCTGCCTCTAGTTGATTTGCTACTAGGACTATTACGCAACGATATACTCGGCAGAGATTGTTAATACTCTGGTAAATCAACCAATCCACAGCACTAGAACACAGATTTAGAGATCCCACACCCAATATGGAGCCTGGCCAAAATCAGTGCTTTTACGTGTTACAGCACCAACAGCGGATCTTACTAATTATCGCGCAGACGAACACTTGGTTCATGTACCTGTCCGCCAAAGGAATACACAATTGCTTGGTCAACGGACACGGCACTGTCTTCCTAGTGTCGTACATTGGGTACTTGCTAGTTGGAACAGGTTCTTTCTTGTTTCACGCTTCGTTGAAATGTACGTCTATCTGAGCTTCGAGACTGCCCTGACAAACCTGACTGCGGATACACACAGATCCCATGCAGCTTGTAGACGAACTCTCGATGATATACACAACATGTCTCATGTGTTATGTGACGTTTTCGTTCGGCAAGTCAAGCATTTATAGATCAATTCTTGCGATTTCACTAGTGGGCTTGTCTCTCTTCATTACTTTGTATTATCACGTAAGTATACCAAATCACAATACGACGCCTTCGTTCCGCTTGCAGCATATCGGTATCCCTGCAGAGAAATTCCCCGGTCGAGGCTGCATAAATTTCCCTGACCAGGAGCTGTGCTTTAGAAAGTCTGGCCGTGCTTGTGCTAACAACCTCTTAGTTCTTACAAGATCCTGTCTTTCACCAGACCACCTACGCCATCTTGACGGCCGTGGTATTCTTCCGGGCTGTATACGTGATGGAGACGCTGCTTCGACCCAAATTTCGCGCGAAAGAGCTCGCAAATGGCAGTGCAGAAGCCACAACTGAGCGAGAGAAACAAAGAGACATGAGAATCTTGACCGAAATGTGGGTTATGATTGCGTGGGGACTGAGCATTTTTTTGGGTGGATTCTTCTTCTGGTACCTGGACATTGCCCATTGTTCTACTTTGAGGCGTTGGCGGAGGGAGATTGGGATGCCCTGGGGATTCTTCCTGGAGCTCCATGGCTGTAAGTGTCCGTGCTTTGTGCGCTTGAGATGCCGACTGACTTTGCATGGCTCTAGGGTGGCATCTCATGACTGGTCTTGGCGGCTACTGTTATATCGTCTGGGGGATTTGGCTTCGGCATTGTCTCAATGGCAGACAGGATGAATATAGGCTGCATTGGCCCCGGCTCACAACAATGCCAACGGTAGTCAGGACGCAGAACGTGGCCAACGGATACGCTAACGGCAACACCAACGGCACGACAAAGAAGAAGTTGTGAGATGGAGTGGATTCAAATACCGCTTACGAGCTCTGGTGCTGGCGGTCGCTATTACTGGAACTGGTGCAGATGCGAGGATGATCCGCTGGCTGAGGGACGTTTGCATAGGTGAGGTTTATGCCGCTATGCGTTGTGCGCTATGCCTACCCGATGATCTGCAGCCGTACCAGACCTCTTTCTCATCGCGGTGCGCAACCAGCTCAAAATGTATTAGATGGATACAGCGATAGAGTCGTTGTAGATACGGCCTTTGACAGAGCAATTGTACAGTAAGTTTTCGTTGCAACAGACGTGCAAAAGCTGGTGCCTGCCGCGTTCGTTTATCCAGGCAGGCGCGTAAACAAGACTAGTCTAGTGCGACGGTCTGTGCAGTGTGCTTGCCTCCGGCGCGGTAAATAACCCACAACACCTCACCGCTCTGCTCTCCTGTCCTTGATCCACTCTCGACAACTGCAAGACAGTTCCCACCCAGCCCAACCCATCCTCACCTCTCGTCAACACCGTCAACCTCGACAAATCAGCCATCATGCGTGAGATTGTACGTATTGTCTGCCCCTGACAACAAATTTGTTGTCGCGCGTCCTGCCCCGCGTTTACGCCTCAGGGATAACACAAGATGAAGACCAGCTGCTAACATGATATCGCGCTACAGGTCCACCTCCAGACCGGTCAATGTGTGAGTCTATCTCTGTCTAAAGCACTGAGACACTGCTAACGAGGGCAGGGTAACCAAATCGGTGCCGCCTTTTGGTGCGTCGATCAACCGAAAGCTCTGCTCATGCGACGACGACTGACAGGTACGCAGGCAGCAGATCTCTGGCGAGCACGGCCTCGATGGCTCCGGTGTGTAAGTAGCCACTGCCTCACAGCTTGCATGCGGTGCACAGAAATGGCTGACTTTGAACAGCTACAATGGCACCTCGGATCTCCAGCTTGAGCGCATGAACGTCTACTTCAACGAGGTACGTAGCCCTTATGATTGCCCTGTGGTGAGAGGAAATATCTGACAACACACAGGCCTCCGGTAACAAGTTCGTTCCCCGTGCCGTCCTCGTCGATTTGGAGCCTGGTACCATGGACGCCGTCCGCGCTGGACCTTTCGGTCAGCTTTTCCGTCCCGACAACTTCGTTTTCGGTCAATCCGGTGCTGGTAACAACTGGGCAAAGGGTCACTACACCGAGGGTGCCGAATTGGTCGACCAGGTGCTCGACGTCGTCCGCCGTGAGGCTGAGGGCTGCGACTGTCTCCAGGGTTTCCAGATCACCCACTCTCTAGGTGGCGGAACTGGTGCTGGTATGGGTACTCTTTTGATCTCCAAGATTCGTGAGGAGTTCCCCGACCGTATGATGGCCACGTTCTCCGTCGTGCCTTCGCCAAAGGTCTCTGACACCGTTGTCGAGCCCTATAATGCCACCCTTTCCATCCACCAGTTGGTTGAGAACTCCGATGAGACTTTCTGCATTGACAACGAGGTATGCAATCACTATCGCCTGAAGATGCGATGAACAAAGGTTGACCCTGTTTAGGCTCTCTACGACATTTGCATGAGGACTCTTAAGCTGAACAACCCTTCGTACGGCGACTTGAACCACCTCGTCTCCGCTGTGATGTCGGGTGTTTCCACCTCCCTCCGTTTCCCCGGTCAGCTGAACTCCGACCTACGAAAGTTGGCCGTCAACATGGTTCCTTTCCCGCGTCTGCACTTCTTCATGGTCGGATTCGCTCCTCTTACCAGCCGCGGCGCCTACTCTTTCCGCGCCGTCACCGTTCCCGAGCTTACCCAGCAGATGTTCGACCCTAAGAACATGATGGCGGCCTCTGACTTCCGCAACGGCCGTTACCTGACCTGCTCTACCATCTTCCGTGGTAAGGTCTCCATGAAGGAGGTCGAGGACCAGATGCGCAACGTGCAGAACAAGAACTCCTCTTACTTCGTTGAGTGGATCCCCAACAACGTCCAGACCGCTCTTTGCTCCATCCCACCGCGCGGCCTCAAGATGTCTTCCACCTTCGTCGGTAACTCGACCTCCATCCAGGAGCTCTTCAAGCGTATTGGTGACCAGTTCACTGCTATGTTCAGGCGTAAGGCTTTCTTGCATTGGTACACTGGTGAAGGTATGGACGAGATGGAGTTCACTGAGGCTGAGTCCAACATGAACGATTTGGTGTCCGAGTACCAGCAGTACCAGGAGGCCTCCATCTCCGAGGGAGAGGAGGAGTATGACGAGGACGTCCCTGTTGAGGGAGAGGAGTAAGACATTTACATAACAGGCCAGACGAGCTGCGTCGTGGTGTCTTTCAGGCTGCGTCGCGATTGTACCAGGGTGGAGACTATGCATACGATTCGTGGGCTGAGTCATTTGGCTGTATTAAGACAGTTGGTGTGATTAGGAACAACGTATGCTTGTTGTTACTTTAGCCATGGCCAGCTGTGGGGCATGTCTTGTCTGAGCGAGCTTGAGGTTGAGCGGAAAACTCTTGTTAATGCAAATGATTGCCTAATCAATTAACATTCATCATCTTCTACTTGGATCCGTGTAGTAGTCAGTCTTGTATAGGAAGACGTGGAGGTGTTGCTTGGGCGTTGTCGCTCTGGGCCGATGAATCACTATCAAACAAATTCATAATGTGCATCTCATCTACCTAGGAAATGAATCTCTCCCATCACTAGAGAGCTGCCTTGCGGAAGCAGTTGAATGCCCGCAACGCGGACAACAACACCCTTGTCCTATGCGCCTCGCTCATGTCACCTTGAGCGCATGCCTTCCTCCTGCTGCATGCCTCTGCCTCGTTAACGAACCCGTCGTAGGATGGTAGCAACCTCACCACAGCTGCTCCATTCATTCTTCCATGTGGAAACGGGCATGTAGCCCACCACTATTTCCTCTATAAGGCCTTCTTCCCAGCCTTCTTCCTCTCCTCGTCCCTCTTCGCATAGATCATCTCGGTAAACGGGTCCTCCCACCTGCGCGCAACGCTATAGCACACAGCTACCAAGACGGTCAGGAAGATGCCCGCAGGCTTGCCCTTCCAGATGGCGGTCGCGAGGAAGGAGAGCGTGGACCCGTGGTACATGGGCGCGTCGGAGACGTTGAAGGGGAACGACGTTACGGGGGCGTCCATCAGGATGCCGAAGTAGTCGCCGAGATAGGTGCCTGTTATGCCGAGGGCCCACATGGAGGAGAGCACGAGGGTGGAGCCCATTGCGAAGAGGGGGAGCGCCGAGAGGTGCACGATGGGCGTGAGAAGGGCTGGGTGCGTCGGTTGGTGCGAGAGGGCTGTGTCGTAGCTGTGCGAGAGAGCATTGGTATCAGTGCATATTGTAAGGAGAAGAGAGAAAAAATCGGAGCAATCCTAGGACGTATGTTTGTGTGTGGAAATAGAGGGAGGGGTCAGGGAAGACGCACATGTAGTCTCTGATGATGCCCAGTGAGAAGATGGTCACGGCGAGGCCGTAGCATCCTAGGCGTGGGTTGCCGCCAGCAAGCTTCGTGATGGTCTTGTTGTAGTATTCTGTGCCGCGCCCACATTAGCTTCCGTTGCTTGCGGTTCGTGCAGGACAGGTTCGTCGATGCCGACGCTGCGTACCTGACTGTGCGGCAATACTACACGGGACCAAATCAGCTTCAATCCTGTATGTCTTTGCATTTAAGCCGAACCTACTTCCAGAATGTTGGATTGAATAGAACAGTCGCCGCAGATACTATGTTGTGTTATTACACTGCTCGCAGAGTGCTGCGGAATGTGTCTGGAGAGCTCCACGTACCCCACAGGCTGGGCTGGCTGAAGTCAATGTAGTCGCTCATGGTGGAGACGTTGTGGTGTAAACGAAGGCGCGACACTGTCGTGAGGAGGGGTTTCAAAGAGGATGTGCAGCGGAATGGCAAGATCTGCGAAGACGTGGGGTGAAGCTTGATGTTTTGGTGTTTTCGGCAGTCAGATCATTAGCGAAACGTCATTGCTTCACATGACGGTCCCCACCTTGCCGTCGCTTGGGGTCGGATGAACTGTACTGGGCACAAGAATGTATTATTGTGAGCAGTAGCAGTCAGATTGAAGATTAAGATGTGTTCTTGCACATGTTCCTAAGCTGAAACATCGTAATTTATCGTACAAGTGTATAGCTAACCCCACTGCATTCCACATTCCTCTTGTGAAGGCCCTGCCTAAGCGACCTCGTCTTTGAATCCTTTCCTAAATTCTCGTACTCGTACCAATTCGTGAAATACTCCAGAATATGAAGCGTTATATGTAACAATACCACCGCACCTTTTTGTTCCTTTACAACCCGTTATCCTGGCACGTAAACGCACCGCCAAAGTTATCCGCCTCGTATCCATCAATGATACTCTGCACCGTCGCGTAGGTACCACCGCTCAAAAATAAGAGGCCCACGCCGCACAGCGCAACGTTGAGCAGGAAGCCAAACCAGCCACGGAGCCCGCGCGTTTTGAAGTAGGCGCGTCCGTAGTCGGCTTCGCGCATGCGGAAGTAGGCCACGCCCCAGTAGATGAAGCCGAAGAAGGCATCGAAAAGCGAGCTCATCAGGGAGAGCAGATCCGAGAAGAAGGGAATGACCTCGGCAACGATGAAGGCCAAGAGCCAGAGCACGGCGAGGATGCCGGCCCATGCTGCCCAGCCGAGCACGGTGTGGTTGCCCATGTGCCTCGTGTTGTTGAAGAAGCGGAAGAAGATGAAGCGCGCGGACACGGACGCGTACAAGACGCCCAAAAAGATGATGGTCGGAATCATAAAAGAGAAGGACACCTTGAGGTAGACTTCATTGCCAATGGACCCGAAGGCGGGTGCAGTCATGTACTGGGTACCGGTATAGGCGTAGACGATGCTACCAACAAGGCCAAAAACGATGACTTCGGCGATGGTAACGGCCCATAGTGCCTTGGGGAAGTCTTTGGGTTCCTTCATCTCAGCGATGAAACTAGGGAGCGTGATTTGGCCAATGAAGGTATAGCTGATGTTCATAAAGGCACTCATTCCCGCGACGAATGTAGTGCCTTTGGCCGGGATCGCAAGAACGATGGGTTCAATTGGACCAGATTCGGCTGGGTAGCCCTTGGGATGGTCCATGAGGCCAGAGAAGATCGTCGCGAGCAATACCGAGATGAAGGTAAACAGGGCTGAGGCCGTGGCTCCCTTGGAAAGAGCGCCAAAGGTGCGCGGAAGAGAGCAGAGCCAGGAAATGACGGCTACAATTGCAGAAAACCCAATCGTGCAGACAGAGTGGCCGGTCATGGTGTTGAGGTATTTGGCGCCCACGAGGCAGTGGAGCCCCTGTCAGCTGTTAGCTACCGCCTTGCAGATACAGAGGATGTTGTCGTACCTGGATGAAGGTGTTGTTCAAAAGGAACATGACAGCCGTGAACCAAAATGCCCAGCGGTGGTTGTAGAAGATCATCTGACCAAGATCACAGACATCGCGAATCTCTGGATGACGCATACAGAATTCCCTGCAGAAGGTAAGCCTATATTCATGGCGATGGCGATGGATTGACTGACCAGCAAATCAGGGACGTGTACAGGACCAATCCTGCGACAACCACGGTCAGGATCAAGCCCGGTACCAATCCAAGAATGGAATAAGACCATGGGAAGGACATGATGGCCAGGCAAATGTATTCGGAAAAGAGAAGCGCCGCGGTCTGTTTTTTAGAGTCAGCGACATGCTCGCGCATCGTGACATGAATCCGCCGTGGGCAATGGAGAGAAACACACCTTTTGCCAGCTGCAAGTGCGGTACTGGATGGCATTTCCGGCCTCGAGTTCGATCTGCTTTCCTACAGAGATGCTCTGCTCGTCGCTGCTGTCCATGTCGCGACGGGCGGGAGCCTCGAGTCTGCTACCACGGCGGCCATTGTCGACGGAAGCTTTCTCTGCGTCCTTGTTGAAGAGTTGGTCGGGCGTGTTGTTGACGTTGTCGTTGCTGCTGGTGCTATCGACCTTTGATCCGAAGCCTAACGCCATTTCATGGACCGGATTGCCTTGGTGTGGTAGGAGGGAAGACGAGTGACTTCCGGCAGCATCAATTGCGGTTTGGGCGAAGAGACGTCTGGCTAGAGCGGTGGCTGGAGAGTGAAGGGTGCAGGTCTGCGGCGGGCAGGCTCAGAATAAGAGGCAAAGGATGTGCACGGGCTATGGCGCGCGTGGGATTAGTGGTACAGGGTTCTCGTGAGCTACGGGGTGAAAGGCAAATCTCAGACGGCGTTGGCTGTTGGATCGGGTGCTTGGTTCCACGGGCCCGGCGAGAATGACGGATGGGCGCTGGGGAAGCTGCAGGTGGTGGTAACGAGTGGAGTCTGCCGTGGCGGTGGCCTGGCCGAGGTGCAGTCGAGCGTCGCAAACGGCATGCCATTGTACAAAGACGGGCCCACCGAGGAGTCCAGGTGAGAGCTACTGTCGACTAAGGCCAGCGTTTGCCGTCGGCGGCTCCGATCAGCATTGCAGAGCCTGTGCGGACTCGAGCACACAGGCGACGACGGCAACCGGTGGGCGTGAGCGCCACAGCCCGGATCTCGGGGGGCCCATGTTGCGCCGCCAGCGTGGAGGAGGTGCCCGACAAAACGGCCGGCCTGTGCGCCTGCGATGGGAATGCCCCCGACCGCCAGCCCTGCGACAGCCACTGCGACAGAGGCCTTTGCCCTGCCATGGCCTTCGTGTGCGTCTTGCTGCTGTCCTGGTTCCCTCTGCGGATCGCCCAGCGCCGCGCTGCTAGCCGCAAATCAGTTGCGGCACGCCTGATGTCACTACTGAGGTTGCATGCGCCCAGCCCTGGGCGCGACGCTTGGGGAAAACAAGATTCGCAATTGAGCCTCTCAATCACATCATACTCATTACCATTTGCATTGTGTGACCGCGTGCTTTCTCCTGACTCTGCTGCCTTTGCTTTTTCTTCCTTCTCCCTCGTATTGCGAAATCCGTCCCGTCCAACGACAACCCGCGCGTCAGAAACAATTGCGACCTGGCATGCCGCTATACGCGCGGCTGGCTGTGCCGGTCAAGTTATCTTGTACCCATGGAAGAACTCTGCTCTAGTGCTCTACCTGGACTGCGCCCTGAATCATTCGCAGACGCCCAGCGCAAAAATGCATAGACACTTTGTTCAAGCATGTCAAGCTATCCAAGAAATTTGTCAAGTCTTGGTCTCGTACCATCACCCGTTGGCCCAGCCTTTGGTGTCTTGGAACCCCTCCGCGCCAAAGCTTCTCCCCACCGCACACGACACGCTTCTCAGATGCTACATGAATTGCCTTTTTCCAGCCGCCACTTATCCACTCATATCTCGCCTTTTGCGCCTCGAACTTCTATGCCGACTATCCAGATGCGCCCGCTAAATTACACAATCAAACAACGCCCTCGCATCATCCAGCCGCCTATCCCTCACTTGCACACACGTCATATCAGACTGTCTCCACCGTTCCCCCAATTCGGACTCGAGGAAGGTTTTTGTTGATTCTGGCTCTGTGGTTGCGCCATTCTTGACGCCATGCTGTTCATGCCCATCCCGCTGTTGGCTCTTGCGCCCATGCTTGGCGGTGGAGCTATGCTAAATGTGTTCCCACTGCTTGGAGGAGGTGCGATGCCAAACGAGTTGGTTGGCTTTATCGGAGGGGGTGCAATACCGAAAGCTGAGTAAGGGTTGCCCTGCTGCTGTGTCTGTGACTGTGCTGGTGAAGATGCCATTGAAAAGTTCGACAGACCGCTTGGAGCATTGGCCGTTGTGCCTGAGGTACTCCACGGGTTGGAGCTGAGAGAAGAAGCCCCGCTTGCTCTGCTCCAGTCGATCCCCGAATTTTGAGTCGTATACGAAGGGGTCGTCGTTGTAGGAGACATCATGCTGTTCATGCTCATCGCTGGTTTTTGCTGTGGCTGAGGGAATGACGAACCGATTCCTGGGTTCGCAGGCGCCATGGCTGGAAAAGCCGAGTTCAATGAGTTCATGGAGTTATCCGGCGTGATGGTCCTCAATCCTCCCTGCGCTTGTGGAGTGGCCAGGTTCGTCGGTGGAGGAGAAACTGGGGGTGTTGACCAGGAGAAAGTTGCTGCCGGCGACGCATTCCTGGCCGATCCGACACGATTCGCAGCGGGTCTTGAGGGCAACGTAGTCGAAGAAGAGGCCGAAGCTGGAGCATTTGCCCAAGGATCACCACCAAGCATGTCGGAACCTGTGCTTGCGCCTTGCGTTCCACGGACAAGTGCCTCAAAATCGCCATCTCCAGTCCCATTAGCAGTATCCAAACCGTTAGTTCCGGGTAGTCCACCAAAGCTCATAAATTCATTTCGCGATGTGGCAGGTGCATTGCTTGCTCCAAGTTCCTGGAGCTTCCGAGTCTGTTCGTTCTCTACTCGGGCAGATAATGACTTGATCAGCACCATGTAGGCTTGAAACTGAGCAAGGTTGAGCAATGGGCCAAGACTGAACTGCCACAGAATAGGAAGAACGTCAACTGCGAGAAAATCGCTGTCAACCTGAGAGCCGATTGCTTTAAACACATCCAAAGCTGCCATCTACACGAATTATTAGCACCACTATGCCAACATCTTCAAATAGGGGTAATATTTACCATAACGGCAGGCTCCTTTGTCTTGATACCTTTCAGTAGTGGCACGACTTTTTCCTGTATCGTATATTTGTCAAGGATTGACACGGTAGACTTGGGCTTTGCAGCTTCGACTACACCAGTCAGACCGTCACCTTGCATTCCATCCTGATCCTCGCCTCCTCCACCACACAGCGTTCGAAAGGCTTCAAGGCCACGTATTTTGATGCCCATGCTACTGGTCTTGGCAAATATTGTGGCAATAACGGGGAACAGTTCATTCTTGATGGTCGAAAAATCGAGAATCGGTAACACTATGGGAAGTGTGCGCAGAGCGGCATCCACCAGAGAGTGAGTAGGCGACTCAAGGGCGTAGTTGACGATCGGCAAGATGTCATCCTTGAATGCATGTCAGAACTCCTCATAGCACTAGCCTCAGTTTTCTCACCTTGAATTCCTTTCCGCCACAATTATCTGCGGCGACAGATATGTTCTCCAAAAGTACCATCAAACCAGCTTCTTTCAAACTGTCGCGCTCCTGGGCAGCCCCTTTCTGAGGAACTAGAAACGTCTCTCTCAGTTTTGGAATGACCTTCTCGGTGAAGGCGCGCTTCCCAGATGGCAGCATGGTGATAATCTTGAAACAATTTTGCAGAACCAGAGCCAAAAGCTCGCGATCCTTTGTCTCCTCCAGCAGGGCCGGCAATACTTTCTTTTCCATCACTGATTTCGGAAACTCCTTCAATATCCTAGGGAGTCCACGAAGGAACTGTTGTTTCTCATTGGGTGTTTTCGCAGGTAAAGAATCAAGAAATCGAATCGTAGATACTAAGATGTTGTCAAAGTATTGTGCTTGCTGAAATTCACGAGCATTGATACGCTGAGCTGGTCGTCTTGTGATTAGTCGGTCTAGCACTCCACTTACAACGTCCCGCGGCATAGACTGGGAAGACATGAAGTTGTTCGTCTTGTTGGGGACCGACGACTGCGAGGAAAATGCTCGCTTGTATGATGATGTGCTGCCATGGAATTCCATCGGGCTCTTATGTGGAGAGTTGTACAAGGCGATGATCAACATACCCAGCGAGAACATGTCTGCTGCTGGGGTAACATTGCCGTCCATGACAAAGTCTGGGGAAGTATAATCCATGTTCAACTGAACATACGGCGGCAGTCGCGCGTCGTAGTTCAAAGCCTCGGCGAGCGATATGGGCGACACGGACGTGGGCTTCGTGGAGTTCTCGGGCGGCGTGCAGAAGGAGAGACCGGATATCTTCCAATCAGACTGTCACGCGAATCAGTAATAGGATCAAGCACACGGATGGCATTGCCTACTTTAGCGTTTACGAAAATAGCCTCAGGTGTCAGGTTGGCGTGCACCAAGCCTGCACTTTCGTGCAAGAACTCCAGCCCTTTTGCGACCTGTAGCAAGCCTTTTTGTATCTCCAACTCGTCAATTTCGAGTTCACGCCTCCGCTTCTGGCCGTTCTCCTCTTCGACAACATATCGACTCCTGCGCCCTCCAACGCCGCCTGCCTTCTCCTGCTCGTCTTTCTCTTGAAGCAGACCGGCGAGCGATGCTGTGACAGGCTCTGTCGCAAACATCAAGCCTCCACCTCGGGTCTCTTCGACCGGTTCGACCAGCTCAAGGACGCTGGGGTGTCGCAGCCGGGCCAGAGAGCTTGCCTCCTTTTTGAGCCTTTCGACGACCTCCTCTTGCGCCCGCTTGAGCCCTGAGCCTCCCGAGGAGCGCCCGTTCAAGCTCGCCCCTCCTGGGGGCTCCAGCGCCTTCTTCTCGAATATGAAGACCGACACTGCTTTCTTCGTCTTCTTGCCCTTGGCATCGTAGATCTTCCATGGCCCCGAGAAGGACGCAGGCTCCTGGCTGAGCGAGTAGTTGGATGTGATGTTGGAATTGAACGACTTGGACAAGTCGGACGCGAATTTGGAGAACATGGCGAAGGACACGCGCGGGGCGCTAGGGTCGAGTGTCGGTGGTCATGAACTGCTGAGTTGCCAGCTTTGCGAAAGGGAGACTGGGTCGGTGTCGGGCAAGAGGTGCGCAGCCGCAGTGAGCTTAGTCCATGGTCCGCTGGCTTGCAGTCCGAAACAGCTGAGATCGACGAACAGCTGCGACAGCCGTCCACGGCGAGCAAGGACAGCAGGTTGCGAGAGACAAAGCATCTCCCCCACGCGGCGTGGTGGCTGGTGAAGCGGCGTGGTTAACTAAGCGCTTCCTCAGCACTGCATCTCTCCGCGACAGACGACGACATGGAGACGCCCGTGAGTCACCCACAGACATGCTGACAGCAGCACGGCAATAGCCTTTGCTATCCGTCCATGCAACCTTGCTGCCGTCCCGTTGCACTCGCGCCCTACCGCGACGACATGGTGACTGGAAAGCGCCGATTGGCCCTCGGTATCGGGGAGCGCTGTGCTGCTCCGAACGGTAAGCGTCGGTTTGATATACAAAAGATTCCGTCGCAACGCCATTGACTCCTCAACGCCTTCTGTCTTGTGCTCCTCCCCCGACTGCCGCCCACAATGCTCCAGCAGCGGTCATTGCGACTGCTCTCGTCGCTATCTCAGCACTCTGCTCGTCCCGCTGCCACCTGCTTCGGCGCGTCCCTGCGATGTCGGAGCCAGCGGCCGTACAGCATCCACGCCGATGCCTCTGTAGGAAACGCAATCAAGGACATTGAGCCTTCCAAGCTCTCAATCACAAAGACCACAAGCCCAAAGGCATTGTTGCCTCCAGAAGAGCTGGTCTTTGGCCGCAACTACTCAGGTGCGAGCTCTTGCAGCGCGCATGCGACGGCTCCTAACTCGTCTAGACCACATGCTCTCGCTCGAATGGACTGCATCTGAAGGATGGCTTCCAGCACGCATAACCCCGTACCAAAACCTCAGTCTCGACCCCGCTACCTGCGTGTTCCACTATGCGTTCGAGTGCTTCGAGGGAATGAAAGCATACAAGGACAAGAATGGGGGCGTCAGACTGTTCCGTCCAGAGAAGAACATGGCACGACTAAACAAATCGTCTGCACGTATTGCACTGCCTACCTTTGACGGTGATGCCATGATCAACCTCATAGGCGAGTTTCTCAAGGTTGACGACCGCTTCATCCCAGAGTAAGTTGCGACTGACATTGTTCAAGGTCCAGGGCTAACATTTAGTTAGTGCGCGCGGATATTCCTTGTACCTTCGTCCGACCATGATTGGCACTCAGCGCACCCTCGGCGTCGGCCCCCCGGCGTCTGCCCTTCTTTACGTGATTGCTTCGCCCGTAGGCCCTTACTATCCGACCGGTTTCAAGGCTGTGTCCCTAGAGGCAACGGATTATGCTGTACGTGCTTGGCCTGGTGGTGTAGGAGACAAGAAGCTGGGAGCCAACTACGCACCTTGCATCGTCCCGCAAATGCAGGCGGCGAGCCGAGGCTTCCACCAGAACCTGTGGCTGTTTGGCGAGGAGGAATACATCACTGAGGCTGGAACTATGAACCTGTTCGCAGCGATAAAGAACAAGGAAACTGGGCAACCAGAGTTGTTGACAGCTCCCCTTGACGGAACCATCTTGGAGGGTGTTACGCGAGACTCTGTGCTCAGCCTTGCCCGTGAGCGTCTCGAGCCGAAGGGGTGGAAGGTTTTGGAGCGCAAGTTCACGATGAAGGAACTTGCTGATGCGGCGGACGAGGGACGAATGATGGAAGTATTCGGCGCTGGCACCGCTGCCATTGTCAGCCCCGTGCGACGAATCAGCTGGAAGGGACGGCTCGTGGATTGCGGCTTGGCCGAGAACGAGGAGTGTGGTCCCATCACTGGGCAGATCAAGGACTGGATGGAGGCCATCCAGTATGGTGATGAAGATCACCCATGGAGGTAAGTAATCCAGTCCCCATTTGGAGACTACAAGGCTAATTCTACGCAGCTACAAGGTTCCGGGGTGAAGGATGTACTTGTGTTGAGATTGCCGGTATGTGAACTAACGCAAAAGCAAGCAATTGATATAAGCTTGTGGAGGATGATATCCGTTCATATAGAGAGATGTCTACGTCGGCGTTGGTGGTGCCGCGGCATTGGTTGTATATGCAAAAAGTACAAAGGTCAAGCAGATAGCATGATAGAGTGTAATCATAACAGCCTTGCATTGAAAACAAGCTGCACACTGCATGCGACCATGACGATCATGGCAGACTAACGTATGACGTTGCTGCATCGGGCAAGACACCATTCCCCTTTGGAACAGCTTGCCTGTGCTCCGTAACGCTCCCCCAACCTCCCACCCACGGGTATTCCATCCCACTACCACCAAGCTGCTTTCGCGTCGCCTGCGCTGCCAGCCACACGTCCAGAACAATTGCGGTGCAAGCTCCTCGCAATGCTGGCCCGCGGCGCGCTCTGCCGCTTGGCAGTTGATGTACCCAAAACAACGACACACGACCTCCCGCGCATCTCGCAGCTGCTCCAAGCCAGCCTGTTCGCCCGCCATGGTGCTTCCCGCTCGACCCCAGGCGACTTTTCACGCGCCCTCCAAACTACAGTCCTCCAAAGTCGTCGCGCATATGCCACCGAGAGCGCGACAGAGCCGACCGCGCGGGTCAAGAAGGACGTAAAGGCAGCAGCAGCAAAGAAGCCCGCGAAAAAGACAGCAGCCAAGAAAGCGGCACCCAAGAAGCCGAAGCGCAAGACGGCAGCAAAGAAAAAGGCCGCGCCGAAGAAGAAGCCAGCTAGGAAAGCGCCCAAGACCATTACGCTGGAGGAGAAGGAGGCCCAGATTATCAAGGATCTGAAGAAAAGAGCACTGCGCCCTCCAAAGAGGCCAAATCCTTCGGCGTGGTCTGCATTCGCAAGCGAGGCAGTCAAAGGCGCCCGTAGTCTCCAGGAATCCCAAGGGCTGATGAAAGACGCTTCGGCAAAGTACAAGGCTCTGACGCCCGCCGAAAGAGAGGTCTGTGAAACACTGCTCTCGAACAGGGCAAGGCTGACAAGTGCTGCAGCATTACAACCACATAGCTCGAGAGCGTGCCGAAGCCCAGATTGCAGAGTACAACAAATGGATACACGAGCATACGCCTGAAGAGATCCGCGCTGCCAACTACGCGCGCGCCGTACTGAAGCGTAAGCTCGGGCTCAAGAACGCTGGAGGATCCAAATACGGCCGTCTCATCGATGACCGCCACGACACTTCCACCAGGCGGAATCCGTTTATCCTCTTCCTCACCGAGCGGTCGGCCTCTGGAGATTTCAAGGGCATTGCGATCGCAGAACGGTCCAAGCTCGTTGCCAACGAATGGAAAGCGCTCAGCAACAGCGAGAAGCAGGTATGATCTATCTATCTCCACCCCCCAGATACCCCGCGCATCGCGGCTAACCATGCACTGCAGAAATACCGGGACGCTTTCGAGGCCGCAAAGGCCGCGGCCTAGCAAACGGGCTTGCTCTCCTTTGTTTCCTGTATTGCAGTCCCTTGAGATACCTCGTCACGTAGTCGGGTTTTCCTTTTTCCACCTGTAATACTCGGTCGAATCAGTGTCGCTATGTCCAGCGCATCTCATACATTTTTCTTCGCTACGCTATAGAATCCTAGGACCCACGCGGCGTACGGCGAGCGGAGCCATGTCTGGACATGCGCTCGCGCTGCTAGCAAGCAAGCAAGCAGGCAATTGGCGTCCAGCCCTTTGTTGGGTCGGGTCTGCTTGTCGGTGTGGTCGGTGTAGTCGGTCCTGTATGTGTGGATTGGAAACTGCAACGTAGCTCTGTGTAGGAAGTAAATTTACCCTTTCTCGATACCCTGTTTGTAGTGCTTTCCGCTGGCCTGACAAGATGATGGATGTTCACGTAGCCTGGGGTTCTCTTTTCCCTGTCCGCTCTGGATTCTACGTATGCCGGGGATAGCGAAGGGTTCTTAGCTTTTCTCTCTGGTGACTGGGAACTTACTGAGCCTGCTGAGAGTGCGGTTGGATAATCTGGTTGCGTGACTGAGCGGTCCCTAGGCCCGGAAAGATGGGAGGGATAGATAGGGGAATAGATAACGCAAAGCCCACCCATGTCACTGCGTAGCTTAGCTATTCCTACAACCACAGCACATCACCCTACCACCTTACAAAGCAAGAGCATTAAAAAGCACAGCAATCGACATGACTTCGAAAAAAAAAACGATTTGCACTTTCAATACATTCATTACTAAGTACTCGACGGCTCCACACCTCCACTCCACGCACGCATGCATCCATCTCGGCATGAAGGCGATGCAGATCGACAGCAGATTAACTCGAGTACAGACAGGAAAAAGGAAAGAGGCATCGTCCATCTGCATACGCCAATGCCCCGTACAGGCATCCATCCATCCGTCCATCCAACGGTATAAACAAAAAGCAGGCAAAAAGAGTCAGTTAGTCAAAGGTATGCAACAAGAGCAACGAGAAGATAAGAGATGGAAACATGTGTAAAAATGCGTTCAACGAGAGACGAGAAGGTATCTACCTGGCGACAGGGTACAGAGAGGCGCCGCGCGGACCGTGTATGCTGACGGTGGGAGGAGCCGTGCACAAGTCCAGCGGGGAAGAGAGAGTTGTATTTACAGGGCGAAATTTGTGTGGTGTTGGGGGTTTTGTTGACATAAGTGTCGGGTATTGATTGTAACGACCGGTCGCAAAGCGTGAAGCTTAGGGTATGATGCAGCGAACAAAAGAGACGCGCAAGACAGAATGAAGATACATGATGAGGCGAGCTACAGCGCGTGTGTGTGTATGTACCCAGTGAACGAGCCAGCAGAAGGAGCAGATGTTGCATAATGGCAGAAAAGAATTCGGACGCCCGGCGCTCGCTAGCTATGCTTGAAGCAAATGAGTGGTAAGAATAACCGATCTTGACTTGGAGAAGAGAGGAACCCTTTGAGAGACTTTTGTTGCAGGAGGCTGAGTGAATGCAGAGAAACCGCCTGATGTCTGAGTAACTCCGAAGGAGACAGGGAAACTGAGGAACGAGGATGCTTTAGATGGTTCCAGGAAGATTGTTCGTTCATTTTGGAACACCAAGGTTCAACCAGGACATGTCTTGCCCTCCTCCTTTGCGTGTGTCGGTGGCCGGACCACCAGGGAACACAGTCACTGTGCTCTCCCGACCCTCTGGTGCTCCTCCTAGACGTGGAGGTGGAGGATAGAACGAGTCAAAATCCTGGTGTTGGTGTTGGCTTGGCTGGATGTTTGCTAAGTTGCCAGCCGGGAAGACGGTATTGGTGCTTTCCCGAACATCGGGTGCACCAAGCCTTGGTTGACCAGGGTAGAAAGAGCTGATCCCACTCTTCGGGTAGAACGAGGACGCGCCATCGGGATAGTATGAACTAGCGCCGTCACGGTAATTGTCCATCATAACGCTACCCGTGTAGTTGCTGCTTGGGGGTCGCTCGTCGTGGCCCACAGGTGTCCAGCTTTCGACGGGATCTCTAAGATAGTGGCCGTCGTGGCTGATGCCGGAGTGGGTGCTGGCCCCCGAATTGGCTCGCGCAAGTTCTGCCTGCATAGGCTGACCGGGTAAGTTGTCTGTCGAATTGCCTAATGTCGGGCTTCCCGTTGTGACTTTGCTTATACGTTGGTTCTCGAATTTGGGAATGTCAAGTGGCGGAGGAGCCTGCAGTGGCTGGCTGTACAACCGTGACTCGGGATACATAGACTGGCTGCCGGTGCTTGTCCGTTCAGATGCAAATGTCGATCGGTCTGCGGGCATAGCAGCGAGGTTGGTCGCATCGTTGTTTGCGAAGTAGCGGCTCCAACCAGAGCTGCGACTTCTGCTGAGGTTGCCAACAGCTTTGGGTTGAGGTGGTATCCGACCAGAGTTCTGTCGGATTATCTTCTCGTCGACAGGCTCCGGCTTCAAGTCAAACTTGGACAGCTCAACTGGCTCGGTGTATGCAAGAGGGCTGGCCTTCTTGACCAAGCCCGCCGTGCTTGAATCGCTCAACATGCCTCGCTTGTGGCCGTTGCCGGCTCGGCCTGCAATAATGGCGAGTGAGGTTTGGGAGCCATTCACTTCTGCAAACCGAGGTTGACCGACCGAACCGCCTGCTTCCTTCATGAACTCGGCACCGCGGTCGGCGAAGCTCAAGCGATCCTTCTCCACGTATCCACCCTGCTGCGTCCTCCTCTTCTTCGACTTCCTCCACCTGAGGAAGAAGAGCAACAGAATAAGTAGAGCGGCGATGCCAAAGATTGCGCCCAGAGTGGCACCGAGGACTGTCAACATCCTGTCCTTGTTGTTGACTGGCGCACCAGCCGCAGGAGCAGCGGCCTCGGAAGACGAAGCGGCAGGTGTTTCAGTCGCTGTTGATGTTGGTGATGAAGAGGACACGGAAGATGAAGGAGACAGGACGGATTGCAATTGCCTGCCAGTGAAGAGCTCCGTTGCGTTGATCCATGCATTCTCTGAAGCGTCGAAGATGCACAGAGGGTCTTCAGCATTGCCTCCAGTGAAGACAACTTGGCCAGAGTCGGTTTGAGCGAGCGAGTAGCCGCTTCGGACGACGTCCGGGGCAAAAGAAGCGTTGTATTTGGGAAAGTCGTCGATCGTGAATCGTTTCGTTTTATCACCGACGGTCGTGCCTTGTTTAGCAACGGATCCGCCCTTGTTTAGCAGGACGGTCCGCGTGACCTTGTTGGGCGTTACACTCATGTCAAACGTCTCAAGTACTTTACTTCCATCGTCACCCGAAATCAAGGTGCACTGTGTCGTCTCCGGGCTTGTTATGGGTGCTTCAATTGCAACGCCCAGATTTTTCCATCCCTCCATCGCACCAGAAGCATCTGGCATGGCGCCGAAGGTATAAATGGCAGTATTCGAGGTTCCACCTCCAATCATGACCGCATGGGTCGAATCCCACTGCATAAGCATCGGCTTGGTCAGGGGTGGGTTGGCTCCCGCTGGCTGGCTCAACACCTCGAAAGGCGTTCTCGTGCCAATCAGGAAGCTTTCGGACGAGAGACCGGTAGACTGAGCATCAGAAGAGCCTGAATAGACGAGGATTTGCTTGGTGTCGGGGATGTAGATGGCGGCGTGGTTGGTTCGTTCCTTGGTTACCCAGCTCTCGGATCGCTGCCAATCCCACTTTTTGTCCTTGAAGGTGTAGTGCATAAGCCCAGGGTAATCCCATGATCGTACCGTCTCATTCACCCTTCCTCCAACAACATACAACATGTCGGCGTTTGCATCTCCAGCGCCGGGCGCCAATATGCACTCGGCACCGGTCAGGGATATGTCCATGGGCAACTTCTCCCATTCCGAGCCTTTTGCAAGATCCAGCGACTGGAAACCCTGGGGCGAATAGACGTAGAGCGTGTTCTCGTGAACGACGGAGCAATGGTTCTCCAGCGGGTATAAGGGGTCGCGGAAGCTCATGGTGAAGGGTGGCCGGCGCGCGGCAGGCGATGTGGTAAAACGAATGTGGTGTAACGAGGGTTACGAAGAAGATTCACCAGAGAACAGCGGATAATCGGATAGGGTTATTCCAGCTTCAGTTTCATGACGGAGCGGCGGTTGGATGGGTTCCCGAGGTCGTTGTGGGATGCACGGTGTGCGGGTGAAGGGTTGTTGTGTATTGATCTGCGCGCAGGTGTGAGAAAGGAGCTCTTTGTTGGACGCTTTGAGGACCGTAGCCTGGGACGAAGACTAGAGGGTCTAAAAAGCGCCGAACGTACGTACACGAATCGAAGACAATGTGCAGCGCCGACGAGGCCTGAGGCAGGGCGAGACAGGGCGGGCGGCGGGCGGTGGGTGGCGGAGGGGGGGGGTGGAGAGAGCGACGGGGTACGCTCTGTCGAAGAGGCGTGGAAGGTTGCTAAGGAGGGGAAGCAGCACAGCGCAGCGGTGTGCGTGGAGGCGCTCGTGGGCGAGGGCTGGAGAGGAGAGCAGCGGGTGCAGTGCAGTGCAGCGCAGCGGGCGAGCAAGACGGCTGAAGGGGTCCCTAACCCTGAGCAAGGGCAGGCTGGGCGCCGACTGGGGAGGGCCCGCTTTGGGCTAGCGCTAGGGGCGGCGTGCAGGAACCCATGCACGGCCAGGGGCGCTGCGTGTTTCGCCCAATCGACAGTCCGGCGAGCCCTGCAGCGCCTTGCCCACGACAAGAAGACGACGCGCCGTGCGACGACAGCTGGCCCCGACGGCCGTGGCTGCGCTGCTGCTGCCCTCTGCGCGTGTGCCTGTGCCGTCTGCAGCTGGGGCGCTGCGTGTGCCGATCGCCATCTCCAGCGCCCGTTGCGCTCGTGAAACGTGACGGGACCAGGGGCAGGTGCGCGAGTCGACGCCAGCACGACGTAGAGGAGGCGGCGGTGGGCCGGGTTGCGCGCAGCTGGCGTGACGGCGTGCGGGAGAGGCTCTGGCGGCCGCCGTCCGTCATTTGGTCGCGCTGCACCGTATCTTCACGTCGCTTGCCGCTGGCTGCCCTGCCTTGGCTTGCCTTGCTCGTGCAAACAGCTGCAACCGCGCGCTCGCAGGCCATGCACGGCGGGTGGGCCTGCTATCGGCCGTGTGAAACGACTGGGCCCGCTCTCCACGGCGCCTCTATTGGCACCCTCCGGCGGAGCGCCTGACTAAGAAGCCTCCCACTCTCCCACTCGCTACCCGCTTCACCCTCTCCTCGATGCACCACCTCGCTTCTGCCAATATGGGCGCAATATCGTCGTCCACTGAGCGCCCGCCTCGTCCACCCTGTGCACGCCTCTCTGCGCCCGTCGTCACCTGCTCTGCGCCGGTGCAGCCACCGCTTGCTTCGTGAGGCAGCCCAACGGAACTGGCACGGCACTCCGATGCGGACTTGTGCTATCGAGATGACATGCCAGAAACGGCAGCGCTGCCCTTTTCATATTACCACAATCAACAGGACTCTGCCCCGCGCCTATCCAGCGCTGCGGAGACGCCCGTCTCGTCAAGAGCACCCGGCAGCCAACGTCATCCCAGTTCCCTCGTTTACCCTCGTGTGGTCCTCGTTTGCACTACCGAGCCCTTCTTGCTTCCGTCCCACCTGCATGCATGCTTCGTTAACAACTATGTTTCCACGCCCACATGTTCTCTATGCGAAACTTGTTCTCAAAACACCAGTGGGGACGTGGTTTGTTGTTTCAGCCATCCATCATGCCGCGTTTCCCCCCACAATCGCAATCAAGGGCATCCTTGGTGCACGCCAAAGGTTAAACATATCGAGGACGCACTTCATGCGCGCCCGCTCAGAGGTCCATTCTCTTCCATTCCATCCATCCCGTTAGCCCATTCTGCGGGGCCCATCGACACGTAATTCTTTGCGCACAAACACTCGCGCCAATTGCGTGGGCGCGCTTGAATTTCCCCGCGCCTTGCCAGCATGCGGCAGCACCTACGGCTGCACTCGATCAATTGATAGATGAACAGTATCATGCCTCCCTCGATCGAAGAATAGCCTGCTGCTAAAGATGCAGTCAGCACCCGGCAGAGACAATCCGCCACAGTATCAACGGCAGTTGGCTGACAGTCTACTGCCATAGAAGGAACAATCAACTACCGAACACGACACTGATACCCATGCCAGTATCACGAAAGCGACAAACCATGATATCAAATAGGAAAGACCATCTCCCCGTGATAGCTCATCAACTCTTCTAGTCCAGCCGTGAATACACTTCGCTTATTGGAAATGTCCGCGCTTACGCTTACGCGGAGCATTTCTAGATCTCGTGTATTTACGCATATAGAAGCGGACGGATTCCCCGTTCCGTCCGCCCTACGGAGACAAGAAGCTTACACAGTGATGGTCCGAAAGCCATCAGCCCCGGGGGCTAGGGCAGCCTCGCCCGAAGAGCATGTCACCGCTCTGGACTGGCTAAGATGACTTGCGTACACAAATCGCTCCCTCTTGACTATGTCAACCTGGCCTCCACTTTACGTCTTCGACGATGCTCCACGATCATGCATCTCCATGACCCCAGCAACCACTCCTAACCGCATCACCCTTGAGTGACAACCCTCACAGTGCTTACTTACGCCCCTTTCGAAACCCGGCCGGTAATGACGCCCCTTCATCCACGCTCGGAGGAGTTCGTTGAGCATCTCACGCCTTGACCATCCATACGCACGTATACCTTGTCGAAAGGCCCCCAATCTGAAATAAAAACAAAACCGATCCCTCCAACGGCGATAGGGTCTCCAGCCCTTCCGGAATGCCTGATGTTCTCCCCTTCATCATTCGTTCGCTTGCGTCTACGTCCTTGCATACAAGCAGGCAAATCCGGGGTTCGGATATCCCTTATTGGAGTGAAAAGAGTGCTTCCACCTATCAGGCCGCCGTTGTAGATAACATTTCCGTCTTGCACTTGCAGGGGGCGAAGCTTGGTGGTGTTCGTTTGCTTCGCTTGTCGCAAACGGCCTTGCGGTCGCTCTTGGGGGGCCAGGTATTATGCACGTTTACCAGAAGTACATACGGCTTGGCAGGTTCATTCTAGAATGTTTATATCCGGTCACGGAAGCCCTAAGGAAACCATGCGGCGATCCCTAGAAGGACATCTCATACACTAGTGGCGGCCATGGTTGTGGCGATGCTCGGCGGAGAAGGTATTGCTGGTTGAAACGCACCTTTGCTTTGCTTGCTTCATACAAGGCCTTCTTCGGGATACCCCACGGCCTAAGAAAAATACGCGGTAGGTTGCCCAATCAGGTCCAGACCAGCCAAATGCTCGGCGTCCAGAAAGCCAAGCATAGGGCTTTCCAAAATAGCATGCTACTACCGGGGCAGTAAATGACAGCGTTAGGTTCAGACAGTCTATACGTTCCTAGGTACAGTGTAAATGTGTATATAGCTTGTTATTAATAGTTGGTAAGCATTACACGGCACGTGACTACCAGACTTGAGAGATGCATTCGCAACCCAGGTCATACCGTGCTAACAAATGTCTAGCCAAGCCTCATGTCGCAATGACGTTGATTGATGATTGGCCAATACCTGTGTTGAACAAAACTCAAATTCGATCTCTACTTTTGCCATTCCTATTGTCTCACGGCGGTCCCCATATCGAGCAATGCCACTCGTCTCCATAATCAATTCGTTGCGTGCATTCGCACGCACGCAACCCAACACATCGCCCCCACTCAACACTGGACGACTAACATGGCGGCTTGCAGAGGTGACGGCAAGGATGTGGGATCTCGGTTTCACCGCATTTGGCGGGCCGCCCGTGCATTTCCAGCTCCTGCATCGACGATTCGTAGACGGAAAAGGACATTCTGGAGCAAAGTGGATAGACGAGCAGACTGTGAGTGCTCCATGCGAAGCGTGCATCAGAGAACATTAACAAACTCGATGCAAGTATCAAGAGCTCTTCGCAATTTGCCAGGCACTTCCCGGTCCGGCGTCAACGAAAATGGTATTCTGCATTGCAATGATTCACGCCGGCCTCGCTTCAGCCGTCGTTGCCTTCTTACTCTGGAGTTTGCCTGGCGCGATTGGTATGTACGCCTTTTCGCTCGGTGTGCAGAAGATGCCCAATACGCTGCCGCCTATCGTGTACGCGCTGCTGAGTGGGATGAATGCGAGCACGGTTGGCATAATTGCGCTCGCGGCCGTGCAGTTGGCCGAGAAGGCAATCCAAGACCGCATCACGCGGATTCTAGTCATCTTCGGTGCGTGTGCTGGCTTGTGCTACAACGCGTTGTGGTACTTCCCTGTGTTGATCGTAATCGGCGGAACGGCCACGGTCCTATGGGATGTCTGGCTGCGGCAAAGAATCGGGAAGATCAAAGCTAGCTACGCAGCCAAGAGAAGAAGAGCTAGGGCTGAAGGTGGTGATGCTGATGAAGAGACTGTTGCGATGCGAGATATCCCACCAGCAGAGCGATTACAACTCAAGCGCCCAAAAGCAGTCAAGCGCCGCCCTCAGGCTGGGAATTCTACAGATCGAATTATGCCGGTAGAAGAAGAGATGGGTCCGAGCCGTTCGGCAGAGTACCGGACGACAGAAGGAATAGCTGAAGCCGTGCCTGTCACGGATACTCAAACACACAACATTCCTATCAAGATTGGTCTGTCACTCATCGTAGGCTTCTTCTTATCTTTCATTGTTGTCATGGTCGTCCGGGGAACGATCGACGCCCGCGGCCTCGCATACGACCTATTCGCCAACATGTATCTCGGCGGCACCATCATCTTCGGGGGCGGTCCAGTCGTTATCCCGCTTCTCCGCTCCTATGTCGTCGACCCGGGGTGGGTTTCGCCGCGGGACTTCCTGCTTGGCTTGGCCATCATCCAGGCATTTCCGGGGCCCAACTTCAACTTCTCCGTGTATTTGGGTGCACTGGCCTTTGCTTCAACCAGCATTCCTACCATCTTTGGTGCGTTGTTGGCTTTTGTGGGGATCTTCTCTCCAGGCATAATACTCGCGGTTGGGGTACAGTCTATTTGGCAGGTGATGAGAACGAAGGCATGGGTATTGAGTTTACTCAGGGGTATCAATGCTGCAGCTGTTGGCTTAGTGTTTACGGCTGTGTACCGCCTCTGGGAGATCGGATATTTGACGCCGGAGAGCAGCGACGGGATAAGTCTTGCAGAGGAACCTTGGTGGGTCGTCGTGGCTGCCGTTACGTACGCGGAGACGGCTTGGTTTAGCGTACCACCTGCGGTGGCAATCATCGTTGGTGCTGTGCTAGGTTTAGGCTGGTATGGTGCTGTTAGATCGTAGGTAGTCTAGGTAGATCCAGTCCTCGCTGACGGATGCGCACGCTTTTGGAGCTACGCTATGTCCTGATCTGAACAACGAAAATATTTTGAAAACCAGCTCGCATGGTCCAACACCGTTACGTTCATCGACCTTCGGGTGCTGCTTGAACATGCGTGGCCGCTACAAAAATTCTGGGTGGTAAGATAGCTGCTTTCAATGGTATGGCTATTCACTACCTCTCTGCTGTAAAGGCCTTGATAATGTACCTCAGCGTCAAAGAGTAGACTAATAATATATGTAGAATAACACATCACCACTCACCGGTCAAACTCATCAAACGTACTACCAATGCCAAAATACGTGACATATTTTCCTTACTTCCCACTCGCCACCTTCAGCGTCTGACTGAAGTAATCTGTAATCGCACCACGGTCATTCGCAATACTAATCAAATCAAACCCCCTCTCCGCGCAGCTCTTCGCATCCTCGGCACTCGTACAATAAATCCCCACTTTCTTCCCTTCTCCATGCGCCGCCTCCTTGATCCTTTCAATCGCGTCTTTCAGCTCTTGGTGCATCTCTCCCAGAATCGGCCGCCCGATATTATTTCCCAGATCGAACGGCCCGATGAGCAGGCAATCCACGCCCTCGACCGCGGCAATCTCCTTAACCTGCTCTAGCGCGGATTTGGTCTCGATTTGCACAATCGTGAGGAGAGCGGCATTTGCATTTTGAAGGTAGGTGGGGAGAGGATCGTTGTTGAAGGTTTGCGTGCTGAAGGGTGAGCCGAAGCCGCGGGTGCCTTGGGGTGGGAATTTCGAGGCGGATACAAGTTCCTGGGCGTCGTATACGGTGTAGATCAAGGGGACGACGATGCCGTGGGCGCCGGCGTCGAGAGCGCGCTTTACATAGTGGGGTTCGTTGGTGGGGATCCGGACGAGTGGGGAGACGCCTGAACTGGCGATAGCGTTGACGGCTTCGTGCATTTGGCCATCTAGGGGTGCTCAGCAAGGTGGATTGTGGAGTGTGAAAGGACGCGTAGGGATACCATCGATGTTGCCATGCTCGCAGTCGACACAGATCCAGTCTACGCCTGAACGAGCGATTGCACGAGAGTGGTTGGTTCCAGGGAGCATCTGGTTATCACAGGTTCAACACTACTCTTACATTCAACAATCAAAAGTAACGTGACACGCATACCTGCCATGCGCCAAAAGTTGGTCCTCCCTTTTTGAAGGCCTGGAATAGCCTGCTCGCTTGCTGCAATGGATTGGACATGTTCGCCGTAGATGAGAAAGACTTATTGTACAGGAATGGTTTTTGACAGTGGAGAGCAGATTTGAGTAATGGGACAGCTCTTTGCACCGTCATGGTGTCGGAGAGAAAGCCTTGTGTACCCCTCTTCCTTACCCCAACATAAATGAACCAAGGTCAAAGCTACCCCACACGCTGGGTCACGCTAGAATTCGAAATTGGGCTCACGCTGACTCGACCTCGTCTAGCAGTTTCTTGACCTGGGTTTCATCGAAGCGATGCATGAGTTTTGCCGAAGAGGTGGAGGTTTGGGCGGTTTTGTCGACGTGTATCTTAGCATTTAGTACTCGTGCAAGGATAGTCGGTGTGAACATTTACCACAGGGGTATCGAATTCGTAAACACCTTTCCACTTTTCCTGGCCTGGTTCCATGACATTGATCTCCTCGTAGTCAAAACTGCGGCTCTTTCTCACGTTTTGCACTACCGTCTTTGCCGTGTCACAGAGCGAGCAGGGGCTTCTTGTGAAGAAGGTGATGCGACTTTGCAGCAATCGCGACGTAGATCGAAACATTGCGACGAGCAATGGCAATACGACGGGCCAAAGAGAACCTTACGTAGACAGGCACGGAATAGGAAGGGGTAGCTCCTCACCGCCTTGCTTTGAGCTTCTTTTCTGCCGACGCTAAGGCCTATGACATACCGCTACTCCACCACTTCCAGAATATTCTAGACAGCCAAAAGCGCACAACAAGCAGCTCATGCGATTACGCTACTGAAGAGCATATCATTCACCCGTTCGCCTCCTTCGTCTGTTAGCGCGGCATTGATCTCAAGTACGACGAGCAGCCATGGCGAAAAAGTGCGTGCACAAAGGCTGCGGCAAGACGTATGAGGATGAGAACGAAGAGTGTGTCTACCACCCCGGTCCGCCTGTCTTCCACGAAGGCCAGAAAGGTAAACAATACCCAATTCTTCTGCGCGCACCTCTGCAGATCCGGTGATCGTCATTTAGAAGCGTACAATACTGATACAAACTCATCATACTAGGCTGGAAATGCTGCAAGCCCCGCGTCCTCACCTTCGACGAATTTCTCGCCATTCCGCCCTGTACAACAGGCACCCACTCAGATGTAGACGATACTCCTGCTCCTGAACCACAACAAGCACCCGATATTCCCTCGGACACGCCCGTCTCGCTCGGCAGCCTCCAAGAATCCCTCCCCGCTCCAGTGCCCCGCATTCCTACCTCGCAGTCCGCAACACCGCGGCCCGCCGCCTCGCCTAAGCCGCCTGAGGAGTCGGAAGATGACGATCCGAGCCTTGAGGTAAAACAGGGAATGACATGCAGGAGGCGGGGCTGCGGACAAAAGTTTGAGGGGAGCGACCGGGAAGGAGAGAGCTGCGTGCACCATCCCGGTGCGCCGATATTTCATGAAGGGAGCAAGGGATGGAGTTGTTGCAAGAGACGGGTGCTAGAGTTCGACCAATTCATGAACATTGAGGGATGCAAAACAAAGCACAGGCATTTGTTTGTAGGAAGCGGGAAGAAGGGTGGAGAGGAGAAGGTGGAGACCGTAAGGTACGTTAGGATACACGAGTACCCTGTTGGTGGACTGCAGCGCTAACAGACAACAGGCACGACTTCTACCAAACGGGCGCTTCAGTAATCGCCTCCCTCTACCTCAAGAAGATTGACAAAGAATCCGCAAAAGTTGTCTTCCGCACCGACCATGTTGACCTCGATTTGCGCACTTCGGATAGCAAGCGCTACGTAACCGAGTTCCCCCTCTTCGGCACTATCAAGCCCGAAGACAGCAAATACAGGATCCTAGGAACAAAGCTAGAGTTGACGCTGGTAAAGGCAGACGGTGCGGCATGGCCTGTTTTACGGTCAGATGACAAGCTTACGGGCGAAATGATACAAGTAGGGAGGGCAGGCCGTGTATAGGACCCCGAGCTTGACGCGCCTCAAGGGAGGGTACCTAAATGGGGGTTCCTTCTGGATGTTCTCGGTTTAGAGCAGGGTTATGCATATATGACGACGACGACGATGATGATGATCGCATAGATGTGAACAGGATAAGCGGTTGCTATTAGAAGGACGCATCGGAGCAGCTGTGCACACGCATAGATACAAAAGTGACATGCAATGCCAATCATAATACCAAACAATTTCTATTGATATTTCGGGAGCGAGTCGCTATACATTGACACCGTGGGGCTGATGGTGTATACTGATCAACTGATACAGCACCAAATACAGCTAATGTAATTACTCACGCATGTACACATCGCATGCGTGAGTAAATAACCAAAAAGAAAATCTATATTCCCTTATTTGCAAGCCTAACCAAGCCAAAGCATGAACTAGTCATCTAGTTTGCAATACGTCTGCCCGTTTACTATTTACCTACCTACTTACCACCCGGCCTTGTCAGCAGCTTGCAGCTCTGCTTCTACCTCTGCAATGACCACCTTTCTCACGCCCTCCCAGCCCTCGGATTTCTTCACGTGGCTTACTCTTCTCGGTTTGTCTTCTAGTCCCTTGAACTCTGCCGGCAGCACCTTCTCCGCGAAGTACGCCTTGTCGTCAGGCAGCGCCTGTTCGACCGCGTTGCTGAACTTGGCCGGATGTGCGGTCGCAAGCGATATGTGGTGGGTTGATGGCGGGCCCGAAACCTCTACTGAGCGCAGCGCAGCCGCAATGCCGATGGCAGAGTGTGGGTCGAGGACGTAGCCCTTGGATCCGGGCGCGGAAAAGGTCTGCTTGATGGTCGCGAGCGTCTCCTCGTCGCTGACACGGTACGATGCGAAGTCCTCCTGTGCGGCGCTCAAGATCTGCTTGTCTACGCCAAACCCGCCCTTGGACTTGAGGTCGTTGAGCCAGTTCCTTACGTGGTCGCCGGCTTGCGCGCGGCGCTGGGACACCGCGTCTGCAGACGTGCTGTACACCTCGTATGCTAGGAACCAGAGCAGGCGCTCAAAGTTGGAGGAAACAAGAATGTCCATGGCGGGACTCAGCGTCTCCTTTACGCCGCCCTCGTGTGCCTTGACGCCGTCCTCCACTAGGCCGCCTTCGGCCTCCTTGCCGTACACAGGGTGCTTCTCGTACTTGCCGGATTCCCAGAATCGGTGCAGGATGTCGTTCTCATTGGTGGCAATGACCAGCTTTTCAGCGGGCAGACCCATACGCTTCGCAAAGTAGCCGGCAAGGATATCGCCGAAGTTACCCGTCGGCACGACGAAGCGCACCTTGGAGGCGGGGAGGAACGACTGTTGCCGGATGAGGTTGAAGTACGAGTAGAAGTAGTAGGTGATTTGGGCGAGGATGCGCGCCCAGTTGATGGAGTTTACGGCGGCGAGCTTGTGCGTCTGGTTGATTTCTGGGTCGGCGAAGAGGGCTTTGACAAAGTCCTAGTGCAATGTTAGATGCTTTCCGTGTACATGTGCTTGAATTCCACGGGCGGCTTACCTGGCAGTCGTCGAATGTGCCGTCCACGGCCAGGTTGTGCACGTTGGCATCCAGGACGGTCGTCATTTGTGCTTCCTGAATCGCGCTAACCTTGCCATGAGGGTGCATAATGAAGACCGAGACATCCTTCTTTCCCCTCAGGCCATAGATGGCTGCAGATCCAGTATCACCGCTGGTTGCACCGACGACGGTAAGGTGTTCCCTATCGCGCCCGCTCTTGCCCTCATTCCTGCGGACGAGGAAGTACTCAAACAGGTTGCCGAGGAACTGCAGCGCAACGTCCTTGAAGGCGAATGTAGGGCCATGGAAAAGTTCTAGCAGATGTACGTTCCGCTCCTTGTCGAGAGTCACGGTCGGGGTGACATCTTTGGTGCGGAAAGTAGCGTAGCTGCGGTGGATGATGTCTTTCAAGTCGGCGGAGGGGATCTCGGACGGGGAGATGTATAGGGAGAATATCTCGTGTGCGAGGTCTTCGAAGGAAAGGTTATGCCATTTGGTCGCCCAGTCGCTGGGGAGGACGGGGATCTCTTCTGGGATGAACAGGCCGCCGTCGGAGGCGAGGCCCTTGAGCACGACTTCCTCAAAGGAGAACTGGCAGGGCAGGTCAGTGGGTTCGTACGTGGAGCTTTGGACCTAGGCGTGGCTCACGTCGTAGGACCCCCCTCGGGTGCTCAGGTAGCGCTGGGAGGCGGTGTGTGTGGGCATTGCGGCGGGTCCTTCGAGTCGAGAAATCAATTGCAGTGCGACGGGAAGGGAGAGTCTTAGTATCACCAATAGTGTGATGCGTGTTGTGGTTTACAATGTATAGACCCCGTGGGGCATTAAAGTCGGACCGCTATCGCAGCAGAAATCCAAAAATTTATTGGTAGTCTCAGCAATGAGCAACTCTTCCCCGGGTGCTTCTACGAGCTTGTACGCAACGAGCCAAGCTTAAAAAACTAAACCTCTGCCTCGGGACCGCTTCTACGACACATTATCGAATACCCTCATCTCAAAATCGCATCCTACATCTCGGTGCGGCTTTTGAACGGTGACTGCCCCGCGGCTGCATCTGCCTGCCCCGCCAGCGTTCCTGCGTCGCTCGCCGGCGAAATCGGCCACCCTCGGCAGGGCCACGGACCGCCGCATTGCAAAATTTCCGCGCCAAGTCACATGATGGGCTAAGCGAGACGCCCCGTGCGGCAATCCACGCAGTATAAAGAGCCCGCCGCCCTCGGGCTCTCTTTCTTTCATCATGTCGACTTTACTTCATAGAATCATTTCTATAGTAAACGTCCTCTTCTGAGCTTCTCACAGAAGCCACAGAATCGCAACCCTGGCTGATGAGTATCAGCCTCGATGTCCCGGAGTGAGGCCTTATTACGTGTGCTTCGGCGTGCGTGGCGATGATCTTCAGCCAACTGGATGTCGGGCTTCGGCCGGTCTGGACGGCAGGACGTTGAGTGCAATCTGACAGGTTTTTCTTCTTTTCATTGACTGTTCTGGCGTCGCCGGACTTTCGAGGATGAGAGAATATGGGTGTATGAGCGTGTTGAAAAAAGTTGACGTGATGATGTTGAGGGGTCAATTTCAAGCTTGATAACGTGCGTAGTGCTATCAACCCCAGATGTTTCCCTGCTCGATTCTGGCAACCTGTTCAATCTTCGCCTTGACGTGACCGTCAGGGTATCGACTTCGTTCACGCTCTTTATTGCGGTAGCCGCATGATTGACATAGATATTCTGCATTTTACGTATATATTCTCTCAGCCTGTATCGCTCAACACCATCCGTACTTCTCGTTTCCGATCCAGTCAATGGACTCAGCTACAGGGCCGTCATGCTGTGGATACCACTTCAAGCTCGCTATACTCTCTGTATCCCTGTCTACCAGCTTCGCACCTGGGTGCAGTTTTTGAGCCGCGGTCAAGGTCGCAGAAGACGGGTTCCATGCCTCAACATGCTCCATCTTCCATTCCTCTGCCTGCTGCTGTGCCATGAAGAAAAGCGCCGCGATCGCTGCATCGTGAGAGTGGTCGTTCGATGTTTCATCGACGTGGCGCGTCCCCCTTCCTTCCCAGCTCGAATGACCTTCATCTTCGACCACCAACCTCAGAATGTGCAGTGTGTTGCCCTTGGCCTGCGAGGGATCTGGATTATACCACATGCGTGTCCAGTAACACCACACACGCTTGCCTTTCTCAGTACCTACGATGGCACCCTTCACCTTGGGGGCCTTTTCGTGCAGTTCGACGCCGACGAAGTCTTCGCGTGCATGGTGCCACTTGATGTTTGCAACGTTTGGAACAAGTGCTACGGCGGTATTCTCTTTTGGTCGGGACTCTAGGCTTTTACAGATAAGCTCCTCGTCGATTCTGCACAGCTCTGCCAGGTCTTCTTCGTAGAGTGGCCGTGCTGTAGGCAAACTCTCGGGATTTGTCACCTTGGACGTCCCTGCTGGTAGAGATACATGTGACGACCGGAAAGCCTCCCAGCCAAAATCAGAGTAAAATTTCTGCACCAGCCAGTGTAAGCCGACGTCCCTACAGCACCAGAGTGTTGGAGCTATACTCACCTTTCCGATATCAGAGAAGAGCACTGAGAACATGCAGTCTATTTGCTCATCCGTTTGATAGGTCTTCAACGCCTCGCCGAGCTCCTGCATCATCCGCTGAGCATACTTCCTCCCTCGCAAGTGCGGCGCGCAGAAGACACTCCCAATGCCATGGCATATCGTCTCCTTCAGCTCGCCATGTTGCCAAACAAGCGCTTTCTTACGATAGGTTTCGCAGCTTGCCAGCGGCAGCCTTGCCGATGACGTAGGGTCAAGAGGGTTGCCCTTTGCGGTTTTGTCAATCAAGATCCAGTACGAGATGCCTCCGTCTTTTGTTTGGTCCTGCTGTGAAAGACGGTCTTCTCGGCGAAGGTAGGCTTCCTGGGAAAGGGCACCACGCCATTCTGCACCGTTGAGATTGAACTGAATGAGCTTCTCTTCCTGAGTTGGATGAACGAGGGCAAGGTTGGGCGAGGAGCCGTGAGGCAGTTCGACATGGGAGCCCATTGTGCTGTTGTCTGTGTTTATGCTGCGGCGATAGTTGTCGAAATAGCCTCTTTAGCTCTTCGTGGGTCGCGTTCTGGTTTGTTTGGCGTGGAAAACGGTTGCGAACCGTGAATGCAAGCTTCGTTGACACAGACCAATTCCCCAGCTTTGTGGAACGAGTAGACCTGTATCAGTCCCCAGTTTTCTTTTAAGTACTAACAAAAGACCGTAGGCAGGGCGCCCGTCTAGACCAAGTTGGGACGAAGGCCGCGGGAAACCGCCGCGTCTCACTACGGCGGATGGTCATGCGCGGCATCGTGAAAGCTGGTTCGCAGATGGTTCGCAGGCTATTACATAAAGAGGGGACGCGGAGCCCAGGAGTCGAGCTGATGGCCGTGAATAGGCTTGTTGTGCCCTCCAGCAGCCGCGGCTCGGCGTTCCTCGTCTTTCATCATCAATGCCTGCCATCTGTGCGGCGGCCCGCCAATGAATTAGCCCGCGATTGGTATAGCCGCATCCTGAATGTAGTGATGGATTGTGGTCCGCATCATGACTTCGTCTTGCCTTGGATGGTTGCGACATGGTCATGTTCAGGTGTTGTGATGCAGCTACCATGCCTTGCGACTGCCTGTGCCTGCACACGGCATCTCGCGCCGCGCCCAATGTTGACGACAGCTCGCTTCCTTCACCTCGACCTACACACGGTGCTGTGCAGCCAAATCGTGCCGTGGCGCCCAACCAAACACGCGCTCCTGTCTCGCATCTCCATGCCTGACTGCCTTCGCCTGTGACTGCCCGACTATCACTCACGCTGCAGCCACCGCTGCTCCTTTACTCCCTCTCTCTTTCTTTCTGCTGTTGTTTTCCCGCCTGGACATAGATTATGCCGCTGCTCCACCGTTGAAGCTCCTGCTCGACTTCGGACCTTTCAAAACAGAGACAAACAAGAACGACACGCTTGCAGTTGCATCTTGCCGTATAGGCTATAGTTTCCACAAACGAATTGTACAAACTAGCACATGGACCAGCATCAGCAACTGCCTGAGACCATCGACCTGGTCTCCGACGACGAGGACAAGTTCTTTGATTGTCATGACTTTGGTTATGGCGGCACCAATAGAGATCTTTCAGCTGGTCAGCCAAATCAACCTGACATTCAGGCCAGAGAGCCTGACCATGATGGCTACGGCGATTCAGCTAATCACCCTCCTGGTTTTCACTTCGAGCAAAACTTGGAACCAAATATATTCGATCTGACGCGTCCCGAACCCAACCTTTCTACGCACAATCCTGCACCCGCAGCCAACTCCGAGTCCATCAACCCCATGTCGGATGTTCCCATGGCTACCAATGTTGACCTTTCGAATGGAGGACTAGTCACTGCCGCTGCTTGTTTGCAGATGGTAATAGAAGTTTTTCCAGACATCTCCGTCAACCACGTGCTCGAGCTGATTGCAAATCAAACACAAGACGACACGCGAACTCTAGACGATTGCCAACAAATCATCATTCAGCTTCTAGACAGCGGAACATATCCTAAGGAACACGAACAAGTCAATCGCAAAAGAAAACGTGAGCGCAGCCTCAGTGATTTTGAGGAATACGATGGGGAAAACCAATCTGAAGAGTATATGAATGATGCGTAAGTTCCCTCCATTCTTTCGTATTTACATTTCACTTCAACGGCGCGAATGTGCTGTTGTGAATTTATTATTCCCAATTCCAGCCAAACACGGCTGGCAGCTACAAATCACAGCGAGTGGACGTTCGTGTAGTGCATGAATGAATAGCAAGGTTCATCTAATCCATAATCATCGCTTGACACACCGTTGTCCGACTAAGAAATCGACACTACAATTCTTCTCACGAACTTGCCAACCTTAAATGCGCTACGGATCGTACATGCTTTCTATTCGAATAACGCTACCCTTTGACACTGCAACGCAAGTAGTTCTGCTAACTCTTCTAGGGTTGACTTACTCAAAGACGAGTTTGTGCGTGTCCCTGTAAGACACATCGAGCGTGTATTGAAGGAACAGAAGACACTTTTCAAAGCTTACGGCATCATTGAGGAACAGCTGAGCAACTATTCCCACCTCACACCCTTTACCAAGATCAATAAAGCTCGCCTCAAACGAGATACTGAAACAACAATGATCAGACGAGGAAGCCAAGTACCAAAGGAACTCCACACCGCAAAGAAGAAACGCGAGGAGGCTACAGCGGAGTTACGGAAAGAAGAGGACAACCGTAGAGACGCTCTTCTGGCTGGAGAACTGAGTGAATGCCAATGCTGTTTCGACAGTTTTCCTCTCAATCGTATGATCGGCTGCGACGGAAACATCATGCACTTGTTCTGCCGGCAATGCGTGAAAAGTTACGTCGAGAACGAAATGGGTAGCTCACGGTGTCGGCCTATCTGCTTTGCAGATTCGACTTGCGGGGGAGGTTTCGTTCGCAAACAGATTCAAGACTGCCTTGCCGTCACTACTTTTGATCGGCTCGAACACATGCAGCAGATGCAAGATTTGGAAATAGCTGGGCTGGATCTCGACGAATGTCCATTTTGTGACTTCAAACAAGAGTGTCCTCCTGTCGATGAAGATAAGGAGTTCCGCTGCTTGAATCCGAAGTGTCGAAAGACAAGCTGTCGTCTTTGCCAGAGAGAGACGCATATTCCCTTGAGTTGCGAGGAAGTCAAAAGAGACGAAACGCTCACAGTCAGGCACGTCGTAGAAGAGGCCATGACGGCAGCTCTGATACGAAATTGCAATCAATGCAAGCATCCTTTCATCAAAGAATACGGTTGCAACAAGATGACTTGCTCGCGTTGTGGCAATCGACAATGGTAAATCTGTTTCTCAAAAGTCTTATAAGGTTAAGCTAATTGTCACTTAGTTATGTTTGTTCCAAAAACATCACCGACTATAACCACTTCAGGAACGATGCGAGACCAGCCGGTTGTCCGTTACATGATAACATTGAGGAACGCCATGATCAAGAAGTCAAAAAGGCTGCCGACGAAGCCATGGCTAAAGTCAAAGCAGAAAATCCAGAGCTGTCAGATGTAGATCGCCCTCTATAGGGATGACGGGACTTGTTGACCATTGCTGACCTTTCTAGGCTGATCTTACGATAAAAGTCTCAGAACACGTTAAGCAGGCTGAACAACAACGGCTTGTTCAAGCGCAAGCAACCCACCAAGGCTATCCATTTCACATGGCTGGAGGTATACTTGGACAAGGAGCACCTCCATTCAATCAGCACAACGTGCCTGCTTGGGTGCCAGCGCCAGTTCCAGCGCCAGCGCCAGTGCCAGCGCCAGTGCCAGCACATGCACAGTACGTACCAACAGTGTCCCTATTTGATTCCTTTGCGTTTTTTTCGCATCAGCAGATAGTCCCTCATTAGCCCTTGATTTTCCAGCATCCGCAATTTCATTTTCTCTCCCCGCTCAACAAGCAAACTGTATACCAGAGCCTCTTTGGCAGCAAGGCATCCGGGTCCTCCTTACGCAATCAAAAATTCAAGTTTTTGCAATAGAAGCCTCCTAATCAGAGTCAATAGATACTTTCACCACCCAGCCGGGATTTTCAATGATGCGCTTCATCCTCCGCGCATTGCTCCAGCTTATCAGCAGGCGCCTTTTCAACAGGCGCCTTTCGAACAGGCAAATCAGGCGACAGAGAGAGAGCGTCAAATGCGTGCTCTAAATGCAAACCTCCAAAATGCTCAGGGATTGTTTTATTGGCCAGGACCTGGAGGGCACGGAAATTTACCGCACTAAACCTCAAGGGGGCGTGTTTACCTTATCTCTTAAGGCTTTTTCTTAGAGTCTAGGATCAAAGGCAGAGATGTCTTTTAGCATTTCAGTACGACGATCGCGAGTGTGGTGGTTTCGATAACCGGAGTGGTATAGGGAATACATAGATTCCATGTATATGTATTCGACTGACGGCTCGACCCCAATGTCATGATTGTAGCTGGGGCTGTTTTAAGGAACTGGGCTGAGTGAAGGTCTACTAGGCGTATTGGTGCCACACACACATAAAGGCATGAAATATGTCTGTGTTATCCCAGCACAGATAGCCCCTGGAACGGCAACTGTTGTGTACGTTCAAATATTGAAGAAGTAGATCATGCCGCATCAGTCAATGCGCGACAGTGAAGCCAGTGCTTGTTTTGTGCCGAGGTGATTGGATTTGTAGCCCCGTTTGTTGTAAATTTAATCATTGTTTTCTCTCACTTATGTCCCTTCACCCTGCTGAGCCTTTGTGGCTGGCCTTCTTCGGCCATTTCGTCTCGAACTTTGCCTTCCCTTCCTCAATCCAGGTCTCAAACCGGAAGACCCCAGCCTCGACGGTCCTGATCGGTGTCACTTTGGCTCCACCCAGGTCTTCACCTTCTGGTCTGCCGTGCATCTCATGCTCACGCAGCACAGCACCCTTCCTTCCTGTCTTCTGCAGGCTAGGCTGGCTCGGAATCCACTTCTGCGGGTGTTCTATAGGCGGATCCACATCGGCCTCGTCCTTCAGCTCCATGCTAATGTTGAACGAGCAGTCCGGCGGCAGCGGCTCGAGCTGAGAGGCGCGTGTGGTGAGAGTGATGAAGGCAGCACGGAATTGCTCAGACAGGTTGACATCGACTTCTGAGTCGACTGGCTTGGTCCCCTCTGCGTTATTTGCAACTTCTTCTTCCTCTGCTGCTGCCTCGGTGGCTTCCTCGGCGGCTTTTCGTTCCGCCTCGGCCTTCTCAACTTCGCTCTTCTCCCATTCGATAACCATGAAGTGCTCCTCCCGCGTCACCACTGGGAACCCCCCAACATCCAGCATGTATCGCTCCAGTATCTTCACGCTCCCACTGCCTTCTTTCTCACAGCCAGGGTGGAACACGACGATGGCTATGCGGGCAACGGTGCCTTTGAGCAGCTCTTCGCAGACGGCGGCAACGGCATCGTGGATCCATTGGCAGACTGCAGGGTGTCGCGATTGGTAGACGGGCGTGTTGTGGAAGCGTGTGCGCAGGAAGGAGCGGAGGGGGTAGAGGTGCCGTAGGTAGAGGAGGGTGTGGACGTAGGCGGTGAGGAAATGGGCGAAGGCGGAGAGGGTGGTGTGGTAGGTTGTGGGCATTGCGAAGACGGGTCAACGAGTGGTGCAGGGAGAGGGGCCGGCCAAACGAAGGCGTCGGGCTGGGTCGCCGCAGCCTGAGCCCGCGGGGTCAAGCCTGCTAGGACGCGGGCACGGCGAGCGGAAGGCACGCTGGATGGCGGCTACCTTGTGCGTGGAGGGAAGGTCCTTCATGCTTTGCCGGGCTTGTTGGGGTGACGATGGGCTAGAGGCGAGGGTTGGGCGGAGGAGCTCTCAGCCCTCAACAACGCGTCCAAAATACTTGATTGGCAGCGTGCCCTGCCGCATCGCACCCGCGGACACATATGCTCGCTCGCCCCGTCACGCCCAGAGCCCTTGCGCGTCGACATTGCGCATCTTCAACCCGTCGCGACATTTCTTGCACCCCCACTTCGCGCTCGCCCGTCGGCAGTGCCCCTCACCTCCGCATCTTTCTCTCACCATCCAGCAAACGCGTCGAGCTATTTTCTCGCCGACGCATTCCTTCCTGCCCTGGAAACGCCAGCGCTAGACACGCCCCCTAGCCTCTCTGCCACGCGCTTCGCACCATGGAGGACCAATTAGTGCAGCTGCTGTCGGCAACACAAACAGCCCAGGAGGGCCCCCGCAAACAGGCCGAGCAGCAGCTGCAGAGCCTCTACACCCACCAGGACTTCTCCATTGCCCTCGTCGAGATCGCCCGCCATGACAGCGTCCCGATCAACATACGGCAGGCCGCCCTGCTGTACCTCAAGCAGGTCGTGCTTGCCGGCTGGAGCGATAGCCTGGAGGAGTTCAAGGGCACCTTCATCATCCCCGACGACGTCAAGGCCAAGGTGCGACAGCTTCTGCTGGAATTGGCTACTACCGACCAGCTTGATCGCAAGCTCAAATCGGCATCCAGTCTGGTCGTGAGCAAGATTGCGAGCTGCGACTTCCCGGAGCAGTGGCCGGACCTCCTCGCAACTTTGCTCAATCTCATACCGAATGCCTCTGATGGGCAGCTACACGGCGCGCTGAAGGTGCTGGATGGACTCGTCGAGGACAGCTTCAACGAGACGCAGTTCTTCGGCGTCGCGAAACAGCTCAACAAGGTGGTTCACGATATTGCCGTCAACGATGCGCGAAAACCCACGCTGCGAGCGTTGGCGTGCAGCGTATTCCGAGGCACCTTCGACATTCTGGAGATGGTCTTGGAGGACCACAAGGCCGAAATCAAAGGATTCGCCGACGAAGTGCTGCAGGAATGGATACCCTTCTTCACTGAAATTATGAAGTCACGGCTACCTAATCCACCTACGGAGCAAGAGGAGAACGAAGATGCGCCAAATGCAGAATCATATCGCGGGTTGGTCGCCTTGAAGCTGCAAGTGGTGAAGGTAGGCTACATCCACAACATTTAATAGTTTAACGCTGAGAGATTTAGGTACTTATGCGCATACGCTCCGTATTTCCCGCCTTCCTTTCGCCGCAAACTCCTGTTTTGTTCTCTGCTACATGGGAGGAACTCGTGTCACTACAAGGCGCATATCATCAGATGTACATAATAGAAGAGCGCCAAAGCAGACTCGAGGACACAGATGGATTGCCATACACCTTGGATTTCCTTGTTCTAGAGGAGCTTGACTTCATGCAGGCGTGTCTTCGAGCGCCACCTGTCCGCGCCGAGCTTGAGAAGCAGCTTCAGCAAAGTACGGATGCAACCTCTACCTGGGTGTTCGAGGTTATGAAGCTCGCAGTCGCGTATGCACAGATTACTACCGAGGAGGAGGGCTTATGGAACTTCGATGTCAACATCTTCTTGTCTGAAGAAACGAGCGTCACAGCGAATTATACGTCGCGAACGGCATGCGGCGATCTGGTCATCAAACTCGGCGAGTGGCTCACTCAACCGACATTGCAAGGATTGCTCGCATATTCTCGCACTCTATACTCATCAGCAGAGGGATGGAAAGCAAAAGAAGCCGCGCTATACATCCTCAGCCAGGTACTAAGCGATTTCCAGGATGTAGAGAAGACCATCAGTCCTGATGTTGCCACTGGCTTCATCGATTTCATTAACTACGCTATACAACAAGAGGACGTGTTTCTTCGGGCACGTGGCTACCTTATTGCTGGAAGCCTCGTGAGAACATCCGGCGACGCTCTGCTACAATACGCGCCCGCTTTCCTCGAAGCTTGCTTGAAGGCCATCCCAACCGATGACTCCGAAGTCGTTCAGGTCTCATGCATTCGATCCCTGCAATATTATCTCCAAGCCCTTCCCCGGGAGACAACGCTGCCTTTGCAACAAAACATTGTCACCGCTATCTCGAACTACCTACAAACCCAAGACCTGCAGGTACTTGCTGACAGCGACGATCTAATGGTCACTCTGGTTGAGACCCTTCGCGATGCGATACTTCTCGATACCCGGATATGTGTCACCGGTAGTGGACTCGATCTCCTCTTCACCGTGGCCACTCATGGTGCTAATAACTTTCAATTGACTATACTGGTGAATGAGACATTCGAGGATGTTACGCAGGCTATTGCTAGTATGGGTGGAGATGCCTACGTCCAGCTCTGTAAAAAAGTGCTGCCCTCCCTAACTGGAGCTTTCGATGTGGCCAATCTCACCGAGGAGAACGCTTTGATGAACCTCGCTGCTGACCTGTTGTCTCTCCTTGCCGAATACGGTCCCGAGCCACTCCCCGCGGGCTTCGTGCAGACCACTATGCCAAAACTTGCCCGATTACTGCTCCACTCAGAAGACGAAGAGCTTCTCAAATCTGCGACCACAGCCGTGAAGAACATCATCGCACACGATCATCAACAATTATTCGAGTGGCGTAACGAAGAGGGCAAGGCTGGCCTAGAGGTCGTCCTCCAGATCATCGCGCGGTTACTTTCGCCGAACGTCAACGACAATGCTGCAGGAGAGGTTGGAGCGCTTGCTGCCGAGTTTGTCGAGAAGGCAGGCCATGAGAGACTGGGACCCTTCTTGGAAGAGCTTCTCCGAACCGTGGCCGCACGATTAGGGGCAGCGACACAGGCACAATTCATTCAGAGTCTGACACTTGTGTTTGCGCGACTCAGTCTGAACCATGCTTCTGAGGTCGTGGAGTTCCTAGCGACGCAGACCCTCGATGGCCAGAATGGCTTGCAAGTTGTGCTTGCGAAGTGGTTGGAGAACTCGATCAATTTTGCGGGATACGATGAAATCAGGCAAAAGTAAGTTCCGTCGTGACAGACAACTAGGAAGCCAGTACATTGAGCAAAATATGTCTTCGTGCTGGTTTTCCTGGAGTGTAAAACAGGGATCATGCTAAAATGCACAGTGTCATCGCGCTCTCCAAGCTATACGACCTAAAGGACCCTCGTCTGTCTACAATACAAGTAAAAGGTGACCTAATCCCCAACACAGACGGCCGTATCATGACCCGCAGCCGCGCTCGCCAAAGTAAGCCCACATCGTTTCATCGTTCTCATTATGCTACTTCAAAGAAGTTTATTTTTCTCCTCCTTCAACTGCAACTCTACCGCTCTCGCAAAGTTCGCAGAGTGCCGTCCCGTTATCCCCCAACTGCACCTTCTTTTGACTTTCTATTCGACGCACTACTTCCTTTTTCAGCTGCATTTGCCGAATCAGTTGTGTCTTCAGATCAAACAGAGGCCCTGACAAATCCTTTTACAGACCCAGACCAGTGGACCATTGTCCCTGCCACGCTTAAAATACTTAAAGTCCTCATCGTAGAGCTGCAATCTGCGTCAGGAACGGGTCTCGACCCACAAGCTGTAGCCGATCTCGCGGAGGAAGGCTCCAACGACGATGATTGGGAAGACGAACCGAATCCTTTCTTAGACCTTGGCAGTGGTTTTAGCAAAGAACAATTGATGGCTTACGCTGCCGAAGACGGACCCGGGATAGGAAGGCAGAAGGACGATGAAACGCAAGCCTTCCTAGTAGATTTTTTCAAGAGGGCGGCCGCGACACAGGGTTTTGCAGAGGAATTCCAGGCGCTCACGGATGATGAGCGGAGGAGGTTACAGGAGAGCGCTGCTTAGGGAGCAGGTGCTGTTATGCCGAAATGAGCTCACCCTTGAGCAAAGGGTGACATGGGAGGGTCATATTGTTATCGCGTGGGTATTGTGTTGAGGTCCGAAGCGAGTGTTTTTAGCATCGTGATGAAGTGGGTATAGACAGAGATGTGAATAGCAAAGGCATGCATCTCTTTATCGTTCAACGTGGTGTTTCGATTTGTACTGCAAGAGTGTCGCCGTGTCTAGCTTTCCCAAGGAAACCAACGTTTCTGAATGCATTTTTTAGGTCGTGATCTCCCCTACTTGTATACTACTTCTATCGGCTGTAGTTCCGCAGTGACGCCTTTTTTTCTTCCCTTTTTTTTCGCCTTGACTCTCCCTTACATTAGTGTCGTTCGTATACTGTTTACACGTTGACCGATCTGTATTACCTTCATTATACAATGTATGTAACCTCACCCCTTCCCACGAATGATAATAACGCTGTTGTCAAGGAAACCAGTCAGTGGCTGAACGCCGAATGTGCGTCTATAAAATGTCCCCGCCATTTCGCTGGCAAGAGGCGCTGCTAGAGTGCGTCTAATTGCGAAGTCCAGTTCTAAGGTTCACGTAGGAGAACGAGCCAGCTCGAGTCTCTGCGTTAACGCGCAAAGGGGGATGTTGATGCGTGATGAGAGTGGTTATGCGTATGTAGCTTCGAGTGCTAGTACGGATTTTAAGGGGGTTTCGCTTGTATGAGACCATACTGCGTTGACTAAGGATATGGCTTTGATATTTCTGGCGAGGTAGATGGTTTGGGCTGAAATGAAGGGTCGATGGGAAAAGTGCGTGTTTGGGGGTTGTATGGACTGGGTAGGCTATTCTGTGGTGGCAAGTTATACAGTTACGTATTTTGCGCGCCTGCGGAAGCGTTAGGTGTGATATGGTTGATGGTTCCAAAGTTTGGATGTTAAGGTCGTAATGGTTGATGGGTGGGGAGGTATGGATGTTTGATTTTATGGTTTTGACTATAAACGTTCGTTAAATTGTGTAAGAGGTATGGTTGATCTTTGGGTAAGGTGGAATGGTGTGTGAAGAAACATCGTATAACATATGTGTCTGGAGCTGATCGATTAATACTCTTCCTGCGCGATACGTCCTGAAGGGCTAGACTTACACAAGAACCTGTAGAAATGAGATAGTCAATTACAACATTAGAGAATCACTGTCACTTATGGATGCAGATGGTTTGCAATATTGTTAATAGACTCAACATGCTTTGAAGTGATACGTCAAATTTACACTATCCATACCCACAAAAGAGTGCCACGTATTCGTCAGAAAGCTGTATAGATACCGTCTCCAGCTCACTCATCCTTGCCCTCCCAAATCTGCCTTCCTACTTCCTCATTCTCCAGAGACAGCTCCTTCGTACCCAAAGACACGAAGGCTCCCACGACCGCAAACCCCGCAAGAATCCACCAGATAGTTCTTAATGACTCCGCATACGCATCCGTGATTGAATCGAGCAATCCTTCTGAGAGTGAAATGTGCCTCAGATGCGGGATGAAACCGACCGCCATCGCCGGGTCCCGTAGAATAGCTACAGATGCCGGCAGATCTACTTTTGCGATGGCACGCCCGAACGTACTGCTAAAAGCTGTTGCACCACAAGCCATACCCACTAGGCCCCCAAACAGGCGGAAAGAAACCAAGGTGCCGGCAGCGAGACCCCCATCATCGATCGTGGGAGCACTGGCTTGCATGGCAATAGTGGGCACCGTGAAGAGTGTGCCAAGTCCAATACCCATAATGACTTGGAAGCCGACTGATGCAGCGAGCGATGTGTTGCGTTTCCACAGCGATATAAGCCCCATACCGACTGCGAGAAAGATCCACCCAACCCAGATTAACCATCGGTATTTACGCATTTGCTCGACTGCCAGCGCGGCGATGCCACTGAGCACTACGACGAAGACGCATATCGGTAGGAGAGAGACGGCGGCTTGAAGAGGTGTCTCGTGGAAGACGGCTTGGAAGTACAGCGGTAGGTAGAGCAATACACCATAAAGGACTGCACCATGGATGAATCCGCCAACAAGCGTGACTTGCGCTGTGGTGTTGCCGAATATGCGATGTGGAATACAAGGCTGCACAGGATATTTCTCCCATACAGCGAAACCGATGAGAAAAAGGATACCAATGACGAACGGAACCAGTGTCCGCCATGAGGTCCAGGGGTAGATGGCTGAAGCCCAACTTAGTGGTAGCGTGAAGAGTACAGCTCCTGGAGCAAATAGGGCCATGCCGATCCAGTCTAGTCGCCTTAGCTTGGTGCCCAATGGGTCTTCGATAGACTTCAACTTCAAGAAGAAGTACGCGCATGGTGTTGCCACTGCGACAAAAGGCAGGTTGTACCATCCGAGCCAGCGCCAACTTACATACTCGCTGAAGAGTGCTCCAACGATAGGGCCGATGATAGTTCCAATCGCCATTGGGATCGTGAGCAATCCTATCCAGAGCGGCCGCTCTTTCAGATTCGTCATATCCGTGACTATAACCTCGCTGAGCACATCGAGGCCACCGCCACCTAAGCCTTGGAGTACCCTCCCCGCAATTACTGTCTTCATGTCCCTCGCCAAAGCGAACACGATGGCTCCGACCGAGAAAAGCGTCAGACCTGCAAAAAGCGGAATGCGTCGTCCGAAGACGTCTGACACGGTGACGTAGATGGGTTGGACGACGGCCACGGCGAGCATAAAGGAGACACTAGCCCAGAAGGCCTCGAGGGTCGTGCCGTCGAGCTGTGTTGTTATGCTCTACAACAGAGTTTAGTTTTCGACTCAAACTCCTATCTATGATACCAGGGAGGGCGTACCGGGATCGCAACGGCTAAGCTAGTAGCATCGAGCGTCACAAGTAGAACTGTTAGCCATAGTGACAGCGAAGCCAGCCAGAACTGGGGAGGTTTCGTCCAATTCGATTTGGCGTTCTCTTCCGTGACCATTGGTACTGTACTCGAGGCCCTTTCAATGTCTTCGTAGGTGTCAACCGCAGTAAACATCACGGCAACGCGCTTGAGCTCAGTGCTTTCGGCGGACTCCATCATTATAAGATCGGACGGATGTGAAATCATCTGTACATGTCAGACTCGATCGAAGACGTTCCCGCCGTATTTCGAGCTTAGCGGTTGCTGCATTAGTCATTTTGTGTTCGCACCATACATTCACCCGCATTTTGTCTGCGCTCAACAATTTTCTCGACCAGTTGTTCTGTTCCACAAAACGACGTAGTGGAATTAAGACGTACACGATTCGTTTCCGCGATCGCCATGGCTAACGCGTGATATGTCCGCCAACGCTCAGCGCTCGTCCCGGTTCTTCAGTTGGTGGTAGAGTGGACGTTCACCTTGACTGCGGGCGAAACGTCGAGCATACCCCATATGTAGCACCCCGCCCCATCTCAGTGGTTGCAAGCTAAGATATTAACGGTGGGCTGGCTGGCTTGCATAAGCTTTAGATAGCAACGAAGTCTCCAAATCTGGAACTTTTGCTGCACTGCGCTCGCTTGGCTGATTCTGCAAAAGAGATGATAGGTCAGCCTTGCGCAACAGCGTCGGTTACAAAGTGGCCTGCAGCTTTCAGCTAGCCGCGTACAGATATTGTGGCTGAGGCTTGAGTGTCATGCAGTAGTGAGTAGGTGTTGTGGTAGCGAAGCTGGGGCTAGAATATCTGCTGGTGCCTTTGCACAAAGGCGGACGTTGCTCCGGACTGCTAGTAGCTGCATTGCAGTGAGGACGAGAACATGAGCACCGTTCCTTCAGCTCTTTCTCTAGATATGTGAGACACAAGATTGAAAATTTGGTGCAAGACGGTAGCCTACGTGAGGCAAACGCATAGATGTCGCTCATTGCAAGCGAGGAGTCGCGCAAAGAAGAAAGGAGATAATAGAGAAAACGTTTACAGAGAGACTGGAATTGTCCAACATCTTAACTACTAAAGAAACGGTCTTGACTGAAAAGAATTGACGGTGTGATTAGTGTCGGCTTTTGAAAACACGGAAAACTCAAGACGGCCTCACTCTGATTTCGGATCTTGTATATAGCCTTGATTGAGTGATGGGTAGCAGAGTGGGACTGTCGACTTTGTGTATATTGTTTCGAAGTCTGAACGAAGATGGTACTATGACCGTGCTTGTCAATGTCATACATTTACGCATTATTGAGGAACGCTTGCCCGGAGTACAGCAATCATTCATAGCTACTATTCATGGCGTAAATAGAACTTGGACAGCTGGTTTTCGGTCTATACATTGGCTCAAAATACGACGTGGTAGTTGTAGCTCTCTGGGTAAGAACTCTTAGGAATGTCTTTTTGGACGTATCGCTTTCTACAGCAACTTCATAGACATGAGAAAGCTCTTGCGATATCGGCAGGTCCTGCCACTGCTGGCAGGAATTGGGTAAATTGAGGGACCATCTGTTTACCGGGCCAGGATGCATATTTAGTCAGTGCAGGCAACAGCTGAAACAGGCAGGTTCTCTAAAAGATTGTGATTTACAGATCCTATTCGTTCGCTCAAGATAACTCAACGCGTCGTCGACGCAAGCTGAGCGACGCGGTTGCCTGCATGTTCATCTTAAATCGCGTGCGTCGTATTACGTTTGCCACGCGGTCGCGAGCTCAAACGGTCGCCTTCATACAGCGTACGCGATGTCGCCATCTGTTCATACGTTAGGCAACAGTAACACCATACGTGCAGCTCTGGCATGTTGCGGTCCATGCACTGATAAGAAAGCTTGTGCGGTTAAAAGCCGACCCAACAGAAGAAGGGATGTTATCCAGCCTGAGCGATAAAAGATGAAGCGTCACAACCAGTAATTTCGGTGTAACCGGTTCAGCCAACCTACTGGACGTAGCAATAACCAGTCGGTGAGGACGACGAGACTCGTGGCAAGCAGGGATGGCGGTACTTAGTTTCCGCACGGGAGTCGAACCTGAAAAAGACAACGTGCGGAGCACGGTAATGAATCAAAATACCTGTAACGGCAACAGACAGATAATGGAAGCCTGATAGGGACCTTGCAAAAAATAGGCGACCGACAACAGCGACGTGGTCGTGGAGCCACGATGAGGCTACACTGGCGGGCGGCTATTGATAGTTTGTTTCCGAAGCATTGGGAACACACACATGGTATGACGCAGGAGCTCCGCCCGCTTGCATGCTGCTTGTTTGCTGCTCCAGTGAGGTTGCCGGGAAAAGCCTGTCGGATTGTTGCTCGCTAACAGGCATGATGTCTCCTGAGAGATGAGTCACTACCAACCTCTTGACTACTCTTGAACCCGCCTCTGGCTGCGCCTGGACAATGATACACTTTGCCTCGATTTGCCTCGATTTTCATGGATAGTGGCAGTGAAGGACGATACAGCTGGCGATTAACACGGTCACCAGACGTTGGTTGCGTCGTTTTGAAGGCGAGGACTGTTTGAGTCATAGCTGGAGCTGGAGGGGCAAGTCCAGGGTCGAGGCCTCTGCGTTGGCGACGTCGTTTCGTCTCGCCTCCAGCCGATCGATAGTGCGTTGGGGTCGCTTTGATCACATGTTTCGTTTGCAGTCCCCAACAAATTATCTGACAATAATGCGGACGAAGAAAGGGTGTGGTCTTTCGGACAAAGCGGGTCTATCGGACTTTCGCGAGGAACTTGTTGAAGTGACAATGTCAGGAAACGGAGAAGAGCATGGACACAAGCCCAGAGCCAAGCCCTTGTACCAGAGGGGCGTCGTCTGAAGCAGGCGGTCGCCACAGGAAGCGCCGCCATCGTCTAGAACCCGAATGGGTAAATTGTAGAGAGTCATGTGATCGGTAGAAAGTTGCACCGCCACAAGACCCTGACACAGCGCAGATCGCAGGGGTCACTGGGAGACGGGACTGGACGATGCGCGCTCGGCTAGAGAAATATTTTGGGAATTACAGGTGGACACTAGAGCGGGCGTGCATATGTATTGCTCAGCCAGCGCAGCAAACGTGGCCTCGAAGGCTGCAAACCCACATTAGGGCTGTGAAGGCGAAGAGTAGGGCTGCGTCATGGCTTGGCCAGAAGATGTACCACAGTGCTCTGGTCGTATCCCGTATCCCGAGGATGTTTGGCACCGACGGAGCAGCGTTCCGGGCGGTGGAAATACATAACGTTTACGCGGCCATTGCGCATTCGTTGAGAGGGATCGCGACAGTGCGGACGTGCCCTCGAGATAAGGCAGGGCCGTGTCGCGGTGAGACGGGGCCAATGGCGCTGATACGGGGAGTGGAGCAAGCAGCTTGGAGGAGTCAGAGGCAGAGCACCGGCACGCAAGGTGAGTTGTCGTAGGGAGATTTTTTGACGTTGAAAGTGTGTTGTGGGCTCGGTAGGGCGGGCAGCCGTCGAGCGCCACAGGGATAAACACAGGGTCTGGGAGCCAATGGGGGCAGCGGGAAGGCATCCAAAATTCGATTTATTTGTGCGCCAAGATTTTGGAGAGAGATTGCAAGGGTGGAAATGGCGGCAGAAACAAAAGTCAAGCAGGAGGCCTTCATGCAGGAAGCGGGCCATGGCGTTCCGTTTTAGCCAGTCAAGGCGCGGCGTCGGTCGAGGAAACCTGCTTCGAGACAAGGCGGCTGCGGGCTGGAGATCGCACCATGTCCGCTGTGTTGTTCGCTGCCTGGTGTCGAATCATGGGCGCGTGCAGCAGCGGGGCCGTCCGCAGAGAAGCTCGCGATGCTCAGAGTAGCGGTAAGTAGACATGCGGGCCACCAGCAGCGCTGGAGCAGCATGATCCAAGTAACAATTTGTGAGACATTGTCGAGAAAATTTTTTTCCCTGAGCGGAGATTGCTGGGCGGTCCAACCGCAACACCCCCAAGGGGGCTCACACTCGGACACGGTGCGGCTCAACGAGCGGGCAGGGCATCCCAGCGCCTCCAGACGAGCCGTTGGACAAGACTGTGGTACGCTTGCTTGCCGTCTGGGACGGAAGCACTCCAGTTTCCACCGCTTCCGCGACGCCGGTCTGGCGTAGCGGCCAGGCTAGCCCTCGCGACGGATGGGAATGTTGGCCGATGGCTTCTGGCTTTGGGCTCTGGTCCTCGGCGGCCGAGTGCGTCGTGAGCCCGTCCCGCGTGGAAGGAAGGAGTGCCGCCGGGGCCAGGACACGGCCGGCCGGTTGCATTGACGATGCTGCCTGACGTTGGATCTTCATGAGCAGTGGAGCGAGCAGCGGCGCGCGACGGCTTACAGGTGTTTGGGGGGTGGGTTGGACGCCAATACACAGCAATACAGCAATAATAATAATAACACAGCGCCCTCCTGTTCGCATGCTGGTGCCAAGTCACCCACCCCCCTCGGGCATCACCTCGCCGTGAGCGCGCAGCGTCCACCCTCGCCGCGTGGAGGCTGAGGCGCCAGGCTTAGCCTCCCGGGCAGTAATATAGCGGCAGCAATAGTCAGACCCATGGATTAGGAATGCGATCGGGGGTGCCAGGGGCCGCCGTCTAGCGGACAAGGGGGGGAAATGGGCTGCAGGCTCCCCCCCGTCAGGCTTCGACCCGCGGGTGGAAACCCAAGTGCATGCGCCGAGTACATAACCTAGCCGGGCCCTCCGCTTCGCGCACACCTCTGAGGCTACTTTGTACCAACACCCACATTACCAAGCACTTCACCACACCGCGACCCGGGATCCCACCTCTGGATCCTTCTGGCATTTTCTAGCAAAACGTCCCCCTAAAGCTCAATGTGCTGTCGACAGAACCGCCTTTCCTTCTCTCCTGCCGTCGAGCTCTCCTTCCCGCTTTCCACCCGACAGCGACACACAAACGGATCCTGCGACAGGTGAGGTGGTGAAATCCACAGTCGCGCGCGCCCCCCTCTTCTCCCCCCTTGTCCGCTCTCCTTCCCGGGCGCACCACCATGAACTTCGTTCCTCCGTACCCGACGCCTTCTCCGGGCTACATGCCCTACGACGGATACCAGCACCGCCAGACGCCCCCCGTGTCGCCTGGCCCTGGCTACTACTCCCCCCGCTACGGCCCCCAGGGCACCTCGCCGTCGCCGCACGCCTCGCCCAAGGTCCAGGGCCACTCGCGACGAGCGTCGCACGCCGTTCCCCCGCAGTACAACACGTACGCTTCGACGCGCGGGGCCAACACCCCACAATACATGTCGCCGCGCTACTTCCAGACGCCACAGCGCACGCCCGAATTTGTAAGTGGATATTTTGGTTACGCTCAGACGGGCCGGCAACGCCGCGACACGGACGCGACGCCTCTCAAGTGCTCCAATCGTGAGAAGGCTCGTCGTCCGTCGCTATCAGCGCGCTATGTGCACCTCAAGGACGTCTATGGCGACTACGACTATGACTATGTCTACGAGCGAGAGCCACCGCCACCGTACTCACGCCACGACACGTACGGTCATGCTGATTACCGTGTCCGCCATCAGGTCCCAATCTATGAGTCTGAGCCCAAGGCGAGCCGTCCACGACGTGCGTCTCACACCAGCCGTCCCCAGCCGCAGCCCACGCCCAAGCGACCCGCCCCTGCGACCAAGACGGCAGCAAAAGCAACCGAAGAAGACGCGCGCCGCGCCGGTATCCCCGCTGGCTACTCGTACAAGAATTGGGACCCCACCGAAGAGCCCATCATGTTGTTGGGCAGTGTCTTTGACGCAAACTCCCTCGGCAAGTGGATCTACGATTGGACAGTCTTCCATTACGGACCCGCAACCCCCCTTGCCGAGATGGCGGGTGAGCTTTGGCTCCTCCTCATCCAGCTTGCCGGCAAAGTCAAAAGGGCTGAAGAGACCATGCCCAAGATTCGTAAGAAGGAGAACCACGAGATGGTCGAGGACTTCCTCGAGAGTGGCGAGCGTCTATGGATCCGCTTCGCCAAGCTCCTCAAGGTATGCGAGGATTACATGTGGAAGGCCGCTAAGAAAGAGACGGGAGAGAAGAAGCCTCTTGCTATGGGCAAGAACAGCGGCTGCGAGTTTGTCGACTCCATCTTCGGTCGCGACCGTGAGCTTGAGAAGACGGAGAAGCTCATGACGGGCATGCGTCTTTGGAGCATGCGTTTCGATGCGAACTGCGAAGAGATCCTTCGCTATCCCTCGGCCTAGACGCCTTAGCGCTGGCGTTTGTCTTGGTTGGGACCATGTTATGGCCTCTCATTGTCACTGCTTTTTTTTTTTTTTGGTTTTGTTTGTTTGCACTCAGTCCTTGCTCTTACTGCGAGATACCCGTGCGTCCATTTCTGCTTTTAATTGTAATTCTGCACTGCATTTTCTGGACGATCCAACTGTACTACTAGGAGGAAACTGCATTGGGTGGGTCATGGGAAAAGTTCTCCTTCACGATTCCCCCTTTCCAATCGTTATGGCTTTCTCTGGGTTCTTTTCTGTTTGGCTGGCATCACAGTGGTCGATGTTACCACCTGGCATGGTGTTATTAGATATGGGCTTAGAAGCTCGTTGGCAACCGCAAGGTCAAAACGATACCACGCATTTTTACCAATACATTAGCTATTATTCTACATGATTGTCTTACTGCCTCGTTGAACTCTTGAGTGGTGACTGGACTACCTTTCAGACCTGCGATGACATGCCACATGGTACGTGAAACATGGGCAGCAGGAACGGTACCTCGCATTGGTCTCGGCCTATGTTCTTTTGGCTGACTTGCTTCTTCTGTGCTACCACGCACCTTGCAGTCGCAGCTCACCCGCGTCCCCAAAAAACAAAGCCCGGCATGCACCATGATTATCGCGACCCCCCATACGCCCATGCGCGATGTCATCACAGTGATCGAGGTGCCATGCTGGCCAGCGGGCGCTTGCATATCCCGCGTTCGGCTCGCTATTGGCGACTGTGTGCGCCTGCTGCCTTGGTTCCAGCGCCATAGAATAGCGCATATGACTGCACGTCGCCTCAGCCTTGCGCGCTGCATGGAAGGCTGCGCCGAAAAAACAACGTGGGCATCCTTCAAGATTGGCGCACTCAGCTTCTGCGTCTTGCTTCTTCCCTTGGGCGGCTGACGAGAGCGCCCGAGGGTGTGCGACGCGGGCCGCTAGGAGCCAATAGCCACCCGTCGCGGGCGGCCGTTGGGCGCGCTGAGGGTGGTGTGCGGCGTACAGACGGCCTCTCTCCCTGGTCCGCCGCCTTCTTGCGTCTGCTGATACGACCTGTCTATTGCATGGGGGGGTTTGCGACAAATTTAGGGGCAGCTTCTCCCTCTGGCCACGGCGGATGCCAGATGCAGCACGCCGTGTGCGAGGTATGCGCGACGATTGGGCCGTGTAGAGGGTGAGATATCTTCCCGTAATCTTGGTAACCCGGCACGGGCATCAACAAAACGACGTCTTTGGCTCGTCTTACGTCTGCCTTTGTCTCAGCCTTGCGCTGGATATCAGCTTCCGCGCGCAATGCGGGGTCCAGACGGTGTTGCTGGGCGATGGGAGTCATTGAGGCTCTTCAGGGCGTCCAAGGCATCCATGATAGTGTCTGTGATTCCCGAACGACATGATACGGCAAATGATCCTTCGGTCCAGTCACGGCCCCTTGCGCACCCGCAGGCATTGCCAGGCAACAACGTTTGGGGATGCTGCATGTGAAGTCTGTTCCTGCTTGGAAAAGGCAGCCCCCAAAGGCTGGGACGGACGGGCGGGATAATTTCCACGCCGTAGATTGGCCGTTGGCAAGGGTGCACACACACACACACACACACACACATACACAAGTCCGTAAATTGAGCGTGTGCCAGCTGATTCAATGTACGGGTATCGACGCTTCGAGGTACATGTCCGCGACGAGAGACGATAGGATATCCAAGCATCATTCTCTTGCACAACACAGATGACCTCGCGGTGCGCCGTGTCCATTCCTCGCGGAAGATGCGCGATGGTGGGTTCATTCCGTGCAACGACTCGACCCATTTGCAGCGAGACTAGACAGACGAGGCAAAGGTAACGTTTGGCAGATTCTTGAGGATGCTACGCTTCGAACACTTGTCCCCATGAGAGCGTTCGCAGGGATGCGCTAGCCCACGCGACATGCGGCGGTTCGCATCTGGAGTTGGAGCGTTCATGCACGGGGCAAGCCAATCCAGACGGGCCGGTGGCCAGTGTTTCGAAACCTTTTCTGCCCAGCACCCGTGCGTTCGCATGACGAAGGCCAATCGCGCATGCCCACTTTTACCCCGCAGAGCCCAGCCTCCTGCTCGAATTCACCACCGTGGATGGATGGCGGGCGGTGCTCCAAGGGCACACACATGGGCGTGATGCGCTCCGCATTCCCTGACCTGAGGGGCCTGTGTCGAGATATGCTTCCGTTCCATGCATCTTGACGGCGGCGGAATGCGAGCCAATCCGGGCCGAGCCCATGGGTCGCAGCAACGGTCAGCAGGCCATGCAGGGCATCTTTGCTGTGACGGAGATGGCCGTAAGCGCCTTCGCTCCATCAACGGTGACGATGTGATTCTCATGCATTGTCGAAATGCACCGACGATAACGACAAGTGTGCGCAGACGGCGTTTTGGCTGATACCCCCCGCGCATATCCTGCTACACATCCGTGGCGATTGTCTCCGTCGCGACCCAAAAAAGGCAACTGAAGCTCGTCGGTGAAGCGGGGTGCCTGTCGACCCCTCCACGTGCCCGACGATCACGGCCCCCTTCTCCCGCCAACCTTTGCAAGCAATAAACAGCATGCCAGCCTTCGGAAATGCAAACACAGACAGCCGTTTGCAAAGGGTGGTGTGGCCTCAACCACTCCTCGTGGGTGCACACTGCACAGGGAGCACTGTTTTCTTAATTTAGCGAGTCTTATTGCGCGGCCTTGGCCTGCAAGGCTAGCGCAGCTTACACAGGCGGAGCAGGAGATTCCTAGCCGCACATGGCAGACGTGTGGATGCACGACAGCAGCGGGCTGAGCTCAGCGCCCATCTTGCATCCCATCCTGTTACGTCTTACCCGACGCGACGACATCGTCGCCGTCGTGTCAAGGGGAGCGAGAGACGGTGCGACGTCGCTTCTCCATCCATCCATTCATCCATCCACACTGCCGTGCCTCTCCTCTCCTCGCGTCGTAGTACGTACTAAAAGCGTAGATCACGGGATCAGCGACGCAGCGCACTTCCAGCGGGAGCACAGTAGCGCACATAGCACCTCCGTACCACTCACCCGCTGACAACGCAGTGTAACCGCGACCGCCATATTGCACTTCACCCCCCAACCCAGCGCGGCGACCTCATCCAGAAAATACCCTAATTCCTACCTCCATCCTGCCATATGCGGCTCGAACGTCATCTGTCCGCCTGACACGCGCCTGCATGCATGCATCTCTCCGTCCTAGTCGGAACTCGCACGCCGGCCCACGAACCAAGTGCTTGTGTGTTTGCGCGGCGCTTAGAGTGTGCGCCCGTTTTGGGTCTGCGTGCAGCTGTTCGGTACGGCGGGGATTCGTCGTCCAATTGGAATCGGGGGTGAGGGGCCTATTTCTGGTTGGGCCATATTAATGAGGAGGGGTCGGTAGTTGGAGTAGCGGGGTGTCGCTCGTTTGTGGCTAGCTGCGTGGGTGAGCGGTGCCGCTTGTAGGATTGCATCGCTGCGGCGGATTGTGGGTAGGGGAGCATGGAGGTGCGTTGCTTGTCTTTGGGATGGAGCATCGTGTAGATATGCTCGTGTCCCTATAGTATGTTTGGCGGAACGATGTGTTCGTGGTGAGACGGTACATCGGCAGCGACATTATTACGTCTCTTGAAAAGAGCAGTAACGGAGCAGCAGGAGATAGTGATGGGGCAAGTCTTCAGCGACGACGTGCATTTCGTCTTTGCTTTCGACTTGACATTCTCATACCGCTTTGCGCAGAGAAAGGCTTTCCATGAGCCAGGTGAGATACCCAGGCTTGTCTGACTTGTTTGAAGATACTCGTTTCGGTGTCTGCACTGAGCTACCATCGGCATCTGATCTATAGCACAGGTAGAAAGACTTCGTCAGGATAATACTCGAGACTAGAACGCGTGGTAGCAGTGTGGGAAACGCTTAGACCTAGGTTCATTGTAGATGTTTGTTTCGCGTCCAATTTGTCTTCTCTTCATTGGTATCATCTGGCACCGGTAGACCGGGACTTGTTGGTAATACTTCGTGCTACACCGGTTCTTCAGCTTTGATGTTTATCAGCATCTCGGAATTTGCATAGCGTTTGCCCTTCGTCGGATCTTCCTGTGTTTTCTTGGTGCTTTGGGTGGCTGGCGATGAAGCTGTGCGTGAACGGCATTTGGCTTCTATCAGCTTGGATGTATACGCGTTAGCATATCGATGTGGATGACTCGGGAGGTACTAGGCATCACTTTCAACTGTGACGATGACGTGTTGTGAAACGCTTTCCCGTTCACGCCGGAGATTTGAAGCGGGTGGATGTCGAGTTGTCTACTTTGTATATTGATAAGTCAAACGCAAGACAATTCCCGTCGCCACGTTTTCAAGGGTGGTAATGAGGGTGGTGGAACTATGTTGATGATTCAACAAGTGTTAAGTGATGGGCATAGCGTATGGTTGGTGTGGACATATTGGATACCCAGTTTGACCTCCAAGTCGAGGAATATGTCACCACGTGCCTGAGATCCAATCCCTAATACTTCTGCCTGCTCGAGACGATGAAGCCTACTGTGCTGGATTTGATTTACTAGGCAGGCGTTTCCTCCTGCGGTCGTGCTATTCTCTTTGGACCAGCACGAAGAGGAATGCGCCGCAAAAGTTGCTGTATACAATCTAAATCTATATCCAAATCATGCTAATGGATTCGAGCATGCGGTTTGTCTTAAGACTATTGCCTGAAATTGAAGCGGACTATGTCGCTGCTGGCAGCTGCGAGAATGCCTACATTTAGGCCAAGCTGTGTAGTTGTAGTGGTTTGATGGATTTTCTTGTACCCTGTGATTGAGTAATGGACGTATACTGCAAATGCTGGGCAAGGAACTGGTGCTTTTCTTAGTGCTTGTCTTGTATCTAGATATATGTAGGAATCAAATGTCTCGCTATCTGCTTTTCTTTTGATGTAGACCCCATTCATTATTTCAGCAAGAATCAACCTTGGGTCCATCGCCAAGGGTAACAACTCACCATGCTACCATAAGACACTATGAGTAGTGGTGGAATCAAGAAGATGTCGATAAAGAAATCAAGAACTCCTCATAAACGACGTTGGACGTTGGTAAACCAACGAGTAGGCACTCAGTCACTCAGGAAGTCATCGCATTCGATTGGAACTACTTCCACAGCGCGTTCATGTTGCATCGTAGGAGTAATAGGAGTGCTGTTAAGATAATCTGAATTTGGTGCTTTTGCTCTACCAGATTCATCCCTTTCCACCTTGCTTTTGCGGTCTGACCACCTCAGTACCCTTCAGATAGTGTATTGTTCCACAAACTTCTCACCGTCACTCCATCCTTCCACTTCCCTCCTGTACTATCACTCTTCACCTTGTAGCCAACTTCCTTCTCTTCACCGTTCGCGAGCCAGAACCCATCGTTATCGAAGTTGAGAACCACGCCGCCAGGATAATCCAGCCACACGAATGCTGCGACTCCGCTCGTTGCCCTTACCGTAAAAGTATCGTTGTTGGTACTCAGCTCGAGACCAGGATCAGTGAGGTTCGCAGTTGAAAGGGGAGTCGGGTGGAACCAATTCGTATGTGTGAAAGTTTGTGTGACATTCGAGTTTGGCAGAAAGCTTTGGGCGGAGACGTCCATTCGAAGAAGCGTGTTCGCGGCGTCTTGACCTTGGAGGAGGGTATCGAGGTTCGAAGAGAGAATCTTTGTGCCGTTTATTGCACCAACGGATACGTTCGATGCAGCATCTGTACTGATATTGAGTTTGTTTCCAGACCAGTCGTACCACGTCAAATTGACCGATGCCGAAATAGAAGACCACAGGTCCGAGATTACCCAGATCTCGAAGTCGTTGTTGGTAACGTTTCGAAATGCTGAGATAATAACAGGCTGGTAGATGTCTTTTGCAACGTAGTGTAGCACTTTCCACCTGCCATCGTATTCGATACCCGCCCATGTAGGTGCCTGCCATTGATCTTCGAGCTGCCAGTACAACGACCCTAGCTGACGCTCTGGAAGCGCGCTTCCCCTGCGATAGAACTCAATTTGAGACTTGTAAAACTCAGCCTGGAAGAGTTGTGTAGTGTGGCACCAGGCTGAGAAGTTTGCCACAGAGTCAGTCTTATTCGGGACAGGGTACCATTGCTGAGCTGCTATGGTCATCTGGCCCTGACCAATAGAAGCGTTGTAGAAATTCGATGTGTTTACGCCTCCCGCAGGTGGGTGGTGATCGCGCAACATGACGACGGAAGAATTAAAGTAGAGATCTGCGGGGTCGACGGCCTGCTGCCAACTCTGGAGGGAAGGCATGCTGTGGTAGCCAAATTCATTCGCGAAGCGGCCAACTGGATAACGGGAAAAGTTTCCAAGTTGGCTGGAGTTGTAATTATAGAAATCTAGATTTTGTTAGCATCTGAAAAGTATATGCCATAGGTATACGTACCAGTGTCTCCGTAAAGTGAGCCTTCGGTAACATTCTCGTAACGTTGGGTAATTGGTTGAGTTTTGGAAAAGTCCAGACTGAGCCAGCCGTTTGTGGTACTCGAGGGTGAATATGAGATGCTCCTGGAATTACCAAGGACTATGGGCGCGATGGTGTCAAGGAAGAGCGTTTCATACTCAGCAAGGTATCTAGCGTACTCCTCGGGCGCTGTCTTGTTGACTGTCGGGAGTTCCAAGTTTTCGAGCTCATTGCCTCCCGCCCAGTAGGCAAGAGAGGCATGGTGGTTCACTCTACGAACCTGATACTCCACCTCCTGCGCCACATTTTCTAAAAACTCCTCGTTGACTGGGTAAAGCGCACAACCGAATTCGAATTCGCTCCACAACAAGATACCCATCTCGTCTGCAAGGTCGTACATAAAGTCCGGCGAGTACGCCCCGGATGACCAGACGCGGAGCATGTTTTGGTTGCCATCAATCACGCTGTCAAACAACTGACGTAGCCGTGGTTCCGTGACAGTTGGCCAGAACGGGTCTGGTGGTATAAAGTTTGAGCCTTTCGCGTAGAACTCGTATCCTGGTATTAAAAATTAGTATAACTCCTTTCTCAGGACAGCGTTTTAGATTTTGTTCACCATTTATCTCAAAGTGCCAGTTGCTACCTGGAGCTACACCAAGATCTAGCTGATCCTGCGAGATGGGTGTCTGGTTGTTGAAGATTGTGCGGAAGCCAATTCGCTTCGTCACAGTCACTACTGAGGTGTTACGACTGTCAACAACACTCAAAGTCAGGTTGTACAGCTGCTGTTGGCCCATTCCAACCGGCCACCACAGCTCTACAGCACCTTCTGGTACTGATGTGGTCCCCGTGATTCTTCCCTCTCCGGATGTGATGTTCGAGAGTTGTCCAGTTATCAAGTTGTCGCCGTCTGAATTTGATACTGTATATTCTACGTTCACACCCAAAGGCAACGATCCAAGGTAGTCGATACTTGCGTTCAAAACCCAATCCTTTGTTTGATCCGGAGGGAAGAAATTGTGCTGTCCTTCACGATAAATATCGACGAGCGTGTTGCGAACATACACATTTTGTGGCGGTAGCTGGACAATATATGCTGGCTGCCAGATACCAGCAGGAGCGAAAGCAGGTCCCCAATCCCAGCCAAAGTCGTTTTGTTCTTTACGGATGTACTCGCGATTAGGAAATTCATATAATTGTTGGACACCCCAAGGCCAGGCTGATTACAGCGTCAGCGTCGTTTTCTCGATGTCTGAGTGCACCTACTCTCTTGGCCTGGAATAGCTCGCGTAGCATTAGCAATGATTGGAGCACTACCGAAATTGATGCTTAAGACTGGACTGTCACAGGAACTGAGAAAGTCCGAGACATCAAAGTAGTATTGCCTGAACTGATTATTTGTTGCTGCCACGTGCTGACCGCAAAACTCGATGCTTGTAAACGTGTCAAGTCCATTGAAAACAAGCCATGTAGCGCTGGCGTTCTTTTGCCTGCATGATGTAAGCTTTCGGAACCACCAATGAGCCAGGCATATTCTCACAAAGATTCTAAAGGTGCTGATGTGTAGGTCCAGTTTGAATATGCTATCCACCGAAGATTAAATTCATTTAAAGCGTATAATGGATCTCCGATGACCTGACTGATTTAGCGTAGTTCGGGTTACTGAGAGCAATGCTTACTTGCGCAGCTCGTAGGTCCAAATGCACTTGTGATGGTACGTTTCCAGGTACGGAAATGTACGAAAAATTAGGACTGGTCAGTGTCCATCCTACAGCACCTAAATCAAGTACATGCTGACTATAAGCAACCGAGCCCAAGGAGGACGCTGCCAGCACGGCTTGGGTACTTCTGCGAAGCATTGCTGTAGATCTATCGAAATAGGGATTCTCCCACACAAAGGATGGACCAAGAAGCAAGAACGCTATCAACGTGGTGGCAGTTGCGATATGTACTGCTCGAAGCATGCTTAACCACGCCGTCTTTCCGGTGTATTCTTCCTATGATGTAATCGGTCCTCAATATGCATAGCAGCGCTACAGTAACATGGCTAAGGGAAACCGTTGATGATTTGCAAGCGGCACCTGCAGAAAATGAGGGGAATCGAGTGATCGCCACATATGAACTAGGAATACCGGCTTGAACATTTGTGGGCTGTTGTAGGTTTGTTCTGCTTCGGCGTCGCTCCAACCGAGGCTAGCACGGAGCCGATCCTAGCAGGTTAGAGTAACGGTTTTGCTAGGCAATTGTCGGACTAGGTATTCCTTCCCCACAACATGCCAACCGGATTTCCAGCCGTAGCATAGTGCTCGGAGGTTGTACGCATTTCGCCTGTACGGTGAAAGCTGTTATTAGACCAATCAGAATGGAAGGATTAGCAGTTATACCATATCCCGTGCCTTCGCGTGAGAACACGCTAAAACGCGTCCATCCCGACTCCGGAAACGCGAAAGTGATCTGACCATTGCGCACCTGTCTATCACCACCAACACATAAGTATTACTGTAGCTATGTGGCTTAGCGTGATAACGCTTTAATGCTGACTCTCAACTTGAACTCACTCCACTTGGCATTTTCTCAGATTGGATATCGAAGCAGTTAGCGCGTGGTGTTGCCTATTTACGCCTTGGCATCACCAAAACCTACAACTACATGCGACGTCCAGTGTCAATACTGGACATCGTAATACGAGGATAGAAGCCCAAACACACCGCTTTACCTTAGCAAAGGCAAAATATACTCTTATGGTATCCAGCCTTTTGTCCAGAGGCTGTACAGTTTCGCGACGTACGAACAGTATACTATCCGTACCACCCCACAAACATCAACCTCAATGGCCGAATTGCAGCCTACAGAGCATCAGTCCCGCAAGAAAATGCCCGAAATGTACGGAGAACATGTGAAGGAGCCTGAAGAGACACGCATGGCGAGGCTACACGCGCTGCTCACCAAACACAGAAACCCTTCTGTTTCACCTCCACCACAAAGGAAGAAGAATCCACGACGCATCCCTTTAGCTCTCAAGGATTCACAGCGCACAACAGAAAGCCAGCCTCATACTCAAGTCGTTTTTGACAACACTCCCCCGTGTACTCCATCACGTACACAACATTCCATCAGTATGTAGATTGGACATTAGCCAAGTTTGGGTCCTTCTGATTTTTCATATGGTTGCTGACTTAAAGCAGAGCCGTCGCACCGTCTTAGACTTGCAGAATGGCGCGCAGCCGCCATGCTCCAGTATCATCAGAAAGCGATGGAGATCAGGAGCCAGCATCTGAGCCATGAGGTCGATGTGTTTCCATTCCTCGCTCTTCCACCAGAAATACGCATGGCAGTATACTTCGAGCTGTTGGTAACGGACGACCGAGTTCTTCCTACCTGGCGCGGACCACGCAAGGCGACCAAGCAACAGAAGAAAATGTACATCAATGTCCTACTGACTTGTAAGATTTGTCGCGATGAAGGACTGGCAGTGCTTTATGGGGAGAATATCTTTGACTTTGGCGAAATTTGCAACCGTCCCAATAACTTTTCCAAGCGATTCGTCAAATACATCGTAAGTATCCCTTCTGTACGCCCTGGCTTTCCAGGCTGAAATAAACTTGCGTCCCCTGACTCTCAATTGATGTCACTAGGGTCTGCATAATGCTTCACTAATCCGCATCGTCTTTGCCGAATACTCCGCGGCCGCCGAAGAGCTTTCTAAAGCCGATACCACATCTATAGAGAAGCCTTTGCAGGATCCTAAGCCCAAAACTACTCTCACCGTAGCCTACCTACGCAACTTTCTCTCTACATTCAACATCAGCCTTCCCAACTTGCGTCTCCTTGCCATCAGCATTATGCCATATGGGCACGACCAGGCAACTGATCACCTCATGGGCCTCTCAGATCCTGCTATCCGGAGAAATATGAGCCTGAGGGTGAAGTGGCTAGACGCAAAGAACGAGCCGAAAAGGCTAGGTCAACTTGTCCACGATATCTGTGCAAGGGAGACTGGGCTCGCGAAGGCGGACTACTGGAGGGACATTGATGTTTGGATTGGGATCAACTTTGCTCCACCTTCTTCGGGCAGAGAGTGGATTGTCTACCAGGGCGTACGAGGCAAGGAAGATACCCTGGTGGAAACAAAGATGTCGGCTGAGTGTGCGCCGTCTGAGTAGGCGCTTGGGCAAGGGCTGATGCTGCAGTGTTGTACACCATCCGAGGTTTGGACACTGCATAGTCTATACTTGGGTAGCAGAGTCTGCAGTAACTGTTCAATGCTGTGGTTGGTTGGAGGATGCTAACATTGCTTAATATACCTTACATTCCTAGGGCTAAGTCTCCTTGCGTTATCGGATGCAAACTGACATCGGATTTGAGATAAAACGATATCCGTTAGCTCAGGTCCTCTTAAAACAGCCTGGGTAAAAATGTATCCGGTTCTTCTCATAAAGCGATAGACAAGCTGTAGACAAGAATGCAGTTATCTAATATCTTCACATACGCTCCATACGCTCGGCTTGCTTAATACACTTACAAGCACGCCACCGAACGAGCTGTGAATAGACCAACATCAATCATAATACTAATCAATATCATACACTATTGATAGCTAGATCATATCAGATCGCAAGCTCGTTTCTTCGGACCGTCTGCATTCCGGTACCATACAGCCAATTTTTATCTACCTCCATCCACATATATGCCTTCACATAGTCTCAAGGCAGCCCAAGGCTGTAAATAGAACAGCGAGAATAGAAAAGATGTCATACCAGAAAAAGACCGAAGTCGAGATAACAGACCGTGATTGTAGGTCCTGTTAGCGCTCTGGCCGGCAAGTCTTCGTTCCGGAGACGTGCGGCGCTTGGCGGCGGCTATTTCGATGCCAGGTTGTTGGAGCGCAGATTTTAGAAAAGCAGTCCGGGAAATACATGTGTTAATCAACAGCGCGGCATGTGGATGGGCGACCTTTGCCGACTCTGAAGTCTGGCCGTGGTGACCCCATGTAGGCGTTCGTCCATGCGGGTTGGACATGCTCGTGGGATACAATCACCGCTACCAAAGCGACAAGCTCCTACTTCACTCATGAATCTAATCGAAACAGTGTACAGAGTATTAGCTTGCCGTATGACGCGTCTGAGTGCTGCGCTCGCTGCAGCCATTCGTGCAAAATTGATCAATGACGGTGACGTAAGACTAGGAGATATTGCTGGATACGGATGGACGTCGAGAAAAGGTTTCAGTGCGCTGGTGCTCGGAGAGACATTCGCACGTGCGGCGGGGTACATGGTTGGGGGCCGTACCCTTCCTCTGGTGGGCGATGAATGGAGAGAAGCAGGGGCTCTGTTACTGTAGTTGACCGTGCATGGAATCGACGAAGAAGCTGCCTTGTGGTTGTGCAGTAGTACTCAACAGGTTTGGCGCAGCGTTGATGTAGCGGGCCGTATGTGTAAGGCTTCGAGGCCTGAGTTTGAGGGCTGAATGCGCCTTGCAAGCGTCATCGCGAACGCCAACGGACTATGTGCTGGAATTGGCTAAGTGGACTTTCTTTGTAGAGGGTTTGAAGTCACATAGCGTGTTTCCATTTGTCCTGGTAGAATCTGGATATGGTGGGCCCCGTGGGTAGTTGGATCAAGTAAGATCATAGATGGATGCCTTGTCGTCGCTCGACGGATCAAACGGAGGGTGTCTGAGGTCACACCGAATGCCCCACAAAAGCGACAGTGAGGGGCATGGTGGATAGCGGAGAAGATGCTATTGATACACGAACCAGATCTGTAGTGGTAGCCAAGAGGATAGAGCTTGCGCGTAACAACGAGATCTGGTGCAAGTCATACAGGTCCACAATGCGGGTAAATCAAAGAAGAGGCGACGCTGCCTTTTTGGGGATGCAGATCCAAGCATGATAGTCGGAGCCGGCCAGGGTGGAACACCAGTTCGGCTGAAGTAGCAGCGGAGCCATTCGCAGCTGAGCTGTAAGTGGGCGTCCCAATGATGGCCTATCCACACTTGTTCGGGTGGTGGATGCTCGCTTAGGTGACAGGGGTCCGGGGCTGGGATGCATGAAGGAGAGAAGCAGCACAAACGCAAATCAGACTGCACGCCTCTCAGGTGTCAGTGGTTGCCGCGTGTACGACGACAAACAGGCCTCCGTGTCCAAACGGGACAACCTTCAGCGATGTTTGTCAAATATTTGCTCATGGCGCAGCGAACGGCTCTACTTTTAGCTGGCGTTTGAATGCTTTGCAGCTTGCAGCTCGAATGCGGGGTCAACGAAAGGCTGAGCGAGGTAAAGCACACCCCTGACTTAGCACGACGACAGACTCTACCATTAAGCTGGAGACAACAGATGGAGGAGTAGTATTTTGGGATGAAATTAAACCACCCTCGGGATGGAGATCAGACGCCAGACCAGCACGAGGGCCCCGGATCGGCGGACGGCTTCGGCTCGTTGCGAGCTAGCGTCTCTTTTCACTAACGAGGCTAGGCCAGCGCTCTCGCGAACCCCGGTGTGTGTTCGCTACCACGAGAAGAATGGGTCTATCCGATACGCAGGGTGTTGTGTGCGACGAGGAAGCTCGATTGACGAGTGCATGGTGCCACTGAGCATGCTTGCAAGGGCCTCGTCGACCCTTCCTGGACGCATGAGACTCGAAACGGAGAAGAGCATCTGCCGCGGTCGGCTTAACCCAGCTTGACAGGTGCACGTCAGATACGGATCTATCTAAACAAATGAGCTGCAGCCGAGCATGCAAAGCACGCAAGCGCCGGGCGGGCCTTGGACGCGCAGCTGGCTAGACCAGTCGCGCAGCAGCGGTGCCAGCCAGACGACCGGCGTGCTCTGCGTGCTCTGCGATGGCAGCCGGGCCTGCGGTGATCAGCGATGATCCATAAGAGCCGCAAGACGTGAAGCAGCGAGAGCGCTGGGCGGACCTGAAACGTCGAGGCGACTATCGACGACAATTTTAGGCCGTCGCCCTCATTTCCCAGAGGCGCGAGCAGCCAATGGCGCCCCTGGTGGCTTGCGCGGACCCCTGCCTGCGCCATTCCTTCCTTCCTCGCTGAGTGCCTGCCGAGACAGCCTCTTTCTGCGCGCGACCCCCATGCTCCTTCTCTCCTCCACGGCCAGCGTTGCAGCTTCTTACCCCGGAGTCGCTCATTCTCTTGCAACCTGCGCCGCCCACCCAGCCGCCTGACGCCCGCGCCGTCAAACCCTCCCTCGCCCAAATATATACCGCACCGGACCCCCCAAGACCACTCGCTGCCACGCATGGAATCGTGAAACCGCGCGTCTGCTGCTGGCCGCCGAACCTCCGCCAGACGTGCCCACTGCGACCTCGCCCAAGCACTCCCAGAGTCCGCCCCGAGTGCTCCCCGTCATGGACAATCGCGCCCTCTCCAACCGTTGCACCAGGGTCCACCCGTCGCTCGACCATCCTCGGCCCTCATGCTCGCGCATCTCGACGTCTTTGCTCGCCGTCTCCCTCCTCGCCGCTACGCTGCCTGTCGCCGTCGCCCAGTCTTGCATCTCTCTGCAGGGCTCGAGCACGTGTCCAGCCTTCGGCAATGCTTCAATCAGCACCAGCATTGGCGATTTGTACGTGTAACCTCACGTCAGATCCGTATTATTTGCATGCTAACCGAGACTTTGTCCAGCCCGTTCCTCTCATTCGTATCTGATGTAGAGTCTTTTGATAATCGATTACGAGACTATATCGGAACCGCTTATGTACAGAACAAGTACGTGGGTTCCGTTATTGCGCGCCCGTGGATGCTGACAGGTACACAGATACGTCGATGTCCTCGGTTGCTCCAATGTCAACTTAACCAACACAACTAATCTCTACGCCCGGTACACGACCACATTCCTCTGCAACGCCATTGTCCAGGCTTCGGTTTCGAGCTGCAATCAAAACTCTGGCCAGGTCGCAACCTTATGTGCTGATTCCTGTGTATGCACTTCTTTCGTCCAGTCTTAAGCTGCGCTTATGCTGACCTCCAATAGGCTCAATTCGCTATCAGCGAGCAGGATATAATCTCTACTCCGGCTTTCTGTGGCACTCCAGGGGACAATGCGAACGACCAGATACGAAGCGATTCTGATCGATGTCAGCATTCTGCCAAAGCCTTAACCGGAAAATGCACCCCAGCCGTCGATAATGAACCAGATGAATGCGGTTTCTCGTCCAATCTGCCCGGCCTCTGTGCATTCTGTGCCACTAGTTCGCAAAACTCCACCGATTCGTGCTGCGTAAATTCCGATGTGGAGGCTCGCTGTGTCGGAGTGCAGCTGCCTACAACCACGACAATGCCGCCTCTGTTCACCACTACGTCTACTGCTGCTCCGACCGGATCAACGACCGCAGCGGCGGCTGGAGCTTCTGGTTTGTCTGGAGGAGCTATTGCGGGCATTGTTGTAGGGTCCATCGTTGGAGCGGCTCTTATCTTGGGACTCATCATTGCTGCTTGCATTTTCGCTCGAAAGCGTAAACAGAACCAACATAATAGCATATTGAACACCCCATCTCCCACGCGGCAAGCAGCTATGGGACCTTCCATGACGTATGGAGGAGACGGACATTCGCCCCCGCCTCCTATCATACCTGGCGCCCGAGTGGCTCGGATGTCAGCTCTAGAAGGTTCAAGTTCTTCGGACCGACACAGCTCGCGTACAGGTGGATATCACGAAAGACTCGATCCCTACGACTCGCCAGAATCGCATCGCGCCTACCTTGGAGCAGCTAACCTGCCCAAGCGCGATGGGTCCTTATCCAGCCACTCTGCACTGGGTATAGTCAGCAACCACACATCACCCCATTCAGCATCTGAGCCAGAGCGGAATCTGTCCAGTCCCGAAGGTGTTGCTTCAGGACAATCCGAACAACTTCAATTTTTCAAAGACTACTACTCTCAAGACGACGTACACCCAAATGACACGGTCGCTGTTCTTTGGGCGTATCAACCTCGTGCCAACGATGAGTTTGAACTAGAGCGTGGAGACATGCTCAAAGTCGTTGGTATCTGGGATGATGGATGGGCTACGGGCGTGAGACTCACTGAGACGGCAGACGAATGGGAGGCACGGAGGGCTGTTCAACGCGACTCGGGCGTAAGCAACGGCAGCCGGCAATCTCGCATAGAGAGCGACAGCGAGATCAAAGCATTCCCGTTGGTTTGCGTCTGCCTTCCACAGCACTGGCGCAAGACGATAGAAGGAGACAGCACGGATACAGCTGGGGGCAGTGGAGGTGATCGGCCTCCGTTCAGTCCCTAATCCCTGTGTTGTAGCTTGTTGACACCCGCAGTTGTGTCTTCTGCTTCACCGTCTCCAGCTCCTCCTGTCGAACTCATCTCGGTGGAGCCTCTCCCGTCTCACTCCTCACGAACTTCGAAACCACGACCGCGACCATCTTCCTCGCGTCCAAGAAGTCCTTTGGCGCGTCTCATTTCATCCGGCTCAAGCACGCTGGTAAACTCACCACCCCGAATATAACGCGATACGATGATGGCTACCGATTTGGACCCGATTTCCCATTTGACATCTGAGGCTTCTTGATACCCGTTCACGTTACAGACCGCATACTCCATTGGGACATCGCATCGCATCGCATCGCTCAATCCGCTTTCACGGCATAGCATTCGTCGTCTCGTCCCATCAAACGTTACGTAATCATAATACCTCAAAGATCTCATCACCTCCGACGTAACGATTTCTTCTTTCTCTCTTTCGGCAAACGGTAGATGGATGGGCGGCTACTGTTTAATACGCTCTTTTAAAAATAACCCACTACGCAATGTTGCGTACCACTTTCCTTGACAACATGCACCCCCGCTAATTTGCGCCTTAACCCACCTCGCCATAACCGCCGACTACCACCCTCACTCATTATACCATAATCACGCCAACAACACTGATTCACGGTCGAAACTATTGTTTCTCACTATCCCTTACCCATTGTGGTTTTCGTTCTATACCCGAGTCCGGCACACCACTGGGCATTTCCTTTGGCTTCGTGGCTCTCTCCTCGCTCGAGGATGATTGAGCTTTGATTTAATTCAGGTTCGGAAGAGTGGGAAAGAAGCATGGTGAAAGAAGCATACATAACTAGGATTGGTTTGTTTGCCGCTTTTTTGCGACACATTCTGTATATACTCTGTGTGGTTTGAAGCGTTGCATCATCTCACCCATATTTCATTTTTAGGGGATTTACGGATTGAGAGAGAGGCTAGCGATGAGTTAGGGCTTGGATGGCAGGGTGTGATGGTTGGATGCGGCTCTTGGGTGGCTGCTGGTTTAGTTGGTGGCTGGATTATTGGAACGAGGATGGGCTGGCTAGCGTTGGATACTATAATCAATGGAAAGGGGAAGCATACAGTGAGCCTTTTGTCCTATTCGTGAGCATGTGTAGCATCGTCGACTCATACAAATCACTGGTACCATGGCCAAAGCATGGAATTGTTGCACGGACCCAGAGTTGCGAATGCTCTATTTCGATCGCCATACCTCCTTTGTCAGGTACACCAATCAGGCGTACGTCAAAGCGACCTCGAAATAGCAGGGTCGCCAAGACACGCGTCCCAAAACTTTCACACACGTTTGTTTATGCGGCATGAAGGTACGAAACATGCCGCGTAGATTAGTCGATGCTAGGAAAGGGGCACTACGCTTGCGAAGTCGCACATACCATCTGCATGTAATGGCAAGACAGCAACAAGTCGACGCTCACTGTATCACCATCTTTTCGACTCTGTCGAACAAATAACGAATGGGTTTTGTGGCAGAGATAACAGCGTTGATGCTGGGTGTCACGTGCGTTTCCTGCGTGTCGGGGTATTTGTAAGGGGGCGGTCAAGGTGTCGTTATCGTTATTGCATTGTGTTGTAGGGGTGAGTTATGCGAGCATATATATACAAGCTTTACCAGGCTTCCCGGGTAGGCATGAAAGGGGCGTTTGGTCTGAGCATCACCTCGCCTCGCCTTGCTAGGTAACCCCTGCTGCCACGTGTGGAGAGCAAGTGTTGTGTGAGCATTTCCCTCACGTCCCGTTGAGGTCGTGCGTATCCTATCGTCAGTCATATAGGCATCTATCCATCCGGGGTATCTCCCTAGCCCAACTGATCTCCTCCCAGCCAAAGAAAAGGTTTGAGTAACTCAATGCAAATCGAGATCAAGCTCCGCAACCCACGTTCCAACCACTGATCCTACTATGAACACCTTTGCGCGAACGCGGCACACGTCATGTGCCCCTCCCTTTCCTCCTCCCCATCTTGACCAACTCGCCCTCTCCGGCACGCTTGTTCCACTCCTCTGTCTCGCGCTTCACGTTGTCGCGGTAGGTCTTCGCTTCGTCGCTGCCTTCGACGAGTAGCTGCGGACAGTGTCCCGAGCGGCGCAGGTGCCGCTTGAGATTCTCCCAGCGGCAGTCGGGCTTGAAGGTGCAGCCTGGCTGGGGGCAGCGATAGGGGCGCAGTGTCTGTGGAATGCGTCAGCTTGTGTGTGGAGTAGAGTAGAGCAAACAGGGATATCCTTACCTGATGCGTGCGCTCGTGTTTGCTCAGGTTCGAGCTGTCCGCGCAGGAAAAGTCGCAGAAGCGGCACTTGTGCGGCTTCTTGCCCTCGTGAAGCGCCGAGATGTGCGTCTGCAGCTGCGTGTGCGTGGTGGTAGTATATCCGCACCGATCGCATACGTAAGGGCGCTCGCCAGTGTGCGTCCGCTCATGGTTGTCTTTCGCCTGGTTGGTCGCAAAGGTCTTGTTACACCCTGCGAAACTGCAGGCGTAGGGACGGTGACCGGCGTGTGCGAGAAGGTGACGGGAAAGTTTAGAACGCTGCTTGAAGTCTTTGGAAGATGCTTCGCAGTTTTCCCACTGACAGACGCACTGGGCGCAGTTGTCTACGTGAGTGGCTTTGATGTGTGCATGGAGGGCGGAAGGGTCTGGGAAAACAGCGAGACACAGAAGACCAGGTGCGTGTTGCCATCTGCAGACACAGGATTGGGCGGCATCTGGGGTACCTTCGGCTGTTGAAGCGTCTAGTGGCATGTTGTCACTAGATGTTAAAGCGTTGTTGAGAAGCTTCATGTCAGGTTTGGATTCCAGCCGCGCTGCTGACATGTCGAAGTCAATCTTAGTGTCCTTAGCTCCCGCGCTCTGGAATGCGTCGGAGTAGTGGGATTGCGGAAGAAGCCATGTGGTATCATTGAAACCATACAGAGGATTGTTCAGACTGTTGTCGAAGATGTTCATGTCAGGGGCTGAAGGTGCGAGCGAATACGTGGTGGCAGGCTGACTCGAGTGGAGCCCAAAGTTCAGGAAGTTATTTGCCAAACCGTTACCTTCGGCTATCGAAGCATTCCAGACTTCAAGATGCTCTCGTGGAGCGGTAGGACAATCCCCACATGCTCTGGACTCGCCGTGGCAGCATGAGTTGTCAATGTGACAGTGCTCTGCAGGAATATTTAGGTAGCACGGCGTACCGTCCACTTGGTTTGGCGTTGGAGACGGGTGACTGCTGAATGCACTTTCAATGGAAGTGTAGTTGCCGGGTGACAATGCGGGTGTAGCCGAACTGGACGCGTGTGCTGGTTCATGGCAATGACTCAGTGTTTCGTGAGCCTGAGAGTAACATGGATACGTCTCGTACTCGGACAAACGAGGGTCGTAACCATGCTGTCCCTCTTGGAAGTGACACGGTGCGTCGTCGTAGCAAAAGATTGTGCCTGTGGCGGTGGGTGCAGAATGGGCGAAGTGGCAGTCATTGTTCGGATCTCCGAGCGGACACGGTTGAGCATCGCACTTCTGACAGAAGCACGGATCGTCAATGTCGGTTGTCTTTGTGCATTCGGGATCAGCACATTGATCGGGACAAGCTACTTCTCCGCAATGGGGGTCCCAGCACGCGTCCTCTTGGGAACACTGTTCATCACCGGGGCATGGCAGTGCGCAGGGAGAGTTGCACGAGGCGGAATCTAGGTCGCATCCTTGGCAGAACTGCTCAAAGCAGAGATCTGGGAACTGCTGGTCCGAGTTGGAGATGGCTTGGTCGGCGGCAAGATTGTGGTACTCGCCTACTCTGGCGGCCGAAGCCTTCCGTTTCGACGGGCGTCCGTCTTCACAGGACGGACAGGCGGGCTTGGGGTCGCGAGTTCTAAGGGCACTCGGGTCACCATGCTCAGCCCAAGCACCCGCCTCGGCAGGCAATCCCGGGGCCGTAGATTGGGGATCGCTCAGGATGACGTTGCTCACATGGCGCTTTGAACCTGCCAGCGGCGCGGGCGATGCAAACATAGAGTCCGGGAAAAAGAGGTGGTCGTCGCCGCCGTATGCTGAGTCGCAGTCGTTTCCTTGATATGCGTGAGCCATGCTGGCCTTGGGGGAGGGGCTTGAGACAGACTGAGGGCAAGAAAATTTGGAAGTCATACAAGCTGCGTGCCGGACATCAAGGTGCTCCAGTGCGCACGAAGTGGCAGAGAACAAGGCGCTTTGTGCGCCCAAAGTGAAGGGAGAACGGGGTGGTTTTGGCAGTGATGGAGACTGTTGGCCGGCGGGTTCTTGTTTGGGCTCGCGGAGAAGGGGTGTTTCTGCGTGGCAGCGAATGCTGGTCGGCATGGCAGTGAATGCGGCGCGCAGAGGGCATTTCATCAACTCAGTTAGGCGCACTGACTAATCGGCTTACTGCCCTTCTCCATTGGCCGCGCACTCCACTGCCTCGCCGCACATGGGCCTCGAGCGCTGGCACTGTCTCGTCGTTTGCGCACGCTCGCCGAACACTTGTCTTGTGCATGGGCAGAGTGCTCAGAGCGTTTGCGTTCCACAGCACGCGCAGGGCCATACGAGCATGGGCACTCGGCATCCCCAATGCAGCATCGAGACCCCGCGCCCAGCCCGAGCGCCCGTCACCTCCGCCTTGCGCCCATTCGCCAACTCTACATCCTTCCCCTACGACAATGGGCAACCTCTGCGGCAAATCGTCAAAGGAGGATAACTTCCAGGGCGCAGGCCGCACGCTTGGTGCAGCGCCCGCGCCCGCGACCAAAGCATCCGTCCCCGCACGCGTCGCAAACGAAGGCGGGTCCAGCGCGAAGCCACAGGTAACGGGTCCAGGGCGCACCGTAGGCGGCGGTGGAGGCAACCATGGCGCAGGCGATCCCAGAGCAGCGGCCGCGGCAGCAGCAGAGGTGCGTAGTGCCAAGTCGAAGAGGGCCGTCAAGCCCATGATCACTACGGCCTGGTTGTGAACAAGACGTGGCTGACGGATGCACCCTCACCAGGCCCGCGCAAACAAGCCTGTGACAGGAGATCTGGCAAAGAAGCTCGAGGAGCAGAAGAAGCAGACGCGCAACCAGACGCTGCAGCAGGCGGCGTACGAGAATCGAGCGCAGCGCGACGCTGATGCCGCGACAGAGGCACGCAACTACAACTGAGCCGCACAACACGGCGACCAGAGTGCCATATCACTTGTTTATCTATCCAGGCTGCTCCGCTCGAGGATGTACTGTCTTGAAGCACAGTCGGATCAGTCGGCTCAGACGATGCACTCGTTCCTCAGCCACCGCCGGACAGGGGACCGGCTGTGAGTCGAGGCAGCAAGCCATTGCAGTGCTTCTGCAACAAGCACGACAGGTCGCCTTTTTGTTACATCGGCTGAAATCATTTTCAACATCTCTCAAAGATTGATGCTTTAGAGTTTTTGCATATTAGAGGAGTTCATACCAGCTCATCGCTCTGACCATCTTCGGACCATGCAATTTATTTCCACATTTAAATGCTCTTTTGACACGTACAATTCCAAAGTGCTATCAACTCAATTCTTGTTCTTGTCCCTTTCGTAATTTAGTGTCCAATCGCAGGACCTCTGTTCAACAACCCCCTATCCGCAACCACAACAGAGATGAATGCGGCCTCTAATTCGACTTTACACCTTCCAGCTGAAAGGTGTTGTTTTGTGTCTTGGATATGGCGGCTAGGTACAGTGCTAGTGCTCTATAGGAATTCTGATCGAACATGGATATATAGCAGAAGAGGGTCAAGCAGGAATAGATAATGTATTTCTTCATGAATACGGAACCACCATTCGAAGTACCTTGTTTTCAAGCCCGTTCTCCTCCTAAGCTTCCTCATCCCTAGTGTGCACTGCTTGTGGAGGCCTCGGATCTGCAGCTTCTTCGTTAGGAACCTTTCTCCATCTGACATCCTTCTCATTCTGTCCTTGCTGTTCTTCTATGGAATCGACTTCCTTCCGCTGCTGACGCACGCTTCCGGTGCACACAGCTAGCAAGAAAGGCCCTGTCATTACCATACCCTTTCTCTCCTCCTTCTTTACTTTGCCATCCTTGCCGACCTTCTTTGGGTTTCCGATCCACACATTACCCACGAATGCCGACGCGATAATGCTGAGAGCCATGAACGGGAGAACAGAGATGAAACCCCACATAATCGCCCGTGCAGCGGCGGTGCGGACGGCTTCTTGGGCGGCAGGCGGTAGACTAGCTAGCGAATCAAGGTTCGTAGGCCCAGTTGTGCCTCCGTTGAACGAAGAGCCATTCCCTGGCGCAATTGCACTGAGATATTGAGCGAACTTGTTGCTAAAAACCGCACCCATCATCGAAATGCCTAACGTCTCGCCCAAAGGAAGCGTGAAGCTTAGCACACTTTGCATGGCGGCGAGACGATCGGGCCAGATCCCTGCCGCGTGCAGAACGACGGGCATGAATCTGAATGCTGTTCCTGCTCCCGCAACCGCGAGAAAGACGCTGACGAGTGTCGTGTTCCGCGCGGAGATCGCCCAAGTCATTGCGGAAAGGCCGACGGCCTCGACAATGGAACCGATGAAAAGAGGGTAGAAAGTCTGCTTGGGCCAGACATTGCACATGAACAGCGTAAGGTACACGCCAACACCTAGACCAGGTAGGTAGTACAAGAGTTGCGTTCCGGCTTTGGAAGAAGTGTAGCCCTCGGCGAGCTGCCAGTAATACGAGACGAAGTAGAATGCTGACACCAGAGACACGCCAGCGGAGAAGTTGATGATCATGAGGAGGGTGGTGTCCTTTCTGCGGAAGAGTGTGGATGGTATCATGGCGACTTGGCGTGTAAAGACACGTGCCATGAGCCGTCCGGGGCCCAACAGGTACTCGTTGATGAAGAAGACTATTACGAGGACACCGCCGACAATGAAGGGTACAATGGTGGCGGCTGAGCTCCATGCATACGATGTTCCGCCCCACTGTACGGCGAGGATGATGAGTCCTATGCCGAAGATGAAGGTTACCATCCCGATCCAGTCGATCTGTCTGAGGCCTGCGATATAGCTTGTGCGTTTGGAGTCACCGGAATGGAGAGCAACCTGGCCTTTGACGAGGTCATTTCGCATGAGAAAGAAGATGAGTACGTGAGAGAGGAAAGCGATGGGTATGGGGACAACAAAACAATATCGCCAGCTTGCATTGGCGAGGTAGCCCCCAATGACTGGACCTACGGCATAACTGGGTTGCAAGTCAGCGATACAGCCCAAAGACGGCTTGATGGAAGACAGTACCTGATGCCATTGATCAGACTGAAGACAGTGGCATTTTTGGCGTTGTCCGCCAGACTCATCCCATCGCTAAGCACGATACGTGTGAGGTTCAGGACACCTGCGGCTCCTAATCCTTGTAGCGCTCGTCCAAAGAGCAACATTCCCCATGTAACTGAAGATGCGCAGAGTACGCTGCCGATCATGATCCAGAACATCTGCCATTGCAGCGTGAAGTGTCTTCCATAGACCTCAGCAAGCTGACCCGAAACTGGAACGAAGGTCGTGAACGTGAGCGTATACGCGGCGACGATCCAATTGAAACTTCCACTTAGGTGATCTGGGGTCGTTAGCAAATGTTGATCGATGCATGAGAGCTGCCGTACTAAAATGCGACGAGATGGTAGGTATTGCTGGAGCCACAATAGTTACGTCGATTGAAGCAAGAAAGTTGGGAAGCACTAAGCCGAGAATTAATCTCCATCGTCGTGCTGTCATCTTTCTAGCCTCCTTTCGGAGCCTCTCATTTTCATTTGAGTTGTCTGTGGAGTGTGGCTCGATGCCAAGTGGTGGTTGGTTAGGGGAAGTTCTAGGATCGGAAAGGAGTACGTGAGTCTCATTGTTTGATGGTACTCTATGAGAAACATTTGGAGTCAAAGGGACTTCATCTGCGGTCGAAAAAGGTTCCTTCTTTGCCTTGTTCTCTTTGACCTTTCGTCTGATGTACTTGAAGAGCATATACGCCATTTTCTGCCGTGTGAGCAATGCGATCAATTCAGTAGCAGAAGAGACCAGACAACGAAGATAAAAGGAAAGAATTAGAGGGCTTGAGCCTGAGTACTAGAACTTATCCCAAGCAGCATATTATATACTTAAACCTGTCTATACCTTTTTAGGGTTGCTCAGCGCGAAAGAGGCGTCAGCCTCGCGGACCCAGTGCATTCGTACACCGATACAGGGTCCATACCTCCTTGAGCAAACTGTGCGCGGGCGCAGCATAGTTCGTAGCCGATCGCGCCAGCCCTAGGCAACGTTGTGGACCGTAGCGGTGGAAGAAGCGCACGGTCGCACCCATCGCATCTGTTGCCAAAATAAGTAATACGTTAGCCTGAACAATGGCTGTATGTGCGCAAACAAGTAGATGCAAGATTTAGCTCGGTCGGCGATTGGCCTTCCTTCTCAAGCTGTCGCATTCAAGCCGACAGCTGTTACGAACTGGTGAAGAGATTACATTCATTCTTTCTGGTAACATTCGAAGGTGGATGAATGCAACCGCACCATCAGGGACCCTGGTGTTGATCGCACAACGCAGCCCCCAACCAATCTCCTGATGTCCTTTCCCGTCCCCACACGATTAGGCGAATGCGAAGCTTCAAGAGATAGACGAAATGAGAATTATAGTCCGACAACGATCGAGTTGGATTAAGGTTGGTTAAGGTGAAAATACAAGCCCCGCCAAGGACCACAGGGCCGCCCACGTCATCCTACAATCCTACGCACTTGCAGGTGCTTTTCTCCGCCAACTTCCGTCAACACTTGCTGCTACGCACAGGATGAAACCCATCGTCGCGGTGCCAGCAATTGCTGCGCTTGTATTTCGTGCTTGGTCACGAAAATCGCTTACAACAGTTGGAATTCTTACAGCTTTCGTTACAGCGGTTGTGCATGCCATCCATCCGTGGAGTGTATTCTTCACCCTGTTGGCGGTGTTCTTCCTTGTTGGAACTTTCGCGACGAAGGTTAGTACTCAGGTATATCTAACCTGGGAATGGAGATTGACAATACCGCAGGTTAAGCATGACATCAAAGCGAAGCTCACACAGTCTGCGACCGGCGCAACTGGTGGTGAAGGGCCCCGGAATCATGTCCAAGTTCTAGCGAACTCGCTCACAGCATCCATCTTGATTATTCTACATGCATGGCAATTGCGAAAGGAGGATACATACTCGAAGGACGACCGGTGTTGGCGACAAGGAAGCGACGTCCTTGTCGTAGGCATAGTAGCGTAAGTCAGGGTGCGCACCGGCTCATACTTCACGAGCTCACAACTTGCTAGAAACTACGCCGCTACATGCGCCGATACATTGTCTTCCGAACTCGGTATCCTGTCCAAATCCAAGCCTCGACTCGTCACAGCGCCATGGCGTGTAGTCCCTCCTGGTACGAACGGCGGTGTGTCCGTGTCCGGGCTGAGTGCCGGTCTTCTCGGAGGCTTCATTATAGCGATCACGTCGACACTTCTGATACCTTTCTGCGACAATTGGAGCTTTGGAGATAAGATCAAATACACGCAGGCTATGGCGCTTGCTGGTTTGGGCGGATCAATCTTGGATTCAGTCCTCGGAGCTGTCTTACAAGCCAGCGTAGTCGACGTTCACTCTGGAAAGATCGTGGAAGGTGCAGGTGGGAGAAAGGTCCTCATCCACGGACATCCAAGTAAAGTGGTCAGCCATCGAGAAGGTGAAGACGGCATTGCAAAGACTTCTGCTGTTGACCCTGGCTCGAATGAATCGATCAAGGTATCGAGGACTATGCAAGAGGCAGGGGCTAGTGGGATTGCCGTTGGGGACTCGGAACACGAAAGCCGCAAGATTACCGTTGGACACGATATCTTAGATAACAACGCAGTAAACCTGCTCATGGCAGCCTTGGTGAGTGTAGCATCGATGTTCGGTGCGTGTTTGATCTGGAATGTCCCCTTCAGCAGTATTTTACCACTGTAGATAGATGATATGAGCATCCTGCACGTGAATCTGACCCTTTGTAACTTGAAAAAGCAGATTCGTTGAGTAGTTTTTTTTCTGCCAATATGCCTCTTTGGACTCCGGCAATGCTTCTAAATGGCAGTTTTCCAACCTCAAGTTCGAATGTCACCTCCTAAATGTCGATATTCAGTGGCTAATGTTGTCCACCGCCTGCCTTTTTGAGAAGCTACAACCGCCAAGACGCTAGGTGGCGCGTCACTTGTAGCCTGAGCTACGACAACGCCTCGCCTCTGATACAGCTCGACAACTACGCTTTGCGTACTTTTCAACGTCCTTACTATAATCTCCGAATACTTTTCGCCCTGACACCCGGCTATTCCACCAACTTTTAAAGTGATCCGATCAGCAGTCTCTATCGACAATAGCTCAATACCTACGGAATCCGTCAAGATGGTACGCATCTTCCCCACAGAGCTTCATTTGCTCTGGACTAAGCAAGTCGGAAGAAGTGTACAATGTCTAAACGTTCATAGTCTCTCCGCTTCGTCCCCCAAAAGGCGCACCCCACCTCCACTTCCCTCGAAACCTCTGCGCCCTCCGCCCCCGGTGTCCACGACACTCTCCGCTCGCGCCTTGCCCAAACTTCCGCACCTGCCACTGCATCCTCATCAACCAAGCCTGTCGAGCTACAATCCGCACACCCGCTTGAGGCACGCCTTGTGCAGTGGCGCGACACTCAGGACAAGCTGAAGATGGAGATGCTGCGACGCCAGTTCGGCATTGCGGAGCCGATCCGGAGAGGCATGGAGCTCAAGACCGTGAGGGAGGGCGAATGGAAGCCGGCTATGCTGGGTGGAACTGCCGGCGTACATAGGGATATCTTGGAGGGAAGGGACTGTGAGATTGGATGGGAGGATGTGTTTGTTGGTAAGTGGATTTCAGGCGTAGAGAAAGGGCGGAAAAGAAGGACCGAGAATGAGAGTAGAGATGTTGAACTGATGGCTAACTTTTGGCGCAGGCAACGAACTTCGCGAGGTGCCCGACTTCCACACTGAGATGGAGGCGAAGATGAAGATGAACTGGTAGACAGCGTTTGCGACTTGGACGTGGGGAAAGAGACCTATGATAGGTAGTCAGTTAAACGCGCTTCAGCCATCGGAACTGCTCGTCTGGCATGTGCCTACAAGATATAGAAGATAATGATCAGTTACGAATTGCTTCATGACTGCATACAGGACGCGTTCATGAATAACCCAAGGTTTTACAGATCGCATCAATGCATGTGCTATGGAAGGAAGACAGTTGGCTGAGGGACCGCCCCGTACTACGCTCACATACATGCTTCTTGATGGTTTATGTTCCGCATATAGGATTTCATGGCATAAAAAGGTATGTTTCGCTGTTAAATCGTGACTTAAAACATACATACATGATACGAAACCCAGCATCTGCACCGCAGCCATGCTTAATTCTAGACATGGACCTTAGAAGAGGCGCACCACATTCATCATTCTAAAATTGGAGATCATGTGTTGACGGATATCACTTCGTTGGGCGATTAGTCATGGTAATGGTGGCAACCGCGAGTTACAGAGTGCTAATTCGAATTGTAGCACTTCGGCGGTCATAACAATCAATACCGCTAAATTTAAAAAAAAAAACGGCGAGCACCTTCATCAGATCTCGGGTACTTATTCTCTGGTGGACCTTAATGTCACGCAGATTGATTTGAATAGCTAATATGTGGACTAGAAATTGATTACTGTACAGCTCGTAGGCTAGCAGTCTTTTCAACAGATGCTAGTAGGTCTTTTGGACAAGATAAGGTTCTAGGTGAGCCCTGACCTTTAATATGTTGTTCCCTAGTCCGGATTTAAGTCGATGGGGATTGAAGTCCCTTCTCGAGAGCGCTTGCTCAGGCGATGACCGTCTCCATAACATAGAGTGCCCTTGTCGAAACAGTTTTGGCAAAGGTCAAAGTCGCCATCATCGCAAATATTGCAATGATAATAAATTGTTGAATGAGGAATGGTTGCATCGCAGTTGTCACAAAAGAAGTGATTACTATGAGCAGCGAGCAGCGCTGGGGGTACGCTCATACTTTCCTCGCCGATCGGTATGCCATGCTCTCTGCAATACTCGCGTAGCACTTCCGCGACTACCTTACGGCCTTTGCTTTCTGCCCGTTGCAGCGGGGTGCCATCATAGATGGTCTTCGACCGGACGTCGGCTCCATTCTCGAGTAAGAGTCGAACGACCGTTTCATGGCCACGACCTGCTGCTACATGCAGAGCTGTGTCTCCATTCTCATCTTTGGCCGATATCTCAGCTCCATGCCCAAGGAGAAGACGCACTACCGTTTCATGACCAAGGCCAGATGCCCAATGCAATGCCGTCCCTCCATGGGCATCTATTGCTGCAGTGTCTGCTCCATTTTCTAGCAGCAGCCGGATTACCGCTTCGTGCCCTCGTCCAGCTGCTCCATGAAGTGCTGTCCATCCGCTAGCATCTTTTGCCATGACATCTACGCCGTAATTTAGGAGCCGCCGGATTACGCAAGCGTGCCCATGCCGGGCTGCTACATGTAGCGCAGTCCCCCCACGATTGTCCGTCGCCGCACAATCAGTTCCCTTTTCAAGTAATAACACTACTACCGCTTCGTGACCATGTCCAGATGCTTCGTGTAATGCCGTTGCTCCACGATCATCTTTTGCTGCAATATTTGCGCCCCCTCGAATGAGTATATCAGCCACAGCCGTATGTCCATATTCAGCAGCTCTGTGTAAGGCTGTCCTTTTGCGTACTGTTTCTGCCTGAACATTGGCTCCTCTATCGAGTAGCATCTGTACTACATTCTCATGTCCGTTTGCCGCCGCCAGGTGTAGCCCTGTGTTGCCCATGTTATTCTGCTGATCCCAATTCGTATCTTTACAATCGCGTAGCTCATTCATGATTGACATTAAGCCAAAAGAACATGCAAGAAATAAAGGCGTTGGCGGTGTACTAAAGACAGCATCTAGTATTTCTTTTAGGGGATCGTCCCAAGGAAGGTCTTCAGATAGCTCTTTCGCAGCTGATATCCATTGCATGAATAAACGGCCTGCGTTGTGATCCTCGAAAATAAATGCCCTTGCTTTCACTAAGGCGTTCTCGAGTCCATTTACCACTTGTTGCTCGTGTTCAATTGTCCGATAGTGCATCGGCCAGTAGGCGACAGCATATTGCCGAAAGTCGATGATTCGATCCACTTCTGATTGTACCAATGACGTCTTCCTTGGAGGCGCCGTAAGTACATCAAGACATCTCATCAAGGCGAGTGTATGTGTCTCCAGTAGACCATAGCCTTCCCGTGTTTCCAAATATTCTCGTACAGAAGAGTGCGCAAAACGAAAAACTTGAAGTTCCGAATCAATGACCACCAGGTTACAACACGAATCTAGGAGGTCGTCTGTATTAGGAAGTGGGTATCTACCGTTTAGGTCAACAGAAACAGCAGCATAAAGCTCTGCAAGCTTCAGTGGTCTTTGTGCACATATTAGCCATTTCAGGGTTCTTTCAGCTACAGTTCGGCTCGCCTCTCCGGAACTAGTTATCGTGTCGTATGTGATGTTGTATGATTCCACTAGTGTTTTGGGCAGCCGACCCAGTTCTGTTACAACATCGCCTTCGTAGATTATCCGGCGTGGGTCACAAAGATTCTGAATCTGTAAACTCACCCATCGAAACCTAGGGTTTGTAAGCTTCGGAGCAAGCGGTTTTCGTCAATGCTTCAAGACCTACATCCCTTGTGCCCCGGCAGTCAAAGTTTTGATGATATTTGCTTTGAGTTGGTCGGAAACGTTGCCTTTGATTAACCTCCTCTCTTTGATAGCCTGGTCTACCTTTGTGCGAACGAAATGATCAATATCGGTTTTGTTGTCGCTCTCCTCGATCCGAACATTGGGCCATTTACTAAGGTATAAAGCAAGGTCGCCATCATATCGACTCGAAACAAATACCTTGACGACGCTGGTCGATTTTCTTACGATCGAATTCAAGGCTAAGATTAGATCAGATCTCAGGGCAGGATCACACTCGTCGAGCGCATCTATCAGGATAATCGCGGGATCGTTTTCCAAAAGAAGCAGAATGAGGTCGACGGTTTCCGAAATACTCAACTTCTCCGGTGCCCTTCCCTTTGCTTCTTTTTTCTTTTGTTTATACTTTTCCATGACAGGTCCTCTGACCGGTCGATCTAATCCGGCGGTGGACAGTTGTTCAAGGATGCATCTCAGGATCTCTTCTGGACTTGCGCGCTCAGGCTCGGCGACATCCCGTGTGCAATAAAAATAAGAAACAGGTATAGACTGCTCGTTTACGGAATTTTTGAGGTTTTCGATGACGGAGGATCTGCAATCATTGAGTATGAAGGGAGATTCGTGCCGTTTGACGAGACTTACACAAGGATAGTTTTTCCTGAGCCGGCTTTGGGTAACGTTAGTCAGTAAGATGCTTGTTTGAGGGTATATCTTACGGATTCCATGCAACCAGATCGTGGATGATTCAGTGGATGTTTTCCACTGCACAAAGTTAGAGTTTTCAAAGAGCCAATTCCCTGACCCAGGCAGACAGTCTTTCATCCTGGCTCGATGATGATTCATATACGGTACATTGGACATCCACTGGATGACCCGTTCCTGTGCGGATTCTAAAAAGCTTTTTTTAGTATGCTTTTCCATGAGACAAAAATGAAGTTTTACCTTGCAAAACATCGTGGAGATCTGATACTTGGGATGCCATGTGAACAATGGGTTTTCCTATCTCATTAAGAAGAGAGTCTAGTAACCGATGATTATCTGCATAAAGATTAACTGACCAAACGACTAGCATCTTATAGCTTGGTTTCTTCTTACCAACTGCGATTGTGTTCATGCGATTATGAATACTTTGAAGAATTTGCTTCATTTGTTTACCATCTAGAAATGTTAGTTGACTATCGATCCTAACAATAGGTACACCACACCTTCTGCCTCCACGAGACGCATGCAATCATTTACAACCGTTTGAGCTTTTGTAATTACGCGGATATGGTCTTCGACAATCATTTCTGGGGTTTGAACGACACCCAATGCTATTCGACCTTGGGATAGGTCAGCAGGTAGCGGCTAGTGGCTCCGAAAGAATGTATTCGTACCGGCTGTGTTCCTGTTGTAAAACCGCTTCGCCTTGAGTACAAATTGCAGTATTGCCGTATACAGTTTGATGATAGCTTGCGTGAGTTGGTTCTTAGCTTCCGAAACTCCTTGTAGATAAAGTTCCTCGATGATTGCACAGCGCGTGACCAGATTGGCAACCAACTCTACCCCTTCAGCCATAGCACCGAACGACTGGATGTCGTTGACTGTGACCTGGAGTACAAGCCGGATACCAGCCCATGGGAGAGACATATTTGTGGCGTCATACTGTGCTATCACATCTCCGATCTGCTTGAATTTCTCTACCCAGGTGGCAATCTTCTCAAAGACATCACGGAGTATGACAACTTCGCCATTGGGTTTGGTATACTTCCAACGCTTTTCCATACAATCCTGTCGCTTTGCTTCAACATCGACTAACACACTCTTTAGTATCGTTATTCGGTCTGCACCGTTACGTTTTAGTTGTAACACATCCTCGTCCACAACGGCTTGAAATGCCTTCTCCCAGAGATCGTCACTAGGTCTATAATACAGATCATCATCAGCAATGTAACGGGAAAATGGGCTATGAGAAGCCTTACTGAACGACCGCCCGCTGGATTACAGTGGATTTAGCATCTGGAGTTTCTGCAACGGTAGGAGTAGTAGGCGAGGTGTTCAGCTCTGGAGTCCTGCCTGGTTCTAAGCTCTGATGTTTGGAATGACGTAAGAGTCTAATTCCCATAGAAGTCAGGGTGCTGTTCTGGGCTGTTCCTGCGGCCAACGAAAGGGTTCTGGGCTGTTCAGCAGACTCAGCCTTGGCCGCATTGCGCCTTTTCCTTCGTGACCATGGTAAGAAAGACATTTGAATTGTGTAGAGTGCAGTCGAGAGACTTAACGAGGATTCGCAATATCAGCAGCAGTGAAACTCTGGTATAGTTAATGTCAATGTCCAGGCACGTCAGATTAATTACAGACGGGCGATCCCCTCATGTGGCTGTGGTGGGGCATGTGGGAGCTTTTCTGCCAATGACATCTCTTCAGCCGCAGGTAAGGCGTCTATTCTGTTAACGGTCAAAGCTCAAAATATCAGAACTTTCAAGGTACATCTTCGTCAATTGAGATAGGGTATGGTGCTGGCAGTCGCCTGGTCGTCATTTTATTCAGATGCGTATATGTAATGCTCAATTTTTTCATGATATAGAATAAAGTCAACTATATGCACGAGCCAAAAAAGTCTCGATTCAAAGCTTTCATTTGACGCGACATAAACATAATGTTGAATATGCGCGAGTGACATATACCATTTCTGGTATTAATTAAGTTTCAATAGCTGAAAATTGTTACAACAAGCTGTCATCGTTGGCTAGCTATGGGTAGCCTCATAGAAATTCCCACCATAGCCAAGTGTCCAAATTCGCCTAATTCTGCCCATGTCGATCATACCGAAAATCGTCTTTGCGATTGCATCATTGTCGCCCACATATCTCCGCGCGCCAGCCCATCGCTTTGCAAACCCCCCTAAGCAATTGGGGTGGCTTTGTATCAATTGAGAGCGTGGCTATGTAGTCGGTCTCAATGCCCACCTCTATCGTTAGAGTCTCAAGGCTTGAAGTCATAGCGCTTTCGAGATCTTGCGACATTCCTATGTTGTGGCAATGTATGCGTGTCGGTGGCCTAGCCGACGATAATTCTGTCGTATGTCATGCGACAAAATGCGTCCTCGACCAGATTTTCATTCCGTGGTTCGAAATTTAGCGTGCTAATTCTCTTAATTGTAGCCTTCTCTTCCTCCACCACGTAGCCTCAAGACGAGGCGAAGGATGTCGTTCTCCTGGATGCCGTACTTCGACACCATGCCGCAATCTCTTAGCCGGTCCCCAGCAAATACAAGCTGTTGTTGGTCGACACTAATTCCTTCTTTTTCTTCAAACTTTGACTTAATCTCATCGATGGTGGTAGAATGTTCGACTTCAAGAACAGTAGTCTTGCCGGTGACTGTGGCGCAGTTAGTGGTAGGCCTGGCTAAGGATAATTTTGAGCTGAAATACATGATTTGACAAAGAGTTGCATTTTGGCGAGCGATTCGACGTAATGAGGCCAGGACGGGTGTGATAGGTTCTGTGAAAATGCTAGAGATCAAGTTTAGTGAAGTCTGGAGCTCGAGACGCGGCTTCTTTAGTACTCACGATTCATCACACAGCCGCCGCACAGCCATTACTTAGTCATCGCTCAGCCCCCACGTAGCTTACTATGGTAAGTCATGGAAAACTAAACTGTGGCTCACCGACTCTCATGGATTCTTTTCGCATTGCTTGTGCGGCTGATTTTCAGCTGCCTAATCTCAGCCGCACGCACCCCTACTCTAATATATTAAACCTCATGACAGTCATGATTTCGTCAGCACAGCCAGAGAACTGTTTACCACAGGAAGTTCTGCAAGAGGGCTGACGCAAGATCCTGCCTCTTCGCGCTGAGGGACAAATCAGCCATTGGATAGTACAGATAGGGCCTCTGGTCATTTGCAGTATTTTAATAACTGACATGCTAAAGGTACTGAAGCCATTCTTGCCTATGCTAGAGCTCGACCGCTTTCAGTCAACTGACTACCGCTGCGATTGAACTACGTGAATTGCTAGGGTTTCGCCGTGAGACCAAAGTTCGGTAATTGCCACTCAAACAGCCATCAGCTCCCCGATATCCTGTACGAAGAAACTCAGAATAAAGCAGACGCCACCAAACGCAATAGAGACCCAATATGGCCACCTATAAGCCATCGCAAACGCCTCTTGCGCACTCGCGACTATGTCACCATAAGCATTGCGATCCAGCACTAATGGATTGGAGGCAAGTATCTCGCGTAGCTCTCTCAAGCGGGCGTTGCCGACAAGTTCGACCATGTGGGCAATTAGGAGTTGTCCCTCCGGCTTGAGGTAATTGACAATTCCTTGTTCCACAATAGTGTTTTGAGCCACGATCTCCGTCGCGTATTCAGTGAACTTGTGGTAAAACAAGTTTGAATACACAGCGAAGGCTATCGCGCCGCCAATATACCGGATACTGAGTGTGATAGCAGTTATCGTTGCGATGAGCTCGCTTGGGCAGGCAATTTGCGCGATGATTGAAGAAGGGATGATAACGCCGCCGACGCCAACAGAGGCCAGTGTGAGTACTGCATAGACAGTTTTGAGATTGTGCGGTGAGGCAATTGATACTGCACCGGTACCTGCTGTCATGAGGGCGGTGGAAAATATCAACAAAGCACGAATGCGGCCTTTGGTGATGGGAATGAGTAGCAGGCAGATTGTTGCGCCGCCGATGATGCCAAACCCAATAGGGAGAGAACGGATGCCGATTCCTAGAGGGTCATCCCCTGTAACATGCGTAAGTGACAGTTATTGGTTATTGGATTGATCTTACCGTAGACGTTGTAGACTTCAGTGGGCCAGAACAATAGCAGCACGAAGTAGCTGCCACCACTAAGCCAGGTAATGAGAAGTACGACGACCATCGTTTTCTTTGCTTTTTCGAATAACGATCGTGGTACTATCGGATATGGCGCGTGAAACTCCCAGATGAAGAAGGCGATGATCAGCACCAGACCTAGTACTAAGGGGACAACATTGTGTACACTACCCCATGGATACTGATAAGGATTAGTCTGTTCCTATACAGTGGGAGAATGGTGTATGGTTACTTGAGTAGCACCCCATTGCAACCCCATCATGAAAAGAGTAACACCCGCTGTACTTAAAAAGCCGCCAATGTAGTCGACTTGGCGCAGCACATCCCTTGCAGTATACTCGGCGGTCAAGCGCGATGGATCACGATAGCAAAAAATGCATAGAAGCAGCCCAACGAAGTTCCTATACAAGAATCAGGGCTAGGCACATATCTTGAAATGTAATGGGTCCAGCGAAACATACCATACACCCACAAAGAGTCCATTGTAACGCCAATTGCTTGATTTTGAAATGAGTTGGGCGTACAACACGGAAGGACAAAACGGTAGAATGGTGAGTACTATAAGGCCGACATATTTCCCACGATCTTTGACTGGAACAACTTCGGCGGTGCCTGGAAGGTTAGTACGCGAAGAATGTAACCTTTTCTGAGACAGCTACACTGACCTGCCAGAGCGATAAGTTCGTTGAGACCAGCACCGATGCCTGACAACATACTACCAGCTGGGCATTATTAGACAACATGTCACCCTCAGGAGTCTTTTCTACATACCAATGGCAATATTCATCGTCTTTGCTGTTGCCGTGACAATAGGGCCCAAGATAAGACAGGCCTGTCCGCCGATGGCGACCTTCTGCCGTCCATAGAGGTCGGAAAGTGCACCAACGAAGGGACACAGAGCTGCATTCGGAATGAGATAGCCAATGACGAACCACACCCATCGGTCAACGCCACCGATATCTTGATAGATTAAAGGTAGTACCGAGCCGAAGAGGTAGAGTGGAATTTGGGAGCCGATCCAGAGGAAGGACATGCATAACAGAATCATAAAGAGTCGGCTATTGAACTGAAGACTTATCAATATTTCACATGGTGAGGGGAGCCTAAGCTAGACTGATGCCAACCTTTTCGTGGACGACAAGACCATTGGTAACGGTATCACTTGTGATGTGCGAGTGTGTCTTTTCAGCCTCGCTCGACGTGGTGTGAGAGACCAGACGCTCCGTGTGAATCGTCTCGTCGTGCGATTTCTTTATATCGTGTGAACGTCTCTCTGATGTACCCTGTTGCATTTTGTTGATTGTATACAGCTGAGAGAACATATTTGCTAGAGGTCAAGAACTAGTGAGGCGGGATACCGTCAGTCTAAGAGGCCAATTGTTCGGTGTTGTTTGTGCCCTCCTCTCCACTTGCTTTTGACTTCGGTCATGGACCACGCAGTATATGAATCGCGTCAGAACAGTCGCACAGTCGCACAGCCGCGGCAACAAGGTGAACATTCGCACTACACGCGGGGTCTTCATGCTCTAACGACAGGGATGATGACTTCAGCCCTTTGTGTGACCAAAGAGAATCGATGTTGGCCTACGTCGATGTTCGCTTGTACGCTTCCGTAGGATCGTGCGGGGCCCGCAGCAACAGACGTCAACAAGTTGACCTAGAGCACGGAAACACCTTCAGAATCAGGCAACAATCCCGCTGATTGGCACCCACCACATCTTTCGACGTTGCAAAGGCATGTGCTTAAAATCTGTCACACCGCACCTGACTCTCTTGCGCGGGTCCGAGGCATACCAGACTTCTTCAAGTACTGAACTGAAGCGATTGTGTTCCGCGTGTTACCCTTAACACTGTCTGGTTCAGTATCAACCACAACTTCGGTTCTGTAGCAGTAGCTACATGAGTAGCAGCCTTTATACTAGCTCCAACTCCTCTAGATGTTCTGCGCTGTTTCCAATTCGACCATAAACGTAAAACAGACCGATCGGCTTTAGTCTCGCCTTGTTACTCAAGGCCAACAAGCCGACACTGCCCGGCGCACAAGTTCTAGACCTGTCTCCCTCGAAACTCTACAGACCCAAAGTCCAGAACGTTTCTTTTGTGCTGGCTTTTTCCTAATATGAATCGAGCTAGTGCTCCATATAGTTGAGATTCCAGGCACGTATCTGATATCCGAGCTTTGCACGTGTAAAGGCAGTTAGGTATGCAGGACTTTTGACAATAAGCGTGCTCGCACCAGTCTCACTAAATGGATTCATTGCAAATCTCAGAGTAGCGACATACTTCACCGGTACGGTCGGATTCTCAAATCTATCGCTATCGAATGCCTTCGTATCAGGGCCAACCGAGGAGTGGACCGGGCCTCCTTTGGATGCCCATGACCACAACAGAGCTACAGACGTCTGCCTGATCGCAGTCGTTGGATACATGCCTGCCCAAGCTAGCGATCGACCAAGCCAGCAAGACCAGACACTAGCCATGTATCGACCGTTAATTGAAGTATTAGGTTTTGCTACACTTGTGGATAGAGCAAGACGTGGGTCATTCACGTATGTAAGGAAGCGACTAGAATATTCTTCTGGAATTGTGTTCCACATCGTCAGCTCTTTGAGCTGCGTACCCTCAAGAACTTCTGACGCCTCCACTGAGGTATCTTCAAACCCACTCTTGGTGAGTCCTGCTGTACATCATACAATATTCCACTTGAATATTGACTTGCGCTGCCGTGTGAATGCTCCTTACGCCAACTATGCTTCTCATCCTTTCGGACCGATTTCGTTGCATGGGACGAATAAACGTTAAGAGTGCCGTAGGTAAGTAGTCGAGGGGGCAGCAAATGCTCTTATAGCGTCCAAACACGGGAACTGATGGTGTGTCGATAGGTCATATTGGAAAACTGCTATAAGCCTACGGTTGCGGGTTTTCCATCATCATATCTCATTGGAAGATACAGGATCGGCCACTCTGGTCGGGTAGATGCAGCCTCTCTTGCCTGGATGACTCCCTCATCTGCCTGGCTTGACGAAGCTGCGGAAACTGTCAGAGCTGTGTGGTGGTAGTGGTCTGCCATCCGAGATAATTCCCTCGCTTTGTCAAAATTTGAATCCTGGAGAAAGCAGACGGCATCCACCCACAGGTACTGAATGCCGAATTTTCGTGTGCAGTGGATAGCGTCACGAATGATTTGTGGCAAGCCATCGATCGGTAGTTGTTTCATGCACTTTTGTATAGTATTAGTTACGGTCATGTAATTCGACCTGCCCCAGCAATAGGTCAATGTTGCGTAGGGCGCGATTCTGTCTCCGACTTGGAAGTGGGTAGTGTCTTCATCCCCTCCACTCCCGACGTTGATCACGCGAAAAGGGAGTCAGGCGGAAGAGAGTCTTTGGCAATCTTTGTGAGTGTTTTCGCGCTCATTGTACCAAGACTTAACCGTTTGGAGATGACATTCAGATGGGGTGAAGTGACGAAGAGAGCCGTCGTCATTGATCCCGCGAACAGGATCGTCTTCTACAAATCTGGTGTAAGATAATCAGATGTTCTGTTGCATACCCCAGCGCCCAGAGGACTCGAGTGAATGCTAGCGTGAACAGCTGCAGGTTCCACCAATGGCATAGTTAGCAGCATGCAGGGGCAGGTCAAAACCTGTATCGGCGCAACGCTATGGCAGAGGGTGCCGCTGTGCAGGGCGAGGGATGCTGCTACCAGGAGGCCAGCGGGCGTCGCAGCCAGGTGCGAGGGAAGCGCACGATGTCGCATGGGGCGCAGGCGCGGCGGGGCTTGGTGGCTCTTGTGGTTCTTGGAGTGTGGAGAGGCATTGCGGAGAAAGCAGGCCTGGCAGCGAACGCCGCCCTAACGAGGCGTGACCAGGAGCCGGTCTCCCGTGCGCGATCCTCCCGGCGCTTTCGTTCAACATCGCCCGTCCTCCTCGCCGCAGCATCGTCCAGCCGCCTGCGAGCCTGTGAAGCGACACCGCGACGTCGCGATCCGCATTCTTTCGCTGGGTGTACGCACAGAACGCAGCGGCCTTCATCCGTCAACCTCGCCTTTGCTTGGCAGCCCCAGTGACGGGCAACGGCCATGGCCTCTCCCTCCGACACCCCTTCGGCTGCACGCCCATCGTCAGGCCCACGGCCGACAAGTGGACAAGGCGAACCGGCTGCCGACCCCGTCGAAATGAAGCCGCTTCCAGCGTCAACGGCGGAGCCCGCAACAGCGACCACCACACCCGCGCACGCGACCGAGACGCTTGCTGCCACTCCAGCAGACACGCCGATACCACAAGCACAGGAAGCGCTGCCGCAGGAGAGTATAGAGCCTGCAGGAGCACCCGCAGCCCCCAAGCCTGTCCCTCCTGTCGATCTGAGTCGCAGTGAGACCGAAGCAATCGGCCCCTCGACAGACACCCCAGCCGCGAACCCGGACAGCTCCAATGGCCCTGTCGTCGTCATCATGCTGCTGCTCACGACCGGTGCACGGCATCCCTACAAGATTGACGAGAGATACTTGAAGAAGCGCAATGTCACTGTCGACGATATGGATCCGTACAACATAAGCGTCTACACGCTCAAAGAGCTGATATGGCGCGATTGGCGGGAAGGTCAGTACCATTACCTCCATAAGCTAGGAAGCATATGGCTGTGTTCATAGCACAGTGAACGCGGTGCCACGGAAACGCTTTCCCCCTGCATGCCATGTGGCTAACACAATGTGAATAGAATGGGAACCGCGACCGACCTCGCCAAGTTCAATACGACTGATACATTTCGGCCGCATGCTAGACGACAAATCGCCATTGAAAGGTAAGCACCATACTCCACAAACCTCACTCCTTGTCTTGGCGTGGCTTGCATAGCTGCTGGGCGAAGTCCTTGGATTGGCCGGATCTCAACTTCGCCTCTGCGTTCACGGACGTGGTCCGCATTGCGTGTGCCTCTCAGGAGGGCTCCTCTCAACCGAAGATTCGGTCTTTAGATACCGATCGAAAGTTATAGAAGCTGACTGTGTAAAGAATGCCGATTCCAAACCGAAGCTCCCAACGTCGTGCATATGACCGTCAAGCCTCAAGAGATTGTTGACGAGGAGGACGCGAAGACCGGAAAAGGAGGCAAGACAAGAGATGGAGACGAGGAGACCCATGCGGGCTGCCGTTGCGTTATCCTCTGAATTGACACAGGCTACGCTGTACTGACGCAGCGATAATGACAGGCTGTCTTCGTGGCGATGGATGTCTAGACGGCAGATTCGAAGCCTTAATCGCATTACTGGATCTCTGCATTTATGGAAACGTCGCACGGTCTACCCCCGAATACGTACATCTAATCACTGGTCGCGATTGCAGAGGATGAAGTTTGCAATCGATCATCAACTCTCCCCGAACCGACTCTGACAGAAACTGGGAGTCTGACCCCTTGTGGCTTTGGCTCTTCAGAACAGCATGATTTCGGTTATTCTCGCATGCCCGCCACATGGCACCCCACCGTCCAAGTGGTACGAATTGAGCGTAGTGTTTCCTTTGGTGTGGATATCACGCTTTGTCTACTCTGCCATCGATACTGTGCATAGGTATATTGGGTATGGGAGTTTTATTTTTGTTGGATCCAACAATTCATGTACAAGTAGCGTTATTTTTCGCAACAGCCATTGCTCTGCCCTGACGGATCTTCGGGGCCAATAGATATTTTACCTGCTCACCATTATTTACTTTGCCATAGTAACCGCTTATGTGTCATGCAAAGATGTGATATCGTGGTTGAGATCTGGAGAAGTCTGTTGGCGGTTCACATATTGCAAGCCTCTTTGATGTATACGTAGTAAGCTATCTTTCACCTATCTACCGGGCCGTGTTTGATGTCGCATGATGTCGCATGATGTCTCAAGATCTGTTATGCAAGAGCAAGTCTTACGGTCATCATTTCTCTGTTGCTAAAGCACAGCACAGAACTTCCTTTGAGAGTGGTATAGTTCGTAATGCCAAGATGCGTAGATCCACATCCCTGTTCCTCATCTGCGTCATCGCTTAAGCTCAGATGTCAGTCCACCTCACATCAAGCTTCGAGCTACCTCCAGCACCACAACCTCGCAAACCGTTCCTTGCCACGGCATAGCTGCTTAACTGCAGCTGAAGAAGCTAAACATGGTGCTACAGGATATCGAGACATCTGCGAATAGCTTTACCGACAATCCCTACCCCTCCGACAACGATGCCTACACCACCAGTACGCCTTCAGGCCAACGATACGATGCTAGCTCCCTTCCGCAACCCCTACCCATCCTTGGACCTCTTCTGGGTTTCTCCAGCGGCACTGTGCGCTTCAAGACGGAATCGACGCTCAAGTTCGCTGAAATGCGACTTCATCGCCCGCTGACAGCCGAGGAAGCGCAAACTCTTGCCGGCCACCTATACCAACTCGAGCAGACGAAGTCGTACTTCACGGCAGCTGGAGCTAGTGCGGGCGTGTATAGATGGTACAATACGTGGGAGCAATGCCGATATCCACTGTATAAGCCGAAGCCTGAGGATATCAACCCCAACAAGTTTCTGTTCTTCAAGGCCCCGGTGGCCCAGTATGCGCGACATAGCTGGAGACTCTTCTGCTATGTATTTGTCGCTGGTGAGCTAGGGAAGCTCGTTGGGCAGATCTTGGCGCAACCCGTTGCCGCGCAGGCGACAGCGAACGACCCAAAGCTCGCGCAGTTTGCGGCGGATCTGAAGAATACAATCTCGTCCGATACGGCGCGCATGACCAATAGGACCGCAAGGAGTAGTGCTGACGAAAGAAGAGCAGCGTGGGAGGCTGCTGCAAGAGCTAGATCGGGAGATAATGCAACACCTGGAGCGCCGACTCCAGTCCCTTCGAGTGTTCGGAGACCTACACCGGCTGATGATGATATGTCTCCGACTGCAGGAAATGAATCATGGTCCTCATCTTCGGACAACTCTTGGAGCGACTCGGCCTTCCCTTCAGATTCTCCGCCTACCCCTCAGCCGCGACAGCAATCTACCTACACCTATAGTCAGCCACCGAGGAGACCAACACGCCAGGTCGACGACGACGATGCCTCGCCCACGGGAGGAATGTTTCAGGACGAAGTGCAGAGCCAGTCAAGGCCTGGAGAGTCTGCCTGGGATCGCTTGCGTCGGGGAGGTGCACCAACACCGCAAGGACCTCCACCATCGATAAATAGGCGACAGCCTCCCCACAAAGAGCAGAGGGAGGGATCTTCGATGGACGACAGCTTTGCGTTTGTGGACTCGGATGATGAGCGGAGGAGGGAGAGGGAGAGAGCGCAGAGGGAGTTTGATGCAAGGATTGAGCAAGAAAGACAGGGGAAGGACTTCAATGAGGAGAAGAGATGGTAGCTGCCTATAATGGACTGCAGAGATCGAAGAATTGCATAGTACCAGTCTTTATTATTCTTTTCTTTTTTTGGAGATTCAAGAATGACGTTGTAGCCCGTTCCATATGTTGGAGCGGCGATCTACTTTGTACAGGCTAGGTATGTATACTAAGGGTCTTGCATCTCGCTGACCTATATGTCTTCTCTTTACTTTTCTTCTGTTGAATTCCTCCGGAAAAGATATTGACTAAGCTTCGTAGTAGCACAAGCATGTACAGTAAAGTGCAAAAAAAAACAGGATGCATTCCTGCTCACCTTCGTATTCGAACCCATGTACATATCATCTTAAGATTTGACATTCACCAAAAGAAAGTTCAAAAACTAAAAGCCACTTCGAAGCCCGGCTCAAAGAACCCAAGTGAATGAGTTTTTGTTTGATTTGGTGATAGCATCTGGGATAAATATGTATATATACTATCGAAATCACTACATACACGTGTGACTTACTGAGAAGTGGATGCGTACACTAGCCGTTTGTTCAGTGACTAGTCAACCGGGAAGTTGCTCGCATCAGCCCACGAAGGTTTAATTTTTGAGAAAGCTAGTCTGGACATCAAGATCAAGGTCTCATACATGGGTATGGGTAGAGCAAGAAGAACAGCAAACTGAGAAGCTGCTTGCGTGTTGGTGTATATGCTCGGAGCTTGCTTCCGTTGTACAATGGGACACATGGACGTAGCTGCTCGATGAAACTTGTACCGCTACACAACCCTTGCTCGACCAGTCGTATGACCTCCCGCCAATGCATTCCACAACCTGACCCCTCCTCGCCAACGATTGTTAATAATTTTTCGATGCTTACAATTTGAACTACAGTATTCCAGCTTTCTGATCGATCGAACGACCTCATCATGCATGCCCTAACCTACCTCTCTGCCATCCTCAGTTCCATCATCCTCTTCGCTTTTGCCGACCCAGGTATACCAAGCTTCCCTGCTTGCGGAATTATAACAACCATTGAGAACACGACATTCACCCTCCACAATGCCGGCCGCACCGACTGCCAGCCACTCACCGCTCATGGTCGCCAGATTAGCCCCAAAACATGGTACATAATCGAATTTTGCGCTTGTCGATTGTACTAGTAGGAAACCATTAAGATAAGACTGTGTTCGAAGATCTAATTGGTGCATAGTGGCAGCGAGATGGCGAAGCCTTGTAGTAGCGCATACTTGTGGCGCGAAATTCCGGGGCCAAGTATCGGTGATTTTGATGGCTTGAGGGTCGCAGACTATGTGTGCTGGAACAAGGAGGCTGAGGGAGCATCTAGCACTGCAGGGCTGTATAGTTGAGGAAGGAGTGGATTCGCAGATGGTGTTGAGATTCCAATGGCATTAGGAAAATGTGCCGTCTTGTGAGATGCTGCGTCAGTGCTGAAGATAACACTATGATGATGAGTGGAAGTGTGAGTAGTCCCTGAATTCCAAGCGTGTGGAGCACCTGAATGACTATCATTTGAAGAATGTTCATGGCAGCGTTGTATCGTCGTCAAAGCTTCAAACTAAGAAATATCATGACCCGGCGCAAATCAGCTCCGTACTTTTGTGGGCTATAGCAAATATCATTCACAAGGTAAACAGAACATGCATGGGTTGAATGACTATATTGACCCATTTTCATATTTTACCTGCCGTATAAAGCCTCTCAATCGCCCTAGGGAAGAGTGCTGTATCGAAACCAAAGCGCTTCATGAAAAAGGCGTCACCGATTCTTGACTGGACTTACCTTGTTGTTTTCAATTTCCTGCTCCTGCCTCTTGGGTTGCACCCACTAAAGACGAAGTACCGCCCCACTTTACGTCAAAGGCGACTGCTCTATGTGAACACTGCCGCAGCTCCACCGAATCTTACTTTCGAACTCAACACCTTCACTCACTCGATAACTCAACCTCGACCTTATTCTGTGAGAGCGTACGATACATATTCATTGCGCCAATCCACGACGGCCTGCACGATGCGTCTCTTCTCTTCTGTCTCTGTGCTTGGTCTGCTTTGCGGCCTTGTAGCTCCTGCGGCGCTGCTCCCTGTAGAAGGCACTAGGGAGCATGCCGCTATCAAGGCCAAGCGGCTCGAAGCTCCGAAGCTCGAGCATCCACCGCCTGGCCACATGAAGAAGAAGCGTGACGAAAACCAGATGTTCACGTTCGGTGGCTACCAGACGAATTCGAATGATACCTCGTTCATGCTGCAAGAGCCACTAGAGGCCAACGGTCATCCATATCCGTGGTGTCAGGCTGCCCCCGAATCCAACGGTTACACCGAGGGCCAGCAGCCTTCGATCCAGTACGCGCATATGGATAAAGCAACGAATCAATCCGATTTTCCCCAGTATATTTGCTGGTTCTACAAGTAAGGCCGGTATTTTGTGATTTGCCCCCGCATGCACTAGACTAACAACGCCAGTGACTACGATTGCGATCCGAGCAAAGGTTCGAACGATACTCGGTACACACACGCTCATCTCGACGACAAAATGAAGAAGTTCCCAAACGGTGCGGACGATGTGGAGAATCGGAATTTCAGTTTGATGACTCAGGACAAAGACGACAACCGCCGCTTGTGGATCAAGTCCTACGGTTGCATGTTCTACGATGATAACCCCGAGTCCGATTCACAAGGTGAAGCCGCCAATACTGAAGCATTTGCTGCCGAGGTTGCAGCTAATGCTGGAATCGCACTCAGTCAGTATTCCGCTCTTACATAAACAGCAGACAAAGCTAACATTTGTATAGGGTCATTGGCTAGGCGGGTTAGCTCCTGGTTCATGATATGAGTTGTTGCATCTCACTTGTAGTTTGATTCTACAGTGGGTATGTTCCTTGGAATTCAGGTAGCTCGCTCTTCAAGCGGTCGACTGCTATCTGAACAAGGCATTATGGACGGAAAATACACATTTTGACGATGAGCCGACGTATATGTGATAAGTTCTATCATGACATAGAAATCAAAGATGGTCAACTTGCTCTCACTTAATACCCTCCTCGCTTCTAGCCCAGATATTTTGCGGTATGACATTCATCTACCTTAAGGTATAGGGAAACAAAATTTTTGGAGAATCAAGGAACTGAAAAAGTAATGATTGTGCAACTCGCGTTTGTGGCACGCTGTGGTCGGATATATATTGCGCGCTCCCCCAATCCTTCAGCTGTTGTCCCACTACTCTCGGCTTGCGGCTGAGATACCCTCACATATCGTATGCCTTTGTGCTGTGAGTATAAGTTGTTAACGCATAAGAGGAAAGATCATCTACAAGCCTCCCAATAACTAACTTTAGTTTGGCTAGTGTTTAGCTCTCGCACCCACAGAATGCCCCCCTAGCGCGTGACGCACTGAAGGCTGAGTTAATGACACCTAGCTGAGCAATGTGACTTTGAAGGTTTAGCTGTTGTATGACTTTTATTAGGAGACTTGAAAGAGAAAAGGTTGAATAAAAAAAGATTCTAGATTTCCAGTACCGAGACTTATCTAAGTGTGTTATTGATGAGCTGGATAATTTACATGGGATGATACATAAGAGAGTGGTAACAAAGTATGTGCTTTTTTACTAGGCAGCCGTGTATATTGTTTAGACGCTCGCCTTCTCAATATCGTTGCCTTCGTCGTGGGTTTGCTTTCTCGAAGCATCTGTTTGTGGTTTCTTGACAGTCTTCCACTCCAACGAAGCAGTGCCAAGTATGGTAAGACAGGCAATGACCAAGCCAATCTGGAAGACCTTCTTCAGTGCCTCATTGTACTCTGCCAGTGCTGACGCTTGAAACTCTCTAGGCAAGGCTTCGAGGAAGGATGTTGCTCCACCGGATGTGATGAGTGTTTGGTCGAACCCTGGTATCCAGGATAATTTCTTTACTAGCTCATTCGCGAGGACGTTCTCACCCACTGACACGAAGATGGAAGCGCCGAGTAACTGACCGAACAAGACCAGCGCAAGACCCATGGGCACGTCGGGGGTTGAGAGAACCGTTTGCGCAGCGAGCATAGGCGTTTGGAAACAGTGTCCTGTGCCAAGACCATATAGAACCTGATATCCGATCGACTTGCTTGTGTCTGTATCAACTTGTAGAGTAGTTAGCAGTCCAGCGCCGACTGACATGATGCATGTTCCTATGATCGCCAGAGGTGTGTAGTAGCCAATCTTCTGTGTGATGATGCCACCAGTTATGGAGCCAAAAATTGTGGAGAGCATGAGCGGGAGGAGACGAATTCCAGAGGATACGGCGGAGGCATGCTTGATAGACTGAAACCAGAGCGGCAGGTAGTAGACTGGTGATAGTGTTAATTAGTTCGTCCAGAAAAGCTAATGGAAGCTCGAATTATTGGCTCTCGAAAAGTTTCGCTGATGGAGATAGGAAGACCTACTAAAGATATATTGAGATGCGCCGACACAGATTGTCGCCCAGAGACCAGCAACAAGACTGCGGTATTTGAATAAGCGCGGAGGGACTGTTGCTGTTTTCGGGAGACAGATCTGTACAGCGACGAAAGCGAGTAGTAGGACACCTTGGAGGACTAGTAGTACGATGATTCGGCTGTTACTCCACTGTAATCTATTAGCTGCTACCGTTAGTATGCGGTGGAAAACATACAGCATATGCCTGTCCGCCCCACTGAAGTGCAAGAAGAAGACACACTACTCCAGGAAGAAGGAATGCAGAACCAGGGAGATCAATTTGAGTCAGTTTTTGCGTGACTGGGAGTTTGGTTTGGTCGTTGTCGGGCAGGTTTAAGAACTGGAAGATTGCAAGCATAGCTAAACCCCCAAATGGCAAGTTTATGTAGAAACACCTGTTACAGTGAGACCTTGCATGGCAATAGTATTTTATCATATGTCTAAGGGCAACTTACCACCTCCAAGTGATGTGAGAGGTAAAAGCACCACCAATAAGGGGACCAGTGACAGTAGCGACACCCATAATGGCACCCATCAAGCCTTGTAACGCAGGTCGCTTAGACAGGGGGACAGTATGAACTACACAAACGATCTATACGCAGATATTAGCGATTAATGTCCATGCGAGCCCAAGTAGCATGCTAGGACTTTTAAACGCATTAGGGACTGGATTATTATAAGAAATGTAAGATGTAAATACGTTTGTGACATACGTTACCAGCGAAGATTCCAGCTGATCCAATACCTGCGATTGCTCTGCCGATGATAAAGATGGTCGAGCTAGAAGCCGCGCCGCAGAGGGCAGAAGCGACCTCGAATAAGAGAACACTTGCGAGAAGGACAACCTTCGTGGGGAAAAAGGTGTACAATTTGCCGAAGAGAAGCTGAAAACAACAGCAGGTGAGGTTGTATGCGCTTCCATACCATCCAACGTCGGACAAGGCATTGAATTCATTGCTGATGCTCGGAACTGCCTAGCGCATATTGTAAGCAGATGAAATTAACGAGTAGGGTGGCACTCACTGTTGACACAATTGTTCTGTCTAGTCCGACAAGGAACACGCAGAGAAACACCGAAGTCAAAAGGAGAACAGTTTTCGGGTCGAAGGTCATCCCATCAGTCTTTTTAACCTTCAAGTCCATGCCTGGCTGTTCGGATGCCTGAGCATTTGGTTGGCCCATATTGGATTGGGTTGCCCCACGCATAGTTTTCAAGGCCACAAAGTGTTTCAAGGAGGGGTTGGGATGTAGGTAATGAATTTAGTAGTCGATTTGTACGAGGATGCCATCGTTTCTCTGGAACCGCGACTTTTAAGAACAAACGCACGGAAGATAGACGCTGGTTACGGATGATATGGAGGATGTCAAGCTCATTGAATGGATGTGATTGGAGAGCTTTCCGTACTAAGCCTCAGATAGTGCTAGCTTGGCAAACTTCGGAACTTATGGATCGCATAACCTCCGTTGCGACGTCCGCCCCTTCGCTTGACGTTCCCCATCAACGTACCCTCCAGCGCTTTTCATCGAATACTTGGCATTATACTGTATATCCTATTCGAAATTTCCGACTCGTACGGCGTGGCGATTTCCCTAAATTGGGTCTATGTATGCATTGGCGTAGGCTCACATCCTAGCGATGAGCGCCGAAGCCCACGCCAAGTATGCGTGCGATTCCTGTCGCTCCCGAAAGATGGCGTGCACGCGAGAGCTACCAGAATGTGCTCGTTGCAAGTTGCAAGACATCCCCTGCGCCTACTCACGCTCTGGCGTACTTCGACGCAAGAGGAAGCGTAAAGCTAGCCCGAGCTCTACTACGATAACATCAGCTGCGGTTTCGCGTATTAGTCCTCATCAAAGGCTGATATCCTCATCGCCTCCCGTCCAGGTGCGTGCCTATGTGGCATAAAAATCCTCTGTTCTGGGAATCCTGAGTCAATCCACAGCGCATTGACGCACCGAAGCTGATGACTTTGAGCTTAGGCTACTGCAACAGAGAGGCTACAGAAACTAATCGGCAGGGAGCATCATTCGCTTCATGATCTTGCAGGATTGATGAACGAATATCATACAATTTGGCAAGGTGAGCAACCTATCGAAACATGATTCGTGAGCTAATTGCTTGCCAGATCCCAGTATTTTCGACACCCTAGGAGAAAACGCGCAAACACAGTATCATTCATTTGATGATGACCAAGGGAGGGTCTGGACTGAAGGTACGTTTTACCTGCGCTTTGCCAAAGCTTACTCATGCCTGCTAGCTCTGGAAACGACCCTCCGCGAAATCAAAATGCCCATTAGCTCCGTGCCATCGAACATTCTGCATGCCTTGGTAGCATCTCAGCCCGAGCTAGTTCGTGACCGTGCATGGCTGGTCATGTTCTACAGCGTTGCGTTGAACGATCTAGATGAAACGGCATCAATAGCTCAGAGTGCGATGCTAAAGAACAACCTATGGCTTGCCTTTAACGACGTTAGGTTACTTCTTGAGCCTAGCATTCTGAATGTCGAGGCATTAATGATAATAACAATGTGTATAGAGAGATTGATGGCGCCCCATGCTTGCTGGTCAATGCTAAGTAAAGCGTGCACGATGCTCATAGCACTAGGTGTAGGTGAGTGACGTTGCGCTACATATATGAATATGCGTGGTCTTACCATACACCAACCGAACAGGCACACAAGCTCATATTGACTCTACTATTAAGAAGCATCGTGACGCGCTGTTTTGGCGTCTGAACGTTTTGGACACTACGCTGGCACTAATCTTAAGCCGATCACCAATATTTCAACGCCAATTAACGAAGGCAATGCCACTGCCAACACTGGAAGAACTTTTGTCCACTCGACCTCGTTATTCAACTGATGGTATTCCAGTGCTATTCGAAGCACATTTTGACCAGCAAATGTTTTTGCTATCACGCATCAAGGTTGAAGTCTGGTATTGCTTACCTGGCCAAGAAACACACAATGTAGATAAAGTCAGGAAAGAGTTGAAATCGTGGTACACCGATGCAGAAAAGGAATGTTCACTTTCCTCCAGGAATTGCTCGTGTTCTAACGATATGAACAGGTTCTAGAAGCATCTGCACTTGTGGAGAAACCCCTTCTGAGTGCACACGGTCATGCGTCAGTTGATATTCGCCTGCAAACGTTGCTATTAAACTTCTATTATCTCGACGTACTACTCACGGTTGCTTCAAAAGATCTCAGAACAAAATGCTTTATCCCTGCACAGAAGCTGCTAAACTTGCTCCCTCGCCTTGGCGAGCTTCTATCCGACGACTCGAAACAAGCGAATGTTGCGATGCTATGGGAATGGATACACTATCCAATGATTGCGTTCGGCACATTGTGGGGCCAAATCTTAGCGAAAGGGACAGCGAACCAGGAAGAGAGTGGAAAGATACTTGAGGTGAGTGATGGCATTACTATATTCTACCTCGGATACATGGAGGCCTGTTGGGGAACTTGGTCACTCCATCACTCACAAAGAAAAACCCACGATTATAGCACAAGATTGTTCTCCTATACCGCCTCAATATAAACCTAGAAGCTCATTGTCAACACAGATCTTAACCAATGTTCCAAGGTTTTTAGAGAAACTTCAACCGCGACACACAATGATAGAAAGACTGAAGAATATTACCGAAAGGATTATCAATCATGTGAGCGCCATATACCGTTCTAATCCTCCGGTACAGCAGCACCGGGAGTCCGCCATAAACCACACGCGTGATGCCGCCCCACCGCAAATGCCCGAAGATCCTTCGCAAGCCATGCAGGCATTCGATATGCCAACCACGTCTACGGATGCGACCTTGAATGTTCCAATCGATGGCTTGATGCCTTTACCAGACGACTTCTTCCTTGACCCTGCTTTCGATTGGTTTTCATGGAGTGACCAAATGCTTCCTTAAGATCTGCATCAATTTCTTATGAGACAGAATAGGTTGCAAATTAAGAGCTGGATATATCACATAAAGCCTCGAAATATTGGTATTTTGCAGCAAGATTGCGGAGGCCAAACATAGGCCAGATATACACGCAGTATTAATTCAATGTTTTGAGTAATTCTTATAACTTGACAATAGATTTGGAAAACCACGTTTTCCATGAAACCGCTAACGTACTTGATAAGCGAGCGCGCCGGACA